>OX422214.1:266194415-266794415 GCA_949130495.1 Sambucus nigra
TAGTGATATCCTTACGCCCTCATTTGTCTTTTTCTATTTTAGGTATCTCATAGGCTAAGCTTTTCTAGCCTATATATAGCTATTATGTAGACCATTGACAAGCACTATACATTTAATACCTTTGAGAAGTATAGATTCACCATTCTTCTTCTTTGGGTGCCATTCACAGTGTCTACGTCAAGTAGTAACCGTTGTTCTTATTATTGTTATTTATCCTTTAAATACACACATTGATTACTCCAAAGATGAATCAATTGTTGGCTAAAATGGAAAAGCATATGTCGAGCATAAAAGAGGTCGTGTTCGCAACATCTCCACCACGGTCCCCCCCACCAGTAGTGGCACCATCATCTTTTCCCCTGGAGCTTCACCATCTATCAACGGAGGCCCTCCATCCACCCTTGTTGGATTGACCCAGCAGCCTGCTCCCGACACCACACCACTAGCCAATAGCCGCCACACCAAGACCCTTCCTTAATCACAATCAACGCAACCAAGAGATTCCCACATCAGCGCCGCTATGACACCAAGCCTTACTGTGCAATTCCAATTTGCCTTGAGACTCTATTCACCATCGACCCTACTGTGCAATTCCAACCAAACACCATGCAACCTCTACAAATCCGACCCAAACCCCTCTACATCTGATCATCACACAGGCCAAGGCCCATTGTGCCAACCTCAGAAGATCCATAATCAAGTCAACAAAGGCAAGGAGCCTTTGAACCACTTCTGATTTGTGAATCTTGACCTCGCCGCTGGGTTGCACCTACGAGATTAACCTAGGCTACTAACCGTGAACTTCACAAAACCTTCACCAACAACTCTCATATCATACCAGTGTTCATACGTACGGGTCCCGAATTTATTTGTAATTTTTGTTTATTTTATTTTTCATAATTTATTAAGATATTTTCTTATTTCAGTTGTTATTCTAGGTTACAAAATTTCATTGCCTTTTAATGTTTTTAAAGTACCCTTGTTAGTCTTTTTATATTTTTAGACTTAGCTTGATTACCAAGCTAACATTTTTCCTATTAATAAGGCCCTTAGTCCACTTTACATTTTAAATTTAAGAGATGAATTAGAGATATTTCTAAACATTATGGGCCTGTTTGATTTGCAACTATAATTCTGTTTTCTATGTTTAAATACAATTCTGATAACAATATGTTTTTAAATACAAAATTATAATATTTTTCAGAAAAGAGATTTAGGGTGTTTTATAACTTCAGTTTTTTATTTTTCAACTCAAAATTATTCATTCTTAATATTTTAATGCAGTTATACCTTAATATATAATATACATACATAATACATTAATATGTGTGTAATTCTTATAAATAAAAAATGTATATGTACATGTACATAAAATTACGTATAAATTAATATAAAGTTAAATAACATTATCAATAGATACATGATACTTATATATAGTTTTATACATGTATTATTAATGTATGGAATAATATAAAATATCCATATAGTAATAGTGCATATGTATTAAAAAATATTATCAATTCATGTATGTATATAATTTTATAGTGAATTATACTTGCAATATCATTATATATATATATATATATATATATATATATATATATATATATATATATATATAGAGAGAGAGAGAGAGAGAGAGTGAGTTAAACTTCCCAACATACCTCATTAAATATACCTAAAAATACATGATAGAGAGAGAGTTAAACTTCCCAACATACCTCATTAAATATACCTAAAAATACATGATATTAAATGTACATGTATATAATTTATGATGTCTCATGTCTGTTTGTATATATGTATGTGTGTATGTATGTATACATTCATATATCATGTATGAATGAAAGTTTATATATATATATATATATATATACACGAACACATATATGTATGTACAATATAAATATACATGATTGTTAATTTTGTCAAATTTTCAAAAAACTGTATTTAAAAACAAGTTTACCAAACGCACACTAATAATTATAAACACAAAAAACTGAATTTTAAAATTGTATTTAAAAACATCGTTTAAATCGAGTTTTCTGAGTAGCGAACCAAACGGGTCCTATGTTATTATTGTTGTTACTTCTGCCTTTTAACTTCACATCAAATTGGTATTAGAGCGTTGCCCCCTCCTAATGTGCTTGTCGATCTGGTTGTTTTAGAGCTATGGGTATGGCTCGGAACAACTGGCGAGTCACTCCTTCAAAATGCACCCCCGTCGTCAGCGATCAAGCCGCACCACCAATACCATCTCTTCTAATGCCCACACTACCCTCCATATCTGAAAATTTTAGATTTGAAAATCCATCCCCGAACACTGGCCAACACTAACTGAGTTTCGTTCATGTACGAACCCCTGGCGGCCCTTACCATCAGCAATCGGGCTACGAACTGCTTGGCAGCCACCTCGATGACTGCAAATGCCCAGGGGGAAGCATATCACGTTCTCAACACTATGACATCATTTTTGTAGAGCATTAATGGTCAGAGACCCCCGATCCACCTCCCCTGTTGTAAGGACATTTTTGTCCATTACCACTTAGTGTGTCGTATACCGCTACACCGTCATTGAAGTTCTAGCTCACATTCACCCCAAGACGGATCTGAATAATCAAGGTTCTTCTAAGTTTGGTAAAGTTTGAGTTTAAGTTCCTCAATATTTCATTTTAGTATTGGGAAATTTTTCTAAAATGTTTTTAATACTTCGAGGCATTTTTTCTTATCAGAATAATTTTTTTTTTACCTGTACCGATCCGTTTTATTTCAATATCGAACTGATCCAGCATTAAAAAATATTATGGTCAAATTTGCTAACCGGACCGGTTTGTTTTTAAAAAAATGAAACCGTGATTGGACCAGTTTATTTTTCTTAAAATTAACCCGGACCGCTTTGGTTCTAGATTTTCCACCGCCTCTGTTTTTTTTTTGTTTTTTCTATAAAAGGCTATTTCGGTGGTGTATTTTTCTAAGACTTTGAGAGACTAAATACAAGTCTTAATATTTTTTTAGTCCAAAAACTCATGTTTGATTCACACCAAAAATCCTAATTACTTTTGTGAATCTTTTGGAACCCTAGAACAACTTTGTTATTGTTCATCCTTTGTGGGGAGATCTCTACAACCCAGAGCTGCATGATATTATGGAGGAAGTCTCTGCAAAGATTTAAGAATGCGTGTCTGGACTGCGTGCCCTTGTGGTATAGCTGCGTGTGAACCACTGTTGATTTCTAGCCGATACTTTGAAGGTTTGACGAAGACACCGTGCGTTACACTTGTGGGCGATTATCACGTTGTTTGTAAGTCAATGGACTTATAAACTTGTCTATGTTTTACAAATAAAGGTTTTCACCTTCGCGGATTTTTCCTGAATTTTGTGTCGCATGCTTGTGAAATACTGTTACTAAAGCCGTTTGATATAAAATTAAACTATTTAAGTAACTCCGAACTGTTTTTTGAAGAAACTCTTTTCTTAAAATTAAATCAAATTAATCACAAGATGTGTTTAACCAAGATATGTACGAGATCTGTTCAAGATTGGTTAACAGGTTTAGTAAATCAGTTTAAAAACTTAAACTCAGCACTACCATAAGAATTAGATGAGGAGATGTAGAAAGATTAATGACTAGCTATTTTTAACGTGGTAAAACCTCAACCAACTGAGGAAACATCCACGACTCCCTCTACGGAGTAAACCAAAAAAATCCACTAAAACAAATTATAACAATTACAAACTATATAACACACATGCACACAAATCAGACCTATACAACGTACAAGTTTAGGAATGTACCCACTGGTGTCCTTCAGTTTGCTAACATCCAATTTGTTCCAGTTCTTTACGTCAACTCTTGTTCTTGAGATCTTATTACCAACACTTTTAGTGTGGTAGAGTGATAGTGTTTGTGAAGGTGCTTTCTAACACATGTATGCACACACTCACGCTGATTTATACAAACAGTCTTATTAAATTACATATAGGATCTATATGCTGTGATTTTCTATTTCTCTCTTCTTAGAAAACTGAAACCTTATTTGACCTTTATTATAATCCCAGAATCCACGGCTATCTTGCTCAGAAGACGTATCAAGATCTTAATCAATCTTAGGTTTTGAAAATATTTTTGAGATTGAAAATCACCAAGTGCGATCCCAACTAGGTCGAAGGTCTTGTTTCAAAAGAACTAGAAACAGAAAATGATTTTGTTGATTTTGAAGTAGAAAACATCTACAGAAACAAATCAACAACAGTTTTCTCAAGATGAGAAACAAAAGATGCAGATCTATGTGTAATATAACATGCAACAACTAGATCTAAGATTTTTATAAAAGTAGAAACACAGATCTAATCAAATGTTTAAGTTGAAAACAAGATCTGAGAACGAAGAAGTTACAGCATCAAACAAATAACAAACCAAAACTCTCAAACATTCAAGGTTGTGTTTGGAATAAACTTGTTTTTGGACAAGGTTATGGTTTGAAAACTGTTTAGGATGATTTAGGGTTAGGGTTTCCTAACTCTGGCTTCTCTCTCTCTCTTCTCTCACTTCTCTCTCTACTCTCTCTTCTCACTCAAATAGATGAAGTGGCAAAAGTTCCATTTGGATGAGGATAGGTCTCCTTATATAGGGGCTGAGAAGGATCGAGAAGATAAATCCAAATCAATGGCTATGATTTAGTTTAGGCAGATTGACTTTGATCCAAGGGCTTAAAAACGCGGTGGATTAAAACGATTGTGATTGGCCTTATATAGGTTCACAAGGATTGTTCAAGGGCACATGCAGATCGTCGATTAAAAACAATCCAAGGGCTGGAACTAGGGATGTGTTTCGATCGGATCGGAAAATGACCTTTCAAAAAAAATTCCAATGTTTTCGAAAATAAAATATTTGTTCTAATTTCCTATCCAATTTTTTCGGAAAATCAAAAAAGTTTTCGAATTCAGAAAAATCGGAAAATCGGAAAAAAAATCGGAAAAATTCGAAAATTCAAAACATATACTAAAAATTCAGAAATTTTGGAAATTCAAAAATTTCAAAAAAAATAATATAGGATTTTTTATTACTCGAAATTCTCATTTTAAAGAAATCGAAAAAAAGATTTAACCCAACATGTAAATATGTAAGGATTTAACCATTTTTTCATTTGTATAGAGGATAGAGGGATATTCTCCTTTTATAGAGGACTTTTTTGGGTCTCTCTTCCTCTCCTAGTCGATGTGGGACACACGAGAATGTTTAAAAAAATTAGAAAAATTAGAAATCGAAAAATATTTTGTAAAAAATCAGATCGGCATAGTTTCGGAAAAATCGGATCGGAAAATTGAAAATTCGGAAATTCAGAATTATTTCAAATTTTCGATCCGATTTTTTTTGGAAAAATCAAAAATCAGAAAATCGAATATCGAAAACCTTATATACGTTCCAAAATCGGAAAATATCGGATCGAATGTCGAAAAAATCGAAATGTTCGGAAAAAAAACACAGCCCTAGCTGGAACTAAGCACGGCTAAGGTCTCACAGAGAAAACACAAAATGGTTCAATGACAGCCTGAGAGGTGTAGGGATGTGACTGGATACCATACGCGCGTTCAAAAGAAATTACAAACGCACCCTAATGTCTCTAGCGCTTTTAGATTCTACCCAAGTGAACTTTCAGCCAATGAAACCAACAATCCAAAATTACATAATGACCCCAATACTTTATAAATCTAATTTTAATTGAGATAAAAATTGTTTTTAGAAATACTAAAATTCCCAAAAAATATTAAAAATCAATTTAAGGAAAATTAATACACACAAACTTATATGAAATCAATTTATGCAATAAAAGACCCATGAATGCAGTCCTAATTGTGTGTGAGTGATTGGTGAATATACCTTGATCAATCAAACAAGAGGAATCAATTGTAAACAATTCTCTAAGGCTCTTTGGATTCTAGGATAGGATATAATTTTGTCACTGTTTCCAAACTAGATGAGCACTTATACATTATAGACTCAAGTGAGTCAAGAGTATAAGGTGCTTCAATCTCCCCCTTTGGAAATATGAGACAAAATCTCCTTTGAGTCATCTAGGACTCGTAGGGCAATAAAAATGAGAAAAACCTATTCCTATAAAAATTCTATCTACCCATTTCCTAGAAAAGAAAAGTACATAACTCAACTAATTACAATTAAATACCCTATTACAACAGTTGAGAATAATTGTACATAATCCTGCAAATAATCACTAAGATCAAGCACTTTAGAAATATGTAGTAAAAATGAACTTATAAAGACTCAAATTTCTCCCACATTTTGTCTCAAATAGACAAAGGCAAAAATATGTAAGCTAAAGAAATTAATCAACACAAACCATACCTATTGATTTACGCAAAGAAATAAATCTATTGTAATCTAAAGGTTTGGTAAACATATCTGCGAGTTGCAAATTAGTAGGAAGATAATTAATTTTTAATTCCTTAGTTTCAACCAATTCGCGTATAAAGTGATGTCTTATTTTTATGTGTTTTGTTCGCGAGTGTTGAATAGGATTTTTAGAGATGTTGATCGCACTTTGATTATCACAATAGAGATGCAATTGTTTTTCTTGAATACCATAATCACTTAGCATTTGTTTAAGCCAAAGTAATTGAGCACAGCAGCTTCCAGCGGCTATGTATTCAGATTCAGCTGTTGATAGAGAAGTGCAGTTTTATTTCTTACTACTCCATCCTACCAAATTATTACCTATATAGTAACATGCTCCTGATGTGCTTCTACTATCATCAGTACACCCAGCCCAATCAGCATCAGTGTACCCAATTATAGTGCTAGGTGTATCACTAGTGTACCAAAGTCTTAGATTCAGAGTGCCTTTTACGTATTTTATAATTCTTTTAACAGAAGATAGATGGCACTCTTTAGGATTATTTTGATAACGAGCACATACACAAACACCATACATTATATCAGGACGCGAGGCAGTAAGGTATAGCAAGGTTCCTATCATACTACGATATAGAGTTGGATCTATAGATTTTCCAGTTTCATCTTTAGATAGTTTGACCGTAGTACTCATTGGAGTTTTAGCATATTTAGCACTCTCGAGGCCGAATTTTTTGACAATCTCTGATGCGTATTTAGATTGCGAAACAAATAATCCTTCTGAATTTTGTTTGACTTGAAGACCCAAGAAAAATTTCAACTCCCCCATAAGAGACATTTGAAATTCTTCATGCATAATTTCAGAAAAAGATTTAACTTCTGAGGGAGAAGTTGATCCAAAGATGATATCGTCAGCATAAACTTGAGCTATAATGATGTGTTTGTCAAAATGTTTGACAAATAAAGTTTGATCATTTCCACCTCTCTTAAAACCTTTATCTAAGAGAAAGTTGGAAAGGCGCTCATACCAGGCTCTAGGCGCTTGTTTTAGGCCATACAAAGCCTTTTTAAGGTGAAACACGTGATTTAGATATTTAGGGTCAATGAACCCTTTTGGTTGTTTTACATAGGTCTTCTCAGTCAATATTCCATTAAGGAATGCAGATTTAACATCCATTTGGTAAAGTGTAAAGTGCAAGTAGTAAGCTATGGCAAAGAGAAGACGAACAGATTCTAGACGAGTAACAGGAGCAAAAGTCTCGTTAAAATCTATTCCTTCAATTTGAGTATATCCTTGCGCAACTAATTTAGCTTTGTTTCTAATGATTATCCCACTTTCATCAGATTTATTTTTAAATATCCAACATGTGTCAATAACATTTTTGTGATTAGTCCTAGGTACAAGATACCAAACATCATGAATGAAAAATTGAAGAAGTTCTTCATGCATGGCAGAAATCCAATGAGAATCATTCAAAGCCTCATTTACATTCTTTGGTTCCACAAGGGAGACAAAGCATGCATAATGAGCATAATTTCTTAATTGAGATCTTGTACGTATAGGCTCACTAGGATTACCAACAACATTGTCTATGGGATGGTCTTTAGAAACCCAGTTAGGTACTTCGGGTGTCTCAATTGGTAAGGAATCATCTACTTCTTGAGAGACATTTTCTAAAGTATTTGCAGGCTCTTCCACAATAGTTGATTCCTCAGTCTTACTCTCTACAGTAGTGTCACTTACAATTACATTTATGGATTCCATTATGGACTTAGTGCAAAGAATATAAACAGGGTAGGCTCTACTGTTAGGCGAGTATCCTAGAAAAATAGCTTTATCTCCAAGACTCTCAAATTTGGATAAGTGTTCTCTGTCTTTGCATACATAACAGGTACTACCAAAAGTTCTAAGGTACTTAAGGTTGAGTTTTTTCTATAGCAAAGTTCGTAAGGAGTTTGTTTAGAGTTCTTTCTAAGATAGACCCTAATGATAATGTGACACGCAGTACGAATAAATTCTACCCAAAAATATTTAGGTAAGCATTTGGCATGTAACATAACACATGCCATCTCTTGAAGAGTACGATTCTTTCTCTCAGCGATACCATTTTATTGAGGAGTCTTAGGGACACTAAACTCATGTTTGTAACCATTATAGTCACAATACTCTATTATACCGGTGTCTTTGAATTTTCCACCTCCATCACTATGAATTCAATTTACTTGAGTGTCCTTCTCATTTTCAATCCGAAGAAGTATTTTTAAAACAGTTTGAAAAGTGTCAGACTTTTATTTTAAGAAGGCTACCCAAGTAAATATAGTGAAGTCATCAACCATAACAAGAATGTAACTGTGTCTACAGAGGCTAACAGTTTGAGAGGGACCCATTAGGTCCATATGGATGAGATCTAAGGGGTTAGAGGTAAGGATATCTTTGACTTTCTTATGAGGTGCCTTAACAATTTTTCCTTCCTGACAGGAACCACAGACAATATTAGAAAATAGGTTTGATTTTTGGAATACCTCTAACTATTTCTTGAGAAGACAATCTACTAAGATTATCATAATTTATGTGACCCATTCTGTTATGCCATATCTCATTGTCATCCATTCTAGCAACATTTCAGAACTATTCATGACAGTATAGCAATTGTTAGGAGTCCTGAATCCTGTAATTATGCATTCACCCTTTTTATTTAAAATTTTGCAATTGTTCTTTGAAAAGGTAATAGTATGATCTGAGTCATAAAATTGTGAGATACTAAGTAGATTAGCCTTAAGACCTTTGACTAGAAGAACATTTTCAAGAACAGGTAGTCCTTCTTGGAGAGTTCCTTTACCTATGATTTGGGATGATACTCCATCACCAAAAATAACTTTTCCTCCAGCAAAGTTGGTTTTGTTTAAAAGTTTTGTATCATCACCCGTCATGTGTTTTGAACATCCAGGATTTAAATACCAACCAGAAGATATGTGTTCAGCTTTTAAAGCAGTAATAACAATGTTACACTTCATTTGGGGTAATAGATCATCTTTTCTAACCCAAACTGCTCTTGTTTTCATTTTGCTCTTATATGCTCTCATTTGATAAAATTTGCGAGCATTTGATTTTTGTTGAAAAATATTTTGCGCATGATTTTGAATTTTATGAGACACATGAGCATTTGTCTTAGGAAAGTATTTAGGAATCCTTCTAGGAAATGTTCTTTTAGGTTTGGTCTTTCGTTTCCTATAGTTAGAGTTTTTGTCTGGTTGTCTAAGCAGAACATAATTGTTACGGCTTCTCCTAGAATAGTTAAAGTTTTGATAAATAGGAGGGTTACAGACAGGTTTAACTAATCTTCTAGCATAGCAGCCATCAAAAGAATGACCATATATATCGCAGTAGGAGCAATAAAGATTGCTCGAAGAGGGTATATCCTTAGAAAAGTCTCTAAACATAGGTTTTAAGGAATTTATTGGTTGAACCCTATTCCTAGGTAGAACAATTTTGAAGATAGGGTCACTCTTCCTAATAGGGGGTCAAACATATTTAGCCTTAGGTGAATTTTCATGCTTAGAGTAACTTGGTTCCCCAATATCAAACTTTTTTTGTTTTGAATCAAACTCAGTTTTTAGAGAATGAAAGTCTGGGCAAGTATCTATAGGCCTTTTGCCTCCTGACACAAACTTGATAGATTCAAAAGATTTTATTTGTGTCTTTAAATTGGGGCAAAACCCTATTCCAATTCGATCATCAGAATTGGTTTTTGAATCAACAACAAAACCATCAAAGCAGTTTGAGTTATTTTCAAATTTTGTAAATTTTTTGAAAACAATTGTTGTCTTCTCTTTTGTATGTTCCAATTCTAACAATGTCCCCTTGTATTTTTTCTCCAGAGTTTCATTTATTTCGGTCAAATCTTGTAGTTTTTTATCAAACATTTTGATTTCATTTTCATGAGTAAGACATTGGGTAGTATACTCTTCAACATTAAGTTTGACCATCAGGCTTAGATCTTCTAGTTTCTTAGTGAGATCTTTCACTATCTTCTCTAGTATAGTGCTTTTCTTGAGAGTTTTTGCATAAAGCGTGTGAATAACAGGGAGGTCTTCAGTGTCCAAGTCACTAAGTGTGGTGTGTGAAGTGACCCCTAAGGATTCATTTCTTGAACTCACGCACCCATGGACATCGTTATTATTGCATTCCTTTTGACTCACACACCCCGTGGTTGAACTATCAATATTCTCAGAAAGTAAAGCATCTAAACCAGTAGCAGCATGATTCACAACAGCAGGAGTAGAGATACTATAATCATTCTCATACATAGGCATATAATCATTGTATATTATCTTAGCAAAGAAAGACATGCAAGGATAAAAAACATCAGATGACTCAGGTTCCTCATTTTTAGATTCGCTTGAATCATCCCATGTCTTGGAAATGTTGGCCCTAGTATGCTTATTGTGAGTGTTCAGTTTTACTTTACAGTCTTATGCTATGTGTCCTAGTTTTCAACATCTAAAGCATTCAATCTTTTTAAGGTCTTTGTTAGGTCTATTATGAATGTCCTTGTGATGTTTATCTTGAACTTTCTCAAGAGGTTTGTGATTAGAGTGAGTTGGATAATTGGACTTGCCTTGTTTGTTTGCCATGTTATTTCTAAACTTTATAATTTTCTTAAACTGTTTTGACATCAAGGCAATCTGATTGTCCAAACTCTCTTTGTCACATTCCTCATTAGAGTCATAATTGGGAATGTTAAGCTCGGGCTTAATCAGTTTAGAAGAAAAACTCATATTGGAACTAGTCTGTTTCCTATGGGACTGGGTCAATTATTTCTTAAATTCTAATTCCATTTTCACAGTTCTTAGTTTACTACTGAGTAATTCAGGTTTGATATTTTGGTCAAACATTTCCTCAATAGCGTATCTTTTGTTGTCAAATTTATGTGGTAATGATCTTAGAATTTTAGATACAATTTCATGTATGTCATATGTTATCCCATTAGCATGCAGTTTGGTCAAAATATCAGTCAAATTCATATAAAAGTCATCAAATGACTCAGATTCAGACATAATTAAAGAGTTATACTGTTGAATGAGCATTTATGTTTTAGCAGCCTTAACTCTAGTGTCACATTCATGAGCAGTAACCAAAGTGTCCCAAGCTTCCTTCAGTGTCTGGTTTAGTAGGATAAATGTATCCATTTTCAACAATGTCCCAGACATTATCTCCCAATGTTCCTTAAATGAAAGCAATCATCCTTACTTTCCAGTAAGCAAAATTGGTTCCATCAAAGAGAGGAGGTCTGGTCAAGTTACCAAATCTTTCATTTATCTCGTCCATATTTGATTTTTAGAAAATAATTTCAGAAACACATGATCTTTTAAAAGAAGTTTGCAAAGCTCTGATACCAATTGGAATACTGTTACTAAAGCCGTTTAATATAAACTTAAACAATTTAAATAACTCCAAACTGTTTTTTGAAGAAACTCTTTTCTTAAAATCAAATCAAATTAATCACAAGATGTGTTTAACAAGATATGTACGAGATTTGTTCAAGATTGGTTAACAGGTTTAGTAAATTTGTTTAAAAACTTAAACTCAGCACTACCATAAGAATTAGATGAGGAGATGTAGAAAGATTAATGACAAGCTATTTTTAATGTGGTAAAACCTTAACCAACTAAGGAAATATCCACGACTCCCTCTACGGAGTAAACCAACAAAATCCACTAAAATAAATTATAACATTTACAAACTATATAACACACATGCACACAAATCAGACCTATACAACTTACAAGTTTAGGATTGTACCCACTGCTATCCTTCTAACTTTTCTACAGTTATGTTTGTGGATGTTGTTCTCCAGTTTGCTAACATCCAATATGTTATAGTTCTTTACGTCGACTCTTGTTCTTGAGATCTTATTACCAACACTTTTAGTGTGGTAGAGTGATAGTGTTTGTGAAGGTGTTTTCTAACACATGCATGCACACACTCACGTTGATTTATACAAACAGTCTTATTAAATTACATATAGGATCTATATGTTGTGATTTTCTATTTCTCTCTTCTTAGAAAACTGAAACCTTATTTGACCTTTATTATAATCCCAGAATCCACGGCTATCTTGCTCAGAAGACGTATCAAGATCTTAATCAATCTCAGGTTTTGAAAATATTTTTGAGATTGAAAATCACCAAATGCGATTTCAACTAAGTCGAAGGTCTTGTTTCAAAAGAACTAGAAATAGAAAATGATTTTGTTGATTTTGAAGTAGAAAATATTTACAGAAACAAATCAACAACAGTTTTCTCAAGATGAGAAACGAAAGATGCAGATCTATGTGTAATATAACATGCAACAACTAGATCTAAGATTTCTATAAAAGTAGAAACACAGATCTAATCAAATGTTTAAGTTGAAAACAAGATCTGAGAACGAAGAGGTTACAGTATCAAACAAATAACAAACCAACACTCAAAACTCTCAAACATTCAAGGTTGTGTTTGGAATAAACTTGTTTTTGGATGAGGTTATGGTTTGAAAACTGTTTAGGACGATTTAGGGTTAGGGTTTCCTAACTCTGGTTTCTCTCTCTCTCACTTCTCTCACTTCTTTCTCTACTCTCTCTTCTCACTCAAATAGACGAAGTGGAAAAAGTTCCATTTGGCTGAGGATAGATCTCCTTACATAGGGGGCTGAGAAGGATCGAGAAGATAAATCCAAATCAATGGCTATGATTTAGTCTAGGCAGATTGACTTTGATCCAAGGGCTTAAAAGACGGGGTGGATTAAAACGATTGTGATTGGCCTTATATAGGTTCACAGGGATTATTCAAGGACGCATGCAGATCGTCGATTAAAAACAATCTAAGGGCTGGAACTAAGCACGACTAAGGTCTCACAGAGAAAACACAAAATGGTTCAATGACAGCCTGACAGGTGTAGGGATGTGACTGGATACCACACGCGCGTTCAAAAGAAATTACAAACGCACCCTAATGTCTCTAGCGCTTTTAGATTCTACCCAAGTGAACTTTCAGCCAATAAAACCAATAATCCAAAATTACATAACGACCCCAATACTTTATAAATCCAATTTTAATTAAGATAAAAATTGTTTTTAAAAATATTAAAATTCCCAAAAATATTAAAAATCAATTTGAGGGAAATTAATACACACAAACTTATATGAAATCAATTTATGCAATAAAGGACCCATGAATGCAGTCATAATTGTGTGTGAGTGATTGGTGAATATACCTTGATTAATCAAACGAGAGGAATCAATTGTAAACAATTCTCTGAGGCTTTTTGGATTCTAGGATAGGATATAATTTTGTCACTATTTCCAAACTAGATGAGCACTTATACAATATAGACACAAGTGAGTCAAGAGTACAAGGTGCTTCAGCTTACTTGATTTGTTTTGGCACGTAGTTGCATGTTTAGGGACAGATTTAAAATTAAATTTGGTTTGTTCAAATTTAGACATATAATTAAATAAGTGTGTTTGGATTTCATTGAATATTTATGAATTAATTTGATTGGTATCACAACCGTATTTACAAATTGGTATCAGATCGGGTTACTCTAAGTTATTGAGTGATCCTGATTTTTAAAGTTTTTTCCTGATGCAATTTGACTACTCACGTCGTCAAATTGGTATCAGAGTCCGTTACACTAATTTACGGTGTGGATCCTATAGTGCACTTTTTTGTGGTTATTTATGTTCCTCTCCTGATTTATTTTTTTGATGAATTCTCATACCGTTGATGTTGTTAGTCGAGATGAGTTTGATAAAGTTCACGATCGTACCGAAAAATTAACTCTTTTGAATTTGAAACTTTGCAAAAGAATAAAAAATTTGGAAGAAGAAAATTCTCTTTTTAAGGGGATTTTTCCTGAATTTTGTGTCGCATGCTTGCTTGATTTATTTTGACACGTAGTTGCATGTTTAGTGGTTGATTTAAAATTAAATTTGGTTTGTTCAAATTTAGACACATAATTAAATAAGTGTATTTAAATTTCATTGAATATTTGCGAATTAATTTGATTGGTATCCCAACCGCATTTACAAATTGGTATCAAAGCGGGTTACTCTAAGTTATCGAGTGATCCTGATTTTTAAAAAATTTCCATGATACAATTTGACTACTCACGTCGTCAAATTGGTATCAGAGCCCGTTGCACAAATTTACTATGTAGATCCTGTAGTGCAATTTTTTTTGTGGTTATTTGTGTTCCTCTCCTGATTTGTTTTTTCGATGGATTCTCATACCATTAATGTTGTTAGTCAAGATGAGTTTGATAAAGTTCACGACCGTGCGAAAAAATTAACTCTTTTGAATTTGAAACTTTGCAAAAGAATAAAAATTTTGGAAGAAGAAAACTCTCTTTTTAAAAATAAGATTGAATATTTGCAAACGTTTCAAACTCAAAGAGATATTTGTCGTGAGAACTTTGGTAATTTTTGTAATGATTTTGATTTGTTAAAAGTTTCTAAAAAGAAGAGTGATGATAAAGTCGTATTTTTAGAAAAAGAATTGGAGGACTTAAAAATTATACGGTTCCCATTTGTGTCGTTGAGGATAATAGTTTAATTAATGATTTTACGGCAGGTGAAAAGACTCTTAGGGATAAGTTTGTTTTAATTGAGGGTGAGCATCATAAACTGTTAAGTTTAATTGATAATTTGAAAAAGAAATTTCTATCTTTGGAAGAGTCTAATTCATTGCTTGAATCAAATATTTTGAAGTTGAAAAATGATTTAAACCATTCAAGTAGGTTTAATAGTGATGGTAATGGCTCGTTGATTTGTATCGAATATTGCACATATATACCCTAAAAACTTATACATGTTAGCCCATCGGGTACTTTAATGCCTATAATTATGTTCATAAATCAGACAACCTCCGTTTATATGCTAAAATATTATTTGAGGTATAATTGAGCTTTTATAGGTATTAAAGTGCTTAGTATGAAGTTTGGGCGCGTTCCGATAAAGTTTCATCGCGATTCGCAAGTTTGGGGGCATTTCGGTAATTTTATACTTTGGGATTTTTGCCCGAAGCATTCATGGAATTTGTAGCCCTCGGGCCAAGCTTCGCGTGGCCACGAACGGTGAGCGAATCGGAGTCCGAACGAAGGAAACACGGACCTTTAATCGGAAAGAATTATAAAAGATTCATTAACAATTTTATTAATTACATCCATATCCCTTTTCTTCTTTCATAAAAAATCCATTAATTCCCTTTGTGTCCCTACTTCGTTTTTTACAACAAATGAAGATGGCGATTTGAGATTTTGCTCGGATTTTTGGCTTGGCCATGTGGAGCTCAAATTGGAACACGATTTTGGTTCGGGTCTATGCACGGGTCGACTGGGTCTCGAATTTAACCTGAAATGGGTATTGGTTTGGTGTGTTCCACCATTGATGGGTTGTGGAGATTATGTGGGGTTTGGCCATTTTCATGGAGCTTGCACATGGGTATGGTGGGTTTTGGCTATGGTGCGTGGGTTTTCAAGTGGTGTTGCAGCTCACGGATTCGGGTTGTGCCAAAAAAATGGCCATGAGTCTTTGTGGGTTTCATGGTTGCCATGGGAGCTTCTGCGTGGTAGGTTGTCCTGTTGTCGCCGGTCGACCGGCTGCCACCAAACGGTCTACCGGATTTTGAATTTTTGCCTTGCAAGATTGACAGTGTTGATTTCCCTTGTTCTGCGGTCGACCGGTCACCACACCCGGTCGACCGGTGCTCTGCATTTGGTCCGATATTTTATGCTACTACTTCCTTTCTTTTTTCCTTTTTTTATTGTATAATTAGGAGACTTAAGTTTTTTTTCTATTCTTATTTCTTTTTCTTTATTTCTTTTTTTCCACCTAGTATAAATAGCAACCCTTGTTTATTTTTGTACCATATATTAGTTTTATCTCTTTTTTAGTTTCGTAACCTAGGTTTAGTGAGATATTGGGGATTTTTGTGAAGACCACCCCTCTCATCCCATTGTGTTGTGGTTTGACACCCATTAATATAAGTGGATATTATTTCTTGCCTTGTTCATTTATTTCCATGCTTTGCATTTAATTTCTTGCCTAGATTTATTGTGTGCACTAGTTTAATTTAGTGTTGCTTTAATTAATTAGTTAATTTATTTAATGCTTTTAATCATGTGTAGTGGCTAATTTAAATTAGGGTGCGATTAATGAAACTCATGTAGGGTTGATTTGTTGCTTCGCTTTGGTGATGGAGATTTACGTATTTATTTCGAGTGCGTTATCCTAGTTTTTACGCCTAGAAAATTTAACTGTGCATATCATGTATACGTCGTATTTACGACCTTGCGTGCATAATTTTCGGGGTATTTGTTGACTCCAAAATCTTATTAGTCTTTTATGCGAATTTAGGGGTGTGACAACTCTTAATTTAATTAATTGATAAAATGAGGTGCAATCCTAATAATTTGCAGTCCCATGTAACCATTTATATGCGTTAACTCAATTTGAGGGATATTAGTCGCATCCTATAGTTTTTATTCGCTTTGTTAATTTTAGTTTAAATACACTCATGCCTAATTTATCTTTTATTTCTTTTTAGTTAGAAAAATATCTTTTACACTTTTATTGAGAAGTAATAAACCATTTAAATTCTACCAACTCGTCTTTGTGGATTCGATACCTGGACTAGTCTATATACTCCCTTAAAATAGTGTAATCATAGTTTAGGTTTTTGTATTGAGGCGGTGAACATAAAATAGCGATCGGCGTTTGACACACGCTACTTTTCACCCTTAATCACTCGTCATGTTCTAATGCTTCCATTGCTAAAGCCAAAATCATTATTTATTTTAGAGGGTCAACCATTCCTAAAGACGTTAGAAAAGGTCAACCCATAGGTGTCGTTCCACCCATTTACACATGCTCACATTGTGGTACGAAAAGTCACCTTAGGAAATTTTGTTTTGATCTTGGAAGAGGTCCTAGGAAGTCGAAGCCTAGTGTTTTGTTGGTTCTCAAAACCCTGTGTCGACATGTCACATCCATGTGGGTTAGGAAATCTCTTTTGGATACGCTAGATTTTAGGCGTGTTGATTTTCACATGCTTGCACATGATTCGTCACTTGCTATTTCATATCGTTGATTGCTTGCATGATTTTTGTCATACACTAGTTGTGGTTTCATAATATATATTTGCCAGTGTGTTAATGTGTACTTATTGTATTAGATTCTTGTTTTTGAAAATTTTGAAAAATACAAAAAGATTTTATTTTGATAAAATTTTTGAAAAAATACAAAAAGATTTTTGTATTTAGTTTTGCACATTTTATGAATGATCATTTAGGATGACCAAGTCACAATTTCATTCCATATCCATGTGACTTTTTTATAGTGTTTTTAGACAATAAGTAATGTCATTCATGTGCTTTATAATGTTTGGATTCATTAAGATATAATTAAGTGTTATTACCTACAAGATTGACTCATTATTTCCTTTGATGCACACGAGCAAGAATTTGTTTGAATATTGTTCTTGTCGAATCACATGTTGGTTACGTGTTTTCATCTCAATTTTGTCTATTAAAACGAACCATATGTGATAAAACAAAATAATAAAAGGTGTGCATATTTTACCCGTTTGCCGTGAGTTTGTGTGAATTTTAAAATCGGTGAAGAGCTACGAAAAGTACACATTTATCCTTTGTGATTAAGCCATCGTTTAAAAGGACCTAAAAAAGTGAGGATTTGAAAATTATTCAGGGTCCAATGAGGTTTAAAAGATCCCGCAAAAAATTGAATGGCAATAAAAAGAAATATATGCCAATAATGGGCCAATAGGTTTATTCACTAATTCTCCAATGTTTGAGAACTTAGATCACCTCAAAAAGAAAATCTATATGAGGTAGTTTGGTTGGAGAATTAAAACGTCTTTGCACGTCCTTAAAAAGTCTTGAAAAGGCGTTAAAAAGTTTTTAGACATTATTGGTGTGAAAATCATGTAGACTTTGATTTGTTGATTTTGATTTAAGACGATGTCATTTAAATTCAACACTTTTACACCTAAGGATGATTTTGATGCTCATTCGTTAGGAATACACAATATGCATCGTGCACATATGACATGATTGAGTTTTATTTCCTATCGAATCTGTTCACACCCATTCATACCGTTTCCACGATTTGATTATCTTAATATGAATTCACGGTGTGTGTTTGTAACACTTTTGTATAAAAAATAAAAAAATAAAAAATAATTTGTGAAGCCTTTTGGGTATATCCTCCATTGAGCACATTTTTCATATTTTTTTGCCTTGTTTATCGTGACACCCCGATTTGGTTTATTTGGTTTATTCTTTTCCCTGTCTATTTCAGACAAATAAAAAAGGGGAGAACGAACTATGATAGTATGGGGGAGATTTGATTATACTTACATGTTTTATGTTTATATCATTTCAAACTCGATACGTCACGAGGTATTTTCTTTGTCTCATGTGTGTATGTACATTTAAAGATCATTTTTGCACACCCTGGTGATGACAAAGAATGTTTGAAATTTGTTGAAGATCGAAAAAGTTTGAAGACTTGTCATTTTACCTTTTCACTTTTGGGTTCATGGGAGGGTAGATTTTTATAGGTCATTTAATTTGATAATTCGAATTTTTTTATTTTGTACCGGCATAGACATAGGGGAGATTTATAAGGACATTTTTGTCCATTACCATTTAGTATGTCGTATACCGCTACACCGTCATTTAAGCTCAAGCTCACATTCACGTCAAGACGGCTTCGAATAATCAAGGTTCTTCAACATTCAAGCCTCGACGAGATTAACTTTCATAAAGTTTGAGTTTAAGTTCCTCAATATTTCATTTTAGTATTGGGAAATTTTTCTAAAATATTTTTAATACTTCGAGGCATTTTTTCTTATATAAATAATTTTTTTTACCCGAACCGATCCATTTTTATTTCAATATCGAACCGATCCGGCATGGAAAAACATTTTAGTCAAATTTGCTAACTGGACCGGTTTGTTTTTAAAAAAACGAACCCGGACCGATTTGGTCCCAGATTTTCCACCGCCTCAGTTTTTTTATTTTTTCTATGAAAGGTTATTTTGGTGGTGAATTTTTCTAAGACTTTGAGAGACGTTTTTGAGAGACCAAATACATCAAGTCTCCATATTTTTTAGTCATAAAACTCATGTTTGTTTCATACCAAAAATCTCAATTACTTTTGTGAATCTTTTGGAACCCTAGAACAATTCTATAATTGTTCATCCTTTCTGGGAAGATCTCTAAAACCCAGAGCTGTGTGCTATTGTGGAGGGAGTCTCTGCAAAGATTTAAGACTGTGTGTCCTTGTGGTCTAGCTACATGTGAACCACTGCTAATTTCTAGCCGATGCTTTGAAATTTTGATGAAGACACCGTGCGTTACACTTGTGGGAGATTATCAAGTTGTATGTAAGTCAATGGTCTTTTAAACTTGTTAAAGTTCTAGAAATAAAGGTTTTTTCATTCGAGAATTTTTCCTGAATTTTGTGTCGCATGCTTGCTTGATTTGTTTTGACACATAGTTGCATGTTTAGGGGATGATTTAAAATTGAATTTGGTTTTTTCAAATTTAGACAAATAATTAAATAAGTTTGTTTGGATTTCATTGAATATTTACGAATTAATTTTATTGGTATCACAAACACATTTACACCTATCACCGACAACAACACCAAGGACCGAGGGACGTTCGATGTGGCTTCAGCTATCAGCGACGATACCTCCATGGTCGGATTCGGCCCTCCTTTCAAACCTAGCTACACTAAAAATAATCATAACCCTAAATATTCTAGATCCACTACCTCCCACCGCCGTCCTAACAATTCTAGTACTCCGACGACTTCGTTTGAGGTAGACGACGATCACCTTATTGTGGCAAGCTCCGGCAGATCTCTGACAGGCAGAGGGGATATGAAAGTTGTTGTTACAGTAATAAACAAAAACCACCTAAGGTTTCTAAAGATGGAGCCAAAGTTGAAGGTAATACCCACTTTGCCCCTCCCTCTTTGTACCAAACTTATGGAGTTTTAAAAATCACACAAACACCCCCCCCAAAAAAAAGTTATTTCAGCCTCTTCCCCACTATTAACTCCCACTTTTCACTCAACACCCCAAAAATATTTGCAAATCCCTCCACACCACTTCTTAAAATTATTTGGAGGCCCTCCCAGCTCCTAAAAATTACATTTCTACCCTCGAATTTTTAGAAATTTTAACTTCAACCCCTAATTTTTCCCAACCACCCAACTTTAATACCACATCATTCCCCAAGGAGGACTATTCCTGTTTTGATATGTTGTGGAATGAAGGTGGTGATATTTAATATAAAACAGATATGGGAATTTGTGACGGGTTTGAGCAATTGAGCCATATCGTCATTGAAGAACTCTAAATTTGCCTCGACGACTTGGACAGGCTTGGAGGAATACTACATCGAGAGCTTTGAAGGTTTAAATTTAGTGCCTAATCCATCGAGGAGTACGACTAATGACATTATCTCCTCAGTCAATATTGCTCGGAGTATCTTGAGTTAAAGACGGCACGTGAGCATTAGGTTCACAAGCGGGTGAGGCACTTGGCCTGTTATTTTAAGTATATGTGCACCAATGTAAATTTTTCTCTGACATGCGTCATTACCGTACACGACGATGATGCCCTATACCCAATTACGCTTAGTGAGGATGTCCCCGAGGATATCGAGGCCATGAGTGGGTATAGTATGGACCCGATTCCTTCCCATGTGATTTCATTTGTATTTTTTTGGATGGTTGGCTCACTCACACCTGGTTTCGAGATTTGGGGATTTTTTTAGTTTGGGGACTTCTTTCCTGGGGAAGTGTTCTTTATCGATAATTTTTGAGATATTTTTGTTAAAGATGTTTGGGAGATTCACACGCATTTTCACGAGGTGGAGTCAGGTGATTTGATTGATTTCTTTCCACTCTTTGGGAATGATGATGATTTTGATGGGGTTTGTTTGGTGGAGAATGAACCATTACCTTGAGGGGACTTGCTTGGACATGATTTTGGGGATTGTAATACCCCGTTTAATTTAACACCTAGGTTGATCAAGTCTAAATATAATATCATACGGGATAATAAAAACAAAATAATATCATTCTCAGCATGAAGAGATCAAATGAAAAATGGACAAAAATTTTGAACCGATGAGAAGATCCTCAAGTATAAGTCATAATGTCCAACAACCAAATCTATAAACAATGTTGTCTCAATAGTAAAACATCAATACAATCCCTAAAGAGTCTATAAATATTACAAGCCATCTAAGTCTCAACATACAACTAGAGTTCTCAATATAAGCAAGACTAAAAGATAGATGATAACATGAGGAGATAGAGATATGCAATGTCTCTGGAGCCAAAACCCTCATAGATGTATATCACGCGTTGACTGGAACTAAAGACAATCTAGGTTTGAGGTTCAGCCTTAGCCCTTGGTTTCCATAAAAATGGGGTTAAAACCCTAGCAAATAACGTAGCTACATAACTCAAAGCAGTTATATGCATAGATGATAATATCACAGTTTAATAATTTAATGAACGACCCAACCCATAAACGTAGTCTCACAATATATTAGAATTATTTCATTTCATACCGTTAATTAATTATTCTCATTAACTAAATAATCAGAAACCGACATGCTCAATAGTTCATCAACACGTAACCGACATGCTCAATAGTTCAATAGCACGTAATCGACAGGCTCAATAATTCATTAACACGTAACCGACATGTGCCCCTTCATCTCGGCCATATCATAAACATGTGGTACGCCAAATTCAAATAATCACATTTATTAATATTGATCACTTTCATTAATCAATTATACTCATTAATTCATTACCACGAAATCGATATGTGCCCCTTCATCTCGGCCATTTCATAAACATACGGTATGCTAAATTTAAAAAATTACATTTCAAGCCCAGATGCCAACTGGTATTCGTATGACTGAGAATTACATATCAGAATAAACTATAAACATCACGTTTTACGCCTTGGGTCCACTCGGTATTCGTATGGCCGGGAATTTACATATAAAAATATCGAGGTTTCCCTCCATGGTATCCATCCATTCATTTCCACTTAACATGTTCAAATAATATTGACATTTTGATACGTAATTATTCACTCTGAGAAAGCTACTCAAACCTTAATTATCCCAATTACCCCAAACTCGGTTATGCTATTTAGGATTCATTATATAAATCTTAAATGATTTTATAAAGAGCTAAAGGGACAAACATCATGTAAGTTATTGTTTGTAATGCAAAGCGTAAAGTTTAAAGTTTATAATATTTATTTAAGATTCATTGTTGTTGTTGTATAGTTTGTAAATTTACGCTTCTGCCTTTTAACTTCACATAAAATGTTGTGCTGGTAGAGGGTTGTGCACTGCTAAAGTTGCCGTGAGTATTCTTGGACAACCAATCAACAATTTTATCCCATTCAGTTACTTTGCAATGGGATTGGGCTGGTCAACGGTTATAAGATTGGGTTCAATGGCAGCATCCACTGGTTGGAACTTCGGTCAATGATATTTGGTGACTTTTTCGACACTCCTTATAATGAGACTCGACATTAGCAATTTCCTATCTTAAATGTAACCCCCTGTGTGCCTCTTGATTGTCTTTATTATTTATTTTGCTTTGAATCAGGTCACCTCAGAAATGATTGCCCTAAGAAATCCCGATTAAAGACAAGTGTGTTGCTCCAACTAAGAAACAAGATGGTCAATAGTGTATGAGGTTACAAAGGTCCAGAAATTGTGTGCTCTAGGTATGGGTGACTACTCCGAGGAGAAGGAAGATAGCCTAAAGATCACCTTACACGTGTCTTCAGGATCCTAGAGAAGAATCTCTAGGTTGATGTGCCTATGGATGTCCTAACTTTCAATGGTCATATGGACCAGCGGTTTCTTTGAGATACCCAACACAAGTGTGTAAAGCTAATTTCATTAAGCTTTAAGGCCTCACAAAGGTGTGGTGGAATTATTTTTATCGTGAGCATGCCAAGTGGGGAAATTAGCCATTTGTTCTTGACCCAAGATGAAGAAGGCCCTTTGGGCTAATTTCTTGCCACCGGCCTATGAGCATGACCTATACACGCTTATTCATATGCAGTTTACACTCCTTTGTAACGATACTTATCTAAGAGAGAGTGAGGAGCAACAAGTAAGGGATAATTCCTAGGTTATAACCTCGGATCCACCACGATCTAGGCCTTTGTGACATTGTTATTCATTATAAGTCCACTGAGTATGCTAGCCAGACACACTAGTATTTTCCATATAAAGAAGGACAAAAGGGATCTGCCTTCTTAGGGAGCCACAAGATGATACCGAACACACTGAGAACATTTAAGTGCTATGAATGCAGACAATTTTGACATCGACTTATGGAGGGATCAAAGTGGAAAAAGTCAGTGAGGTGACAATAGAGGAAGACGATAATTAAAACATAGGAGATTGTAGACCCATTGGTGAAATCACACACGCATCATCTACTTTGAGTTCATAAATGAACCCTTTTTTGTGTGGTGTGTGCATGGGTGGTGGGGGCTGATGTACATAAGGAGTGTACTTGTAATTATCATTTTTAATGCGATGGAAAGTGCCCTCGCCCAAACTATGGTTGGTCTCGGGTTCGAAACATGGGAACAGCCTCTCCATATATGAGGGTAAGGTCAGCCGACATCTGCCTCTTCCACCTTACAGTTAAGCAAGAGCCTTGTGCACTGGGTACGACCTTTACTTGTAATTATCATCTTTTAGCAAATATGCCTTCTCCCTTTTGTATTGCTTTATCGGTAGCAGTGCCGGTAGGATGGGGCTTTTCCAAACAAGAATATCTTTATGCAATTTAATGATATTTTTTATATCAGAAACCAAATTATATTAGCCAAGGTTCTAAAAAAAGCGGGGCGTGACCGAGGGGTGGAGGCCAAGCCTTAAGCCTTAGAAGCGTAGGCGGGCCTTAGGCATACGTGAAAAGGCGTTTAGGCCTTTTTCATATATTTTAATATTTTTAACTATAACAAGGATATTAAAAATACTAAAACTGTACATACATTAAAATATGTCTGAATATATGCAAACTAAAATATAATTTTTTAAATACTGAGAAAAAAACAAAAAAAATAAAAAACATGCATTTTTTGGATAAGAGGCAGAGAGGTTTCAGACACCATTTGTCTTTTAATTGTTTTGAATGAGATATTGATCTGTTTTTTATAAAAAAAAAAAGTCTTTAAAAGGTGATATCCTTTCACTAAAGCATTTTTGTTAAAAAAATGCGCCTTAAGCCTTTTACTAAGAATAAGGCGTGAAAGGCTTAAGGCGAAGCGTTTCTCCCAAGCCTCAAGCATAGTCGTTCCTAGGCAGAGCCTAGGGGAGCCTTTTAGAACACTGATATTCGTCAATAATGAGGATAATTATTCAACCGAGTTTCCTTTATTGTATTCACAGTTTAACATTGTATTCAGAAATTGCTATATTTCATTTCCAACTTTATCTTCTTATGAGATTAATAAATTAACTATTACAATACATCATTACACATAATATATAATCTTATTATACCGCCCCCATTATTTCCAAGTCCTAATCGGGCTAGATTTCATGCTGGGATGTCTCATAAAATGAAATCCAAAAAAGGACCCACCCCCCCACCCCCCCGATACACTTTTGTATAGCCTAGTTAGTTGTAATGATCTAACAAGTGCCAAATATCCCTTGCCCCCATAAGTATTAACCCAAACGATCCATTATACTTATGACTATTAGATATTTTATTAGTACAAAATAAACAGGGTAGCGAAACACGAATCAACTACCTAATATACAACAAAAGGAAAGAAAAATATAAAAACTACGAGTCACACAAAAAACTCAGAGACCCCATTGTATTACACGATGGCTTCCTTCAATTTATTCATCAAGAGATAAACTTTCAAGCCTTTGAGTTTTTACTGTAGATGTCCACATATATGCACTGAACTTTACTTTTTCTTAAAGCTCTTCCTTACCACCCTCTTTTCGAATATTCTGGTGTTTCATTCCAACCAAATGCTCTACGCTAAAGCCAAAATCTCACACCTTCTCAAGCGCTTGGAACTTAACCGGTTCCATTTGAAACTGAAGCGGTTCGCATTATCAGTGTTCTTCACTTTGGTCTTTTGATTCTTCTCGTCTTCACACACTAATAACTTTCCAACCATCTCTCGAACTTGGATGTCATTTCTTTCGATGTGCTCATAACCTCAATGTCTTTGACTCCTCCTAGGTTTCGCATCCGGATTATGGTTGTACAATTATGAAATTTCCCTTGATTTTCCTCCTTACATTCATGTCCTTAGTTTGATTTCTCTTTTGTTTTCAAGCACTTGAAGTACCTGTAAAATGTGAGAGAAATACATGAAACATGATGTGCTAGCAGACAAGGGTCAGTAGCAATGATATGAGATAAAATCATATAATTTACATCGCACGGAGTGATAAAGTACTTAAATTACGGGAATAAATACGAAGAATTTACGCTGAATTAGGCACTATCTGTGGGAAAGAAAAGTTATTCTTTATTTCCTACCAACTCTTGTCCATAAACACTAGAACCTTGATTGTTCATATAGCATTAGTAATCCTTAGAAATGGGAGAAGATTTAGAAGATAGTCGTTCGAATGAAACCATTCCACCTTCAACCCCTGTTGGAATAGGGAACATGTGAGGAATTCTAAAGAGCTTTTTTTTAGGCTAACAGGCAATGCAAGAAAATGTTAGGCAGCTAATACAGATACTCCAGGTTGGACGGGGAAGACCTGAAGAAGAATCTGCCAACCCGACAAGAGGCGAATATTCTGGTAGTACATCAAAAATTGGAAATGATCACAGTCAATGGGTCACAGTTTTGGATCGTGACCAATTGGATCACGGTTTGGGTCTGTGACCGATAGCTATTGACAGTGACCACATATGTGACCAGGATTTAAGGTGACCTTATTAAAGGGCTGGGCATGATCAGCTACCGTGACCAAAGGGGTCACTGTCCAAACCCGTGACTCACTCGTGGCCCATGATGGCTTTAAATGTCCCGCTCTTTTGGTCACACTGGTGGTCAAGGTTTAAAACTGTGACCCACCAGTGACCATATATAGTGATAAAGGTATTTTAGTGCTAAAATTCCTACTATTTTAGTTACAAAGGTGGTCACGGTCCAAAATTGTGACCTACCCATGACAATTACCAGTGAACATTGGTCATAACTGAGAACCGCAACCCCAAAACTTATTTTAAAATGGTCACGTTTCGATGGTCACAATCCATAATCGTGACCAATTCCTGATATTTTAATTGGTCACCTATGGGGTCATAGTTCTCAGTTTAACTCATTAAAGGGTCACAGAATGGGTCACGGGTTTGGACCATGAACCCATTTAAGGTATAATGAAATTAGAACCATAAAAATTCAGTTCACCCTTGCCCCGAAATCAAAACTCTTTATCTCTCTCTCTCAGAGCAAAACCCAATCTCCAGCGGCCACTTTCTTGCTCCTTTCATTTTTCGGCGACTTCTCTCTCTCCACACAAGGTACATTCTCCTTTTATTTATTTCATTTGTGTGTCTATGTGTGTGTTCAGTATATGTGTGTGTGTGTTCAGTGTGCAATTCAGTGTTTGTATATGTACATGTATGCATAATTTTTTTTTTTGTGTATGTATGTTTCATTTGGGAAATTATATATATTAGTTGTTGTATTGATATTCAAGGTATGAAATTATAATAAATTAGTTGTTGTTCTCCATTTCAATATATTCTTTTTTTCACATAATTAATATTTTTTAGTAACTTAAAATCAATCAAGTAGACAATTTATCAGGACTAAAGGATAATCTTGTGTTGGATTATTGGATTAATGGTTGTTGGGTTGATGGTTGTTGGGTTGATGGTGTGATACAGGTAATAGATACTTAAAATGCACACTTTATTAATTCTTTATAATAAACCTTTGACTAATTATTTGTCTTAACGACGAACTTATTTTAATGACTAAATGGTTAGAATATAGTCATTAGTTAACTTTTTGTGGTTGTGTTCACCTCTTCATTAAATGGTTGTTGTTTGGGTGAACACGCACACTGATTGATCGAATGGAAGACAATAATTTATTTAGTATTAAATTAAAATGGACTTAAATTGGACTTGTTGCATTTGATCCATGGGATGGAAAACCATAATTTATTTAGGATTAATTATAACCCTAGCTTGTTGTGTATTCACCCTCATATTCACCCCTTTTTATATATATTTTCTCAGAAAAAATGAGTCACGGTAGTAATTACTGAAAACAAGAGTATGAGAGGGTGCAATTTGACCGCACTAAAACATCTGAAAAATGAGTTACGGTTGTAATTATTGAAAACAAGAGTACGAGAGGGTGCTATTTGACTGCACTAAAATATCTTTCATTAGTGCGCATCATATAAAGGAAATTCTGATTTACAAGTATTGTAATAGAAAAAAATAAATAATTTAATAACCTTACAAATGGTGGAGTTCATCTCTCGCAATGCTACCTATTCGATCATATTTTATTTTCATTGCCAGAATGTTGGGATTAGGCAATAGAGAATATATTTGTCTTGCATAATCCCGACGAGGCACTGACGTTGGTGACAGAGTTAGAAAAGGCTGAAAAAATATTCATCATTTGTGGATACAATTCTGTAAAGAGAGCATTCACCTAGATTGCGACATCTCACAACACACGCATATTAAAAATGATTGTGCAAATAAGTAGAAGAAGAAAGGATTCCGAGTTCATATCACAGACCTTCATACGTCAATCATAGACACGCTTCTGCCTACTTGGTCGCGTGCGAAATTTCGTAGATTTTTAAAAACTAATATTAAATTGATGGAAATCAGACACATCGAGCATGACTTTAAATCTGTCGGAAAGGTGTATATATATATATATAGAGAGAGAGAGAGAGGGAGAGTTGTAAACCCTATTTTCTTACATACGTCGTTAATTTTTTTAATTATAGAAAATGTCGAACATAAACCACAATAATCAACAAAATAGCGAAACACCGCCAAATGGGCGCTCTCCTACACCCCAAATTTAATTCTCAACTCCTCCGGGATATCAATACTCTACTTCATCGTAGATTCATTCTACTCCATCTCCAAGTCTTCAAACTAAAAAAAAACTAATAATTCGACACCCCCAACTTTTGCTGCGAGGGATCCCAAGTTAACCCTAAGAAGCACATTGGTTTCTCCATTGGCGGGAATAATCCAACCGGTGATAAAGGCGACATTCATCGTTGTTAAGGAATACGTAATTGTGGAATCATCCTTATACACATGGGAACATGCCCTCGTGCAGAACGAGTCATCAAGGAATCTAGTAAGTTTGAGGATGAATTGCCTTTTAGAAAACCTAAAGAGGTGAGACTCATTAATCTATAATACGAGCAAGCAGCTCGTTATGTCTTCGAATCTCAAGATGAAGTTGAAGATTAGAGAGGATAAGTAGTTATATAATTAACTGAATTACTCCTGTTTGATGTTATATATTCTATATATTATGATCTAAACTTTAAAATTTACCTTTAGGAAGTACGAGAATGAAATTTTCCAAAATCAAAGGGTTAGTTATACGATGAATGATTATAGGGCATGGATATTAAAAGAGCTAACTTCTACCTCTTATGTGGGCGATTATTTAATCATCTGTGGTCAAAATATGTCATAATATAAATTTATTAATAAATGCAGCTTCCTAAAAGAGGTGATGTCTTGTCAAGGCTTGCACGCGTAGTAAAAGGTCCCAAATTTCGTGGGAAAGAGTTTAAGAAATTCCTCACTAACAGTTTTGATTTTGTTGTGTATGTAAGGACATATTTTTATAAATTTCCATCACAATTAATTATGTCGTATACCATTACAACCGTCGAAGAAGTTCAAGAGCAATCTACATCAAGACGGATCCGAATATATGAAGGTTCTTTATCAAAAAGACTCCACAAAGTTTACTTTGGTAAGGTTATGTTGTAAATACCTTAACTTTGCACTTAGAGCTTTGGAATATTTTTACAAAATATTTTCAAAGTGTTGGAGCGGACTTTTTTCGTCAAAATTTTAGAATGAGTATTTTTTCTAAGTGTTGAAGCGGATATTAAAATAATATTTTCTGACGTTCCAGTCGTTCAAACGACTTTGCTCTGTCGTTCGAACAACATTGCATTGTCGCGCGAAGTCTCTTGAACGAGATCTCCTTTTCGTTAGAGCGAGATCTCCTTTCATTCTAACGACAGAGGTGGTGCAATTTTCTATAAATACTCATTAAATGGTTTCGTTTTTATTAAGAAGTCCCAGCGTTTTGAAAGACAGAAAACTGCGAACGTGTAGAACTCTTTTTGACTTCTTCTTTTAGGGTTTTCATCCCTTTTGTTTTCAATTCACAAAAATCCCATATGCTTTGGTGAATTGTTTTAATGCTCAAGAACATATTTTACTTTTGTTCATTTTTTGTGGGGAGATCTCTGCAACCGACAACTGCGCGCTATATTGTGGACGGAGTTCTTGTGAAGATTTTAGACTGCGTGTCTAAACTGCGCATCCTGATGGTATAGCTGCATGTAAACCATTGTTAATTTATTTCTAGCCGTTACTTTAGAGGTTTGACAAAGACACCGTGCGTTACTCTTGTGGGTGAAAGCAAGATGGTATGTAAGTCAATGGTCTTGTAAACTTGTCAGAGTTATAGAAATAAAATGTTTTGCCCTTCGGGGATTTTTCCTGAAACTTGGTGTCTCATGCTATATCTTATTTGGTTTGATACATATTTTCATGTTTAGGGGTTGACTTAATTTGTTTTAAAAATAGACTCTAATTAAATAAGGTTTAATTGGAAACTTGAGAATTAATTTAAATCGGTATCACACACCGTCATATTTTTCAGCATATTCATTTGAAGAAAAGCTTTTGACACAAAACATGTGTGGCTATCCGAGTCGGATTCCTCCAACGCGAGCCGACCCTAAAATCAGGACGGGAGGGAAAGCCCTATTAGAGTATTCTCCCTCTCTTCCCCGCCATGTGCATGTGGATGATTCGAGGATATGAAGGTCCTCTTTTTGACACTCGTGCTAGAGTCTTCACGGGCTGCCTCGGATATAAAACGGGTCATCATTAAAAGGGGATAACAAAAAGGAATGGAGTCTCCAGCCTATTTTACTCAAAACAGGCAAATAATGTAGCTATCTCGAGAGAACAACATCAAAGTAATACTGATGCATATGAAACCAAGTGATTTGAAATTTTGGGGATTTAGTTACTGAATGGAAAGGTGTTAGGCACCCATTCTGCCCTTTTGGTCTCTCATGGGCTATGTTGATTTTTTTCTCCAAATGATGATGTGTGGGTACATGTGTGTAATATGAATAACGGGAGAAGGAAGTTATCCTACTCGACCGGAATCATCTGTAGAAGTGTACCCAAAATAACATAAACATATATATTATTGATAATACGTAAATGTCTATAGCTTATGAAATACGGACAACTAAATAATGATATGACATATATGTTATTGATAATAACAACTTCCTATACCATAGGAACAATGGAAGTTGCGTGTTAAATATGTTTTACACACAATGATTAGGGATGGCAATTTAACCCGCTCTATCGGGTTCCCGCCTCGCCCCACCCCACCCTAAATGGGGAGGGTTAAAAACCCGTTTAAAATAAATTGGGCGAGTATGGGTTTTTTAAAAAAATGTTTATTAAACGAGTTTTTAACTCTCCTCGTTAGGGACGAGGTGGGGGGAACCCGATAGAGCGGGTTAAACGGGGCAGGTTCAGGTTTACTATATATAAGCATAACCCGCCACACCCGTTTATTTCTTATAATTACTAAAATACCCATATTTAATGTGTTATTTACACTAAAACTTTATGTATATAAGTTATATATGCGGTATGCGGGTTTTAACCAGTCCCGAGCGGGTTTTTGACCCGCTTAGTGTAAATAGGGCGGGGACGGGTTTGAGGGGGGTTATACTTAAACGGTTTCGGGGCGGGTAAAAAAACGTCATGGGTCAAAGGGCAAGGCGGGTTTTAAAAACATTTCTCGGGGTGTGAGCGGGTTTTGACAAACCCGACCCGTTGCCATCCCTAACTATGATGGCCTATAGGTAAGAGCGAAGCTAGGTAAGGGTATACAAGGGCCGTAGCCCACCCTAAAAAATAAGAGTTTTTACTACACGTTCTCTTTTCAAACCTAACACCCAATTTAGCATACTTTATCCACTCCATCATACTTGATTATGAGACATGGGTATTGAAGAAAAAGATAAGTGGGATAAGTTTTATCACTATTTTTATTGTTGATTAAAATGGTTTTGGATAAACATGAAATCGAGATTGGTATTCGGAGATTTTCTTCTTTTTTCTGCTTCTCTTGACTACTCTCTCTCTTTCTTTTTATCTAAATTTAAGATTGTACCATTTATGTATATATGTTTGTATTGAATGGTGTGTCCATAATGCAATAAGGAATGTATATAAGTTTCTTTAGTACTTTAAAATATATGAACCTTTTTTCCAAACATTATCATTGATCTAGCAAGTAACTTTGGCTATGGGTATATAAATTAAAAATTAAAAAAAATTGGGAAGCTATTCTCCCTCACTCAAGGGTCTATTTAGTTAAGGATAAAATATTTTATACCATGATAAGTGAAGTGGTCCAATTATTTTGGGCAGTTTATTTGTATCACAGAGAAAAATATTTCATCTCGAACTAGGTGTATAACCAATTTACTATGAAGTTATTATAATATTAGTCCACCATTTCGATAAATCCTGGCTCTGCGCTTTTGCATAGGCATGCGTAGTGTCTACAGATATAACCATATCACTTAGAGGTTACATGCAAAAGATCTCCCATCATTGCATTTCCACTATACAACAGTGAGACACATGTCAACAATTTAAGGTACAGCTCCAATCATGATAGTCTAAAAGTTGAACCAAACAAAGTAGTCTCCAAGAAGATCCCCTTAGTCGAAATATAAGAGCAAGAAATGGAGCATAAATAGGCTAGTAAATAAGAGGGTTGTATTTATCCGGGATGATTATATCCTACCATTGAGAAGGTAGTCCACTGAATTGCATATACATGAACAAACCTAATAAAAATAACTAACCTTAATAAAGTCAAGAGCGGTCTCTAAATTCTAAGAGGTGATCGCAGAGATTATAACTGACATGGAACTCGGTAAACTAAGGATTCCTTACCAAACAAGATAATTATCGTTGAAACCACATTAGCACAAAAGGGGAGGGGATCACAATAATGAATGTGGGCATGTAAAGGACCCCCTTATAAGGAGGGCATAAAATTCATATTATTGTAATCTATTAATTGGCTCTTAGCCAATAGTTATAGCTATAATTCCACTATTTAAAAAAAAATCCCTTTTCCAAGCGAACAAGGAAAATAAGACTTTGCCAAACTACATACATTTTATGTTATTTGACACTTCACATTGTGCATTCAAGTCTTGAATTGTTAATCATATATTATGCAAGGGTTAATCCCTATTACACACACACAACCATACACACTTATTAATCCAAATGCATTTTTAGAATTTTTATGATAATGATTTAGTTATCCTAATTGTATGCTTTAGATTATCTCGGGAGCCAAGTTCTTATAATAATTTTGCATTCACTAAAAGAGTTTATAATTTTATGGGAAGCCATATATTGTCTGTGATTTTCTTATTAGTAATATGTTTACACACCACTTGCATAATCACAAATTAATTTTTATTTAATATCGAATAACTTAATTGTCATGTCTCCTTATGAAATTGATCATTTTTGGAATGCTTGGTTAAGATCTCACGAATGTATTTGTAAGATTTTTATATGTTCACCATTGATGGATTTGAAAAAAAAAATCATTTTAATGCAATAAATTGACATACCACTAAAGCCAGGTAGGACTTAAGTAATACTTATCAAGCATTTAAAATTTAAGGAAAATCAAATGCTTTATATCCATATTTATCATTTATGTCTATACAATCAGTTGTTAATCATGTTCGATGATTAAAGTCAAAATTTATATAATCATGTTACTTAAAATTGAAAATGGCTAGTAAAATCACATGCTTAAGGAGTTCTTTAGATTACAATCTTCTTGATTTTCCCATGTCATTTAATCTTTGTTCTTTAAAATATCCCTTAAATTATTTTAAATCCTTGGTCGTGACCCTTAAACGTGATAATTTTTTTTATTTGATATGTCTGATTATTTGAAATTTATTGAGATTGATGATAAGTGTATGTGGATGTTGACTTAAATGGGTTGAAGTAATAGTATAACTAGTGACAATGTGTTACCTTTAAGCCATATGTCAATTATCGCAGGTACAATAATCGATCAATTGATAAAATTTTGGTCAAAATAAATATGTTGTAGGCTTTAATTACAAAATAATTGCTCTTGAGACCATCTCCATGTTATTAATCCATTTTCCATAATTAGTATACAATGCACTGGAACACATACTCTATGTATATATATTTTTGTGTGTCTTTTCACTTTGGAAAATTATTTACCAATTTTGTAGATTGAAAAAACATAATTAAAATATTTTCTATAATTAGTAATTTGTAACGAAACTCTATTTTAAATTCACCCACCACAACCTTACCCTCGCACACAACCGCACTCCACCAACTCCCACTATTATTCTACACCAGCCACCTCCATTTCCCTATAACCACCATTGCCACCACTGCCATACAATCACTGCCTTCCCACCATAACACCGCAATAACCACCACAATTATCTCATTGGTGGTTATTGTGTGGTGGTGCGGTTGTGAAAAAAGTAAAATGTTTTAATATAAGTAAATGCATATATTATGTTTATATTTTTTAATAAAAATGAAAACTTAAAATAGAGATGGATATTATTAAACAGTGATAATATTTTTATAATTTAGATCAATGTAAGTTGAATCCTCATATAACTAATGAAATTTCAAGCTACCTTACTTGTCAATAATGAGTATAGGTGTAAGTTGAAATCCTAGTATAATAAATGGGATTTTAAGACATCTTAGTAGTTTAGAATTAGTATAATGAGGATTCAGATTACACATGAAATTTCAATCCACTTCCAAATAAGTAAAGCGGCTACAAGGATTCAAATCCTCGTACAGGATTCAGCTTTCAATGATACCAATTGTTATATGAGGATTTAAAGCCACTTTACTGATCATGAAATTGGTATAAGTGTGAGTGAATCCTTATATAACAAATGAGATTCCAAGCGACTTTAGAGTAACTGCAATGATGGTGCAAGTGTCTAAGGAAATTTACAATTTTACCGGATGAGTAGATTATTATGGGGCTTAATAGTTGAAATTATTTAAGAGAAAATTTATTTAATCATTTTCTAACTTTGAAGAACATTTACCTAGTATGTAAAATTGATATGAACTTCATTTATTCGTATATCAAGTTCGTACCAAATACAAATAAATAATTTTATTATTATTATTTTTTTTTTTGGGAGGGGGGGGGGGGGTTATTGCAATTCATACGGACTAATGTAATTCATATAAACTCCTAACACACTTTTTTGGCAACAACTATTTACCTATCATCATTATTTGAATCATCTATTATGAAATTTAAGTTCAAAGTATGATTGCCTATATTTACCTATCATGGTGCTCTTATTAGTTAAAAAAACAAGGGCTATTGTAGAAAAATGACTTGTTAATATTTTCATTATATGTATATGAGACACAATAATTTTTTTTGTAAAATTAATCCATAAAATTATTCAATACCAAAAATGCCTTTTTATCATCTTAAAATACATTTGTTTTAGAATTTCCTTCATTTTCTTAGACCCAAAGTTTACTCCCAAAAGGACGATCATTTTTTTTTTGTATAAAAAAGTCCATACTTTATTTGCCCTTAAATAAAGTTATTACTTAAAAAAACAAATCATTTATTTTTTCGTACAAATCTAGCCACTTATATTTTTTCGCTTAGACTGAGGTATTATATTTTAAAAAAATAATAAATCTATTTTCTTTTCAAATATTGGAATAAGAATATCATCAAACCTCCTATCATCAAAACTCAAGCCACCACTACTCCTTCGCCAAGTGTAAAAATAATTTTGCATCATCAAATTTTTATATTTTCTACTTGATTTTTGACTTTTTAGATGTAGTAAAATTAAATCACTCTTTCTTGCATTATTATTGACACTCCGTCGCTAGTTTATAAAATTGTATTTGCATTTTTTTCACTGCAAATTAAATTTGTAATGTTAATACAACAAACTTATTTCACATTGTAATGCTAAAAAATTGATTCTGCAGCGTAATTATATTTTTTTATGAAAATAAACATTGAAAGATATAAAACATTAAAAATGACAAAAAAAATGATAGTGCAAATTGAATTTTACACTAGGCAAAGGAGAACGTGTGGTTGAAGTCTATTGACTAGAAGTCTGATGGCATTTATGGTCTAATGTTTAAAAAGACCATAGCATTAGTGTTGATATCTAAAAATGGACTAACTCTAATTTTATAATCACAGATAAAAATAACAGAAATAACTCAAACCACATAAACAAGAGGTAAAGATTTTAGACTGGTTCAGCTGTAAAATAGCCTACATCCATAGTTGTTGTTATTCAGTAGGATTTACAATAGCTCAGCAAGGTGTGCATATGAGTTATCCGAGTTGTTCCTTGAGCTAAGGGATTAATTTGTATTTATAGGGGTGCAAAACCCTAAACATGGAATGCCTTTATATTGGCAGGCATTTACATCTATATACAATAAGTAAAACTCTTAGAATTCAGATCTTGTTGGTATCTCATCCGAGTAGCTGTTGATGTTCCTATTGGTTGGCCTTCCAGCTGGCTAAGTATCTCTAAAGCCGATCAAGTAGGTTAGTCGGACACGTTGGATGATAGGTGTGCATTCATCATTGGTCCATGTGGGAGTATAATTTTTACATATAACAAAATCCCCCAGTGCTCTATGCTTGATGCGTGCATGAAAGTATGGAGTATTTAGCCCTGGAAGTTGATCAGCGTATTGATTTAGTGTTTGGTCGACTGCCGACCTCCCATACTTGTAAAAATTTATGCTGGCACTGTTTGATGATGGCATTTTTGTGATTAATTCGAACTTTTTTGAACTGCCAAAGGACACAGTCATTTTTTGACGCTTCGAAAAGTATGCAGCCGACAGTAGCTATACGGTTCGTTCAGTCAATTATTTCTTCCCATTTTTTGAGGCAACCTATAAATATGTACGAAGTTTTCCTCTTTTCTTTTTATCTCAAACATTCTGAACTTTAACAATCTCTTTGTCGTCAAACTTTTTTCTGTGTGATCATTTGCTGCCATTTTTCTTCAGTTCTTGCTGAATCCTTAGATCCCTGTAAGTTTTCCTTCCTTTTTCTCTATTTTTTGCCCCTTTTCTCCATTCCCACCATGGTTCATATCGTTGTTGAGAAGAGAAAAGGGGGAAAATTCTATCTTGGGTAGACTTAGAGATACCCAGGGGTCCTATTGACATTTATTCCCATTCTGAGAGTCATCAGATCCCAACTTTGTTTATAGTAGAGTGCGGTATCACCTTTCTAATAAATCTTTTTTTCTTCAATTTTGCCAATATTTTGATGTAGTTACTGCTAGAGTAGCCCCCAACACTTGGAGAGTAGTGAATGGGATACATAGGTTAAACGAACTTTATGGGACCCATATTGGGGTTTTGAAGTTAATGTTTTGGTACAAGCGGATCACTATTAGAGAGAGCACTTACTACCTCAAGACTAAGTAAGCCAATAGGGCTTTAGTAGTAAATCTACCTGATTCCAATAAGGATTATTGGGATTATGGTCTTATTGTCAAGAACTGGCAATATGCTTCCCTTCCGAATGGGGTAGCTCATACCGGTCCGAGATGTCCCTAATAAGGGCGTGGCATGGGTTATCACTCCTATAATTATTTCTCCTCTTTTTATTTTCATTTCTGATGTATACGAACTAACATTATTGTTTCTTTTTTATTCAGAGGAAAGAAAGAAAAGATGCCCCAAGGAAGGGGAAATTAACCTCAACGATCTCAAGTTTTTGTGGGGATTGAACCAGAAATTTAGAGAAGAACATCCCAAGGCTACATCATTATTGTTGGAATATAAAAGTTCCATCACATATTTTGTTACTCAGCCTATAATTGCTCTGACCTCAATTACTATCAACCTTGAGGAGGATCATGTGCCCACCTCTTTAGCTATTGAGTTTGCAGGTGCTGAAGTTATTCCACGAGGAACTTCTTTCTCATTTGAGTCCTTGGACATTTCTAAAATTCCTCTTGCTCCTTATGTAAATATAACTAAGAGGAAGATGCCCAACTTGATGGGTGGTCCTCTATATCCTCCTCCTCCAAATGTTATTGATGTTGGTAAGAATAAGTCTAAGGCCAATGCCAATAAGCATGTTAGTGTTGATGACACTCAAATCGAGGAGCATCAATTAAAGAGGATAAAGAGAGGTTTTTTTTATCCTTCAAAATAGGTCCAAAAAATACAAGTCGAGAAGAAGACATTAGCGGCTAAAAAGTTTGCCAACCAATAGGAGTTGGTAAGAAAAATTCAGGCTGACCTTAACATTGGGTCAGCCTCTATTGCTGTTAACCCTGGATTGTCTAAGGGTTTGATTAAGTCTAGAACACTCCCTACTGATAGAGCTGCATTAGCCCCTATGTCCAGGTCTAGGCTGACTGAAAGAGCTTGCTATAACTCGCCATTGGTAAATTTCTTCTGCTTATTTATCCCTTTCTTTATGATGAAGAATTTATCCGACCATTTGCCTTTATTTACATTTCCTAATTGATTTAAACCAGATGATGAAGAAGGACGACCAGCTGCGTTCTTCACCAGGAGAAGTTGAAGAGGCCTTTGAAGGTCTGAAGAATTCTTTGGCAGAGTCCTGACGAGCTTTGGATTCAAATAAAAAGTCTTGGGAGGAAGTGTAAGGAAGTACAATAATAGGGCCAACATTACTGAATACAAAATAAAAATTGTCGATGAGGAAGCAAAAGTTGCTAAAGGCAAGGCCAAAACTGTTGAGGAGAAGCTTTCAGAGGTCACCACTCAAGTCAAAAATATTGAAGACCAAAGGTAAGGCTGCCTTTGATAAAGGTTAGGAAAAGGCCATTTTTGTTGCCTTTGCTCAAATTAAGTATGCTAAAAAGTTATCCTTTAAGGAAGGATAAACTGAGGCCTTAAAGTTCTTCGACACTGAAGAGAGCTCTGAACTCTTCTCAAGACATGATCTTGGTAGTCTTACTAACCTGGATGAGTGGTTTGATGATGAGGAGGGATCAGGGGAATCTTTTGCTATGCCTCCTGAGTCTAGTGTTGACCTATCAACCATTGGCTAAGACCAGGCCAAGGATAAGAAGAAGGTCTAGCCAGTTCACTTTTTATCTAATTTTGTCTTTTCTTTTTTGATGCTGTAATAACTTTTATACTTCAATTATTAATCAATGAAAGAATAACTTTTTGTCTCCACTTTTTATGCCTTTGAATGATCTTGATTTCTTGTTAAACTGCATTATTTATTGCTTATGTTGTCTGATATCTTAGATTTATCCCACAAACTTATATATATTTGTAATTTTTTCCAGTTTGATGCTATAAAGAAATACATAATATCAGTTAAATCTGATCTACTCAGACGAAATAGGAACCTTCTGGCAGTTGGTCATGTTCCCCTGTCTGAAGAAGACTTAATTGGGTTGCTCAACCCAGATATATTCGATCAAGTCAAGGAATCATATATTCATCTCCGTTGTCTACTAGACATGGTTGTGTCTAATAATGTAACATATTATGAAATGATAGAGCAACTTAAACAACATCATAAGTTGTCCTTGGATTTACTTCATTTTGACTATGAGGCCAAGTATAAAGCTTTAAGTAAAGGTTGGGGTTTTGACACCAAATTAAAGGATATTACCTTTTCCTTGAATAAAAAAGAGCTTTCCTTGAGGCATATTTTGGAGAGTGCTAGGTCTATTGCTGTCATGTTAGAGAAAGAAAATAATGCCTTAAGGGATGAACTTGACAACTTGAAGATATCATCAACCATTGGTCCTGATGAAGGTGCTTCATTTTTAGAGAATGAAAATGCAAGACTCTTGGAAGAACTAGAGGCACTTGAAAAGAAAAGGACTAAATTTGGGCAAACTTCTAGGCAAAGAATAGTTTTTCGACCAACTACTTACAAAGAAGGAACTACTAAAACCCTTGTCGATCAAGCTGCCCAGTTACAAGACAAAGATAAGGCCATCGTTGACCAAACTGCTCAATTAAAAGCCAAATATAGTGCTCTTAAGAAGCTTCAAAACCAGGTGGAGAAACTTACATTTTAATTTCATAAACAACTCCGAGAAATTTGGATAGAGGGCTCTAATAAGGCCTTGGCTTAATGGACAATCATTTGGCTCGGAGCAATTGTAAAGGCTACAAATGGGGATGGACCACCTTACTAACTTTGCTGAAGTATGATCAAAACAGTACCTTGTGGCATTAGAATGACCCAAGTTTCTTGGAGTGTGATAAGCCTCCATTCAAGTTGGACACAACATGAATTCCTCTTGATACCATTCTTCAATGACTGATAACTAAGTATCTAGGGGATTATAGTCTCCATGATGTGCATAAGATAGTCCGACCTCCATACTTGCTTGATAGGCCAAGTAGCAGTAATAGGCAGATGCTAAGGGACTTTAACGTAATCAACTCTCCATATACCTTAGATGATCCTCTTGCAGGATTGGACAAGGCACAAAGAAAACGTCCAGCGGAATAAATATACCTTTCTTGTACTGCCTTTTGTTTATTTATAGCCATTGTAAAGAACATTCATCAATGAAATGGTGTTAATGTTGATTAAATTCATTTTATTTAAGCTTATGATTGTGATAAATCTTTTTGCTGACTAGGTAAATTGTATAAAGATTAGTTAGTCGGCTTATATACTAAATAATCTACTCAAATGTTTAATATACGGACTTAGATTCGACTAACGCACTTAGATAAAATTGTAAATATCTTTATTGTACTAAATTGCCCCATTAGTTATCAGTGGCGACCAAGTGTATAAGGAATATATATTTACTTCAGTATTTTAACATGGTCGAGTAAAATCTATAATTAAGAAGTTTTACTGACTTCTTGTCCGTGACTTACCGAGGATAAATTATACATAAAGTTTGAACTTTTTTGAAGTTGGAAAAGTTTGGATAAGTTTGAACCCTGTTATTTGGCAAAGAACATTCTGAGAACTTTTCTAAAGTTGGAAAGTTTGAAAAGGTTTGAACCATGCCTTTCTCGACAAGGAACTTTTTTAGAACTTTGAAATGGAAAAAATTGCTTGCTTATCCATTAAAATTGCTTAAAATTCTTCATCTCATAGTGTAATTAGGTGTAGCGTGTAGCCACCACACTCCGAAAAATAAACACAAAAAGGATTGAGAGTGGAGGAAAACTGAGATTTCATCAACTTGAATAAGCAATTACATTAAGGCTAGGATTTTTAAAGCAAATTACTTATAATACTTGTGCAGATGTTCTGCGTTCCAGAGATTTTTGAATTTCCCCTTCCAAAGTCTCCAATCGATAGGTTCCTGATCGGATAACCGTCGAGATACGGTATGGACCAAGCCAATTAGGCTCCAACTTGTTTCTCTTTTGGATTAATTTCTTAAGTACCAAGTCTCCTTACTTCAGGTTGGTCAGCTTAACCCTTCGATTATAGAACCTTATTGTCCTTTATTAATAGGTAGCCATTCGAATAACAGCATTTTCTCAGACCTCGTCTATTGTCCAAATTTATTCACCTCATATGATCACTCTTTGGTGAATCAAAATTTAATACCATGTGAGTGGGCATACCTATTTCAATCCAAAATCATTGCTTCAGTGCTAAAAGCTAACATGTATAGAGTTTCTCCTGTTGCTGTTCTGGGAGTAGTCCTGTATGCCCAAAGGACATTGTGAATTTCATTAATCCATTTGCCTTTTGTAGAGGGGGCTTGAAGGTAATCCTGATATTAGGGATAATTTCCTAATTGGCAATAGTGTTTGAGATTAAGCAACCGAGGCAGCTCAAGCGTGGCAACTTCCCGCTCGTTACTCCCAGTCGTTACTCCGAAGACACATTTCAGCCTAGAAACTTCCCGCTCGTTACTCCAAAGACACATTTCAGTGGGTTCGTCCTCAATTTATACCTCCTGTACCAAACAAACACCTTTCTTAAATCATTCAGATGGGACTCCTCCTTCTTCGATTTGATGACCAAGTTGTCCAGATAGAACTCTACAAATTTATGGAGGAAGTCATAAAAAAATGGCCATCATTATCCTCTGGTAAGTAGCCTTAGCGTTCTTGAGTCCAAACGGCATCACTTTGTACATGAAGTTACCCAACGGAGTTCTGAATGTCATTTTCTCTGCATCTGTGGGGTCCATCTTGATCTGGTTGTACCCTACGTACCCATCCATGAAGCTATACATCTCATGACCATCCGTGGCATCTATCAAACTGTCAATGGAGGGTAAGGGAAACTCATCCTTAGGGCAAGCCCTATTCAAATCTCTAAAGTCCACACAGATCCTTATTTGGTTTTTGTCTTTCTTCCCCACTGGCACAATGCTAGATAGCCAAAGGGGATGTTGTATTGGCTTGATGAATCCTACTGCTAACAAACGTTGGACCTCTTCCTTAATCTTCAAGTTTAGTTCAGGTTTATAAGTCCTCATTGCCTGCTTCACCGGAATAGCTGAAGGCATCACATTCAGTTTGTGGCAGCTCACTTCCTCGTCCAGCCCTTCCATTTCAGTGTATTTCTATGTGAAGACGTCTTTGAATTCTTGAATCAGCTCAACCAAGGCTTCTCATTTCTCCTCCTCGGCCCTCTCTGTAGGCATAGGAGGAGGAACGGAGGCAATGGGGAATGCCCCCTTAGGAGCTTGAGATTTAGGCTGAGCCTTGGTCTTAGACTTGGAAGATGTCCCACTCTTCGCCTTCTGACCTGTGGGTTCATCGGTAGTAACTTTGGTCGAGGGGGCGGCTTTCTTAGAGGCTACAGTACTCTTGGGTTTGGACGTAGTGGTGGGAATCATGGAACAGAGTGGTGGAAGCTTAGTAGGAGGTGCCTTGGGGATCATACTTAGAGGGAATTCAATCCCAAGAACGGAGTTGCCTTTTAAACCCAACTCTAAGGCAAAAAATAAAGAAACGGGAGGATACACTGGATCTCCCTCAACGAACTCAGCAATTTCAGCCAGTTGTTTCGGCCAGTATTTTATTGCAAACAGAGGGGTCACATCCCCTTGCCTAGTGATGCTGGGACTGGTGACTCGCTCGGCCATTGTAGAACTTATTCCCCATGCAGCAGTTGAAGAAAATAGAGAACACGCCTCGCTAAAGGAAACCTTGGGGTTTGACGATTGAAACACTGGATGAGGAACCCCTTAGTTAAACCCAAACTAGCGGCTGCTTCCATTGGGATTATAGTGCTCACTGGTATATCCCCATTCAGTGTAATAAGACAGATATCCTGGGGAGAATAGTAGGACTACAGCCAGTGAGGGATCTTCAATATCCACGGTAGGGGTCTGTACCACCCTCGCTTCATATTGAAAAAATCCACAAGTGTGGAAGAAGATATCCTCCTGGTAAGGCCTCATCACGAAGTTCTTAAAGAGATCAATCACAGATATTAACTCCTTTCGGCTTTGTCTCTTATGATAAATAAAGGACCGTGGAGGCAGAATTGTTTCAAATTATTTCCCCCGAAGGAGGGCGATTGGTTTGGCCGCTACAGCAGGGAAATGAAAGTAAAGGAAGTTGGTTAGAAGGATGCTGTTGGAAAAATTGGCCAAGTTATAACGGCCAAGCGATCATTCCATATCGAGCAAAGTCCTATCTAGCCAGGTGTAAAGGGATCCCAAGGCAATTGCAGCCAGGGGAAGTTTGATGCCCCGGGCCAAACGATGGGATATATTGATAAGGTCCCTTCGGGGCTGGTCATTAGATTTTCCTGTCAAAAGGAAACGAGAGAGAATCACAAGAATATAGGCAGGAAGTTCCAACGGTGTACCTTGACCAGGGGAATCTGTTGAAGAACTGCCTCCACCAGAACCCTTGAAGAAATAATTAATCAGATGAGAGAAAGTAACCTTGTTGGATGAGACGATGCAGCTTCGGCATATACGATCCAACTCCAAACAGTCGGAAGCCTCTTGGGCATCTAAAGCCTCATCAGTATAGGGCTCATGACCTATTGCATCGAGGCCCAATAGCTCGCACGCGTCTTCCAAAGTTATGGTGAACTCGCCCCACGTAGTGATGAACGTATGAGTAGTAACGTTCCATCGAGAGACCAGGATAGGAAGGGCGGCATTATTCTTCGAGAGAGTGAACTCACCAAACCATTTATCCCGTTGTAACCCAAGCTTGGTGAGAATATCATCATGGGAACTTTGCATATGGGAGTTCCAGGCAGCGAAGTGGGCAAGAGATCCCCCGGGTGCTTCGAAATTAATATGGGACCATGGGAAGTCCCCTCGCTCCAGGCGAAATCAAAGACTCCCCTCTGGAGGAAGAAAGCCCTACTCAGAAGAATCTTTGTCTTCGTCACCTAATAATAAGACGTCAAACTTAGAATAAAAATGGACCCTTTTACACGCACCAGCAAAGTCATCACCTTCTCCAAAAATAGGTGATCGACGATAAAACCCTAGTTGTTCCTGGAGGGCAGCATCCAGGGTAGGGGCAATGGTGGAGGTAGTGGGCAGAGCACTAGCGGCAGACGCGGAGGGGTTGTTTGAGGACGCCATGGCAAATGATGATAAAATAACGAAAAAGCTTTGAGCAAGAAGGGCTTGAGAACGATAATGGAGAAACACGAGCACAAGTGGAGATAGAGATGGTAATAAAAGAAAGAAGTTAGGAGGTAAGAGCTTAAACAACAATGGAGTTCTCACAATTTCTTTTTCTCTCTTTAAAAATAATGGAAGCCTGAGGACGATGAAAGCAAAGTAAGAGACAAAAAAGGTTAAGTGTTGGGGTATGGACGTTTGAAAGTTTCGAGCCCGGCGTTTAGATTTTCCCACCCCCGCACGTGCGCGGCCGCCTGTAATCATTTCACATAAACACGTGGCACTTCGGGAAGTACTTTGGCAGTTGAAAAGACAGCGCCACGTCATTAATGAAGTGACGCATAAAAAACAGAAAGTGTTGCCTTCTTCAACAAGTTTCAGTTTTGGCGCCAAAAATTTTGTCAGGCATATCCAATAAACTCCTAGTGAAGAAGATCCCACATGTCCAAACGCTATTCGAACACAACGAAGCACCACGGGGGAGAATTTCATTAACCAGGAGTCCAAACGAGAATTTGAGATGGTTACTAGGTCTTTTGGCAAAATTTCAAATATTAAACCTAGAACGGTTGAAGATCAGCACGAGGAAAAAGCGACGATGTCCCTTCGCCCCAGCCCCAATGAGAATGGAACTTCGGCTTAGGTACATCTGGGAGAATTTTGCTTTTTCCAAGAGACTATATCATTGTAGTTCTAACAAGGGAAAGAAGGCCAGAATTTTTTCACGCAGAGAAGGTTCATCGGATTGAGAAGTTTCGTGCAAGCATTTCTTGTTCCCACAACAAATCCCTCCACGAGGGGGCTTGAAGGTAATCCTGAGATTAGGGATAATTCCCTAATTGGCAATAGTGTTTGAGCTTAAGCAACCGAGGCATCTCAAGCGTGGTAACTCAAGCGAGGCAGCTTGGCGTGGCAACTCATACTTTAGCTTATTAAATTAGTCATATTGTATTTCTGTTTATGTTGACTGTAAACTACAATGGTTGTAATAATGTAACGAGAATAATAATGAGTTTGTGTGAGGTCAAACGGTACTTGCGAGAGACCAGGCTTGGCAGGGCCTAGGAGAGCTTTCATGCTCTATCGAATGACCTCGTCGTGGGAAATTTAGAGGGACTTAGTTTGGAGGATTGAGAAGTGAGGCACCGTTGGGGCTTGTCCTAACCATCTTAGATACACCACCTGGTAAAACACCGAAGGACCTTAACCGTGGAACCTCGGGCGGAGCAGCTTGGAGTTCAATCGGGCGTTAGACTGTGAACCAAACAATCCTCTACTTAATGTCACATCTACTGTAGGTGATGTCACTAGCTAGATAAATAATGTCAGACATGCACTTGAGTAAACCACTGTGGTATTTGGGGCTGTCAGGTAGTTGGTGAGCCACCTCTGCGATAACACCCCCTCCCCTGACACACAGTGGTCAGTCAAAAGGCATGTCTTGGAATTTAATGTTTATGATGTGGAGCCAACTAGTGCATCAGGCATTTAATGTTGTGACATAAAGTATGATGGATATCTGTCATAGTTTTAATGACTGAGTTGCCTCGGGGATGGTGTGGGGGGCTATTTAAGGACCCCAACTACCCCTGAGGAGAGATATGATCTTTTTTAGAGAACTCTGGAGTTATTACTAGAGATACACATCAAAGAGAGAGTTATTGCAAACCAGAGGGTTTATCCACTCACCATTGTTATTTATTGTGAAGCTTTTAATACTTGACAGAGATTCTTGAAGGTGTATGGTGTGTTTCTACCAGCCCACCAAGGTGTATCTAGGGTGCTTACTTCTCTCTCCCTCTACCTAAGTTACTCCTAAAAGTTCATTACTATCTCCTGAGTTATATACGAGAGACTTGTGAGTTTAAACTGAGTTCGTCTTCATTGGGTTTGCGTTTGTGTGTTCTATCATTAATCCAAGGTCTTGGGCTAATTAACTTATCATTACCATACTCAAAAAGGGGTTACGCCTCCATCTATAGTCTAAAGTACCCTCTTACACCTTTAGCGTCATCTAATCTTTTCTTCAACCCATTAAGTAAGGTTTTATTGGTGACCTATGTTTGGCCATTGCATTATGGATGACAGGTGCTAAATAAAGTTTCTAGATGCCTGACCGAATGCAATACTCTTCAAATTCTTCATTATCAAACTGAGTACCATGGTCGGTGATGAAATAATAAGGCATGCCATATCTACAAATGATCTGCTTTTATATTAACTGGAACACTATCTGATAGGGCATATCAACTATCTATCTCCACCCATTTAGTAAAGTAATCCACAACCACAACAAGGTACTTGAATTTTCCTTTAGTGGTCGGAAGTGGTCCTACCAAGTCAATTCCCCATATAGCCAAAGGCCATGGAGATGTGATGGGAGTTAGACTTTTTCCTGTTATCCTGTAAATGGTAGCAAATTTCCGGCATTTATCACACTTCTTAGTAAAACCAACGCAATCAACTTTCATTGTCGGCTATTAATAACCTTGCATTATTATTCTTTGTCTTAGAGTCCTTCCAGATGTATGTGCACCACATGAACCCTCATGCACCTCTTTGATCAAATTATTTACCTCATTTGGATGAACACAATAAAGAAAAGAGACTGTATATTCGTGCATGTACAAGATACATTTTTTAGCACATAATTAGTAGCGTTATACCTCATCTTCCTGGCTTTCTTTTGGTCGGAGGACAATATTCCATGCTCGATGAATTCTTTGATCGGGTCCATCCAGGAAGAACCTAACTCCATCGATATGACACTGACTTCTATCCCATCAATGCTTATGTGAGCAAGAATCTCCATTAGAATTGTTCGATTGAGCTCTGTTGGAGTTGCTGAAGCAAGTCAAGCAAAAGCATCTCGTCAAATCATACTGTGCATGTGGTCGCTCCCCTCCCACTTTTAAGATTTCAATTCTATGAAGTTCGTTCTATAATGTTAATAACTACGAACTTTTGTTTGAATTCGTTCGATATGCTAATAACATATTTGAAATCACTACAAGAATTTGCACCATTAGCAACAATATTTAGCAACACAAGCTATTTTTGTTGTCAAAGATACCCTTTTGGCAACAAAATATTAATTATGTTGCCAAAACGTCATTTTACATTGTACTTTTGTCAACATAAAATAAAATTTGTTGCCAAAGGTTAAAATTTCAAGCAGGAAGCTAGTAAAATAAAAAAGGGGGAAATTTTAGCTTTTAGCATCATATATGATGCTAAAAGAATATATATTTTTTTGTTGCCAAACATGACTTAACTTTTGGCAACATAAGAGTGTGTTGAGAAAAATATCATACTTTTCGCAACAAAGAAAAGTGTGATGCCAAAAGTATTTTATTTTACTTATTACTTATTTTTGTTGTGTGTTAACTAAAAACCGAAACAAAAATCTCCCTTACTCAAAAAAACAAAACCCGCTCACGTCAACCCTAACCTCTACCTCCAAAAACCCGTCTCTGCTCTCCCTCTTCGGCTATAAACCTCTTAAGAGGGGTTTCTTTTAAGTTTCTTTTCACTTATTTCTTTCCATTACTTTGCAGATTGAGAATACTTTAAACAGTATTCTTTATTCATTTGATGGGTTTGAATCTAATATTTTATTCATTTGATGATTGAGAATATTTAAAACAGTGTTCTTTAATTCATTTTATGTGTAGTTGCTTAATTTTGTTTGATTTGGTTTGTTTTTATTATTTGAAAATAGAATATCGTTATTTAAGCTTTGATTTTGGTGGGGTTTTGACTAGAGCTAATTAATTGATTGGATATGGGAAATATAGTGCTTAATTTGCAGATTGAGTATATTTAAAACAGTGTTCTTTATTCATGATTGAGAAACAATATGTTTGATTATCTTTTTTCTTAATAAAAAAATTATTTTTCCCTGAAATTAGGACCTTGTGTTTTTAATTATGGTTTGTCTCCCAATTTAGAGAAAAATGTTCATTTGGGTTGTTCCTATATTGTAAATAAAATCAAATTCTAGAAATAGTTATTCATGATCGATACAAAGAGAAAAAAGGAGATAATAAAGGTTTACATTGTTTATTGAAGGTAATTAAGTTTCTAATCATTATTATTATGTTTATTGATATTTTTTTTTAGATTGGGGTTTGAATCTATAGTTCCATTCATTGATGATTGAGATTATTTATTTTGGTGTTCTCGACTCCATTATATGTGTAGTTGCTTAAATTTATTTGATTTGTTTTGTTTTTAGTATTTGAAAATAGATTGCAATTAATTAAGCTTTGATTTTGGTGGGTTTTTTAATAGCGCTAATTTATGGATTGGATATGGGATATATAGGTCTTAGTTTGCGGATTGAGTATACTTTAAACAGTGTTCTTTATTCGTTTTGTGTGTAATGAAATCTATTATTATTTATTTTTTCAATATATATATATAATATACACACATAGCCGATCAGGTGCGGACCCAAATAACGGGTTTACTAATGGACCACCTTAAAATGACTTAGTTTTGGTGTGAAAATGAGGGTGGGATTACAAGAAAACCCCTCCCTTCAGCTCAAAACTACGTCGTTTGAGGTAGTGCGTTAGTATCTGTTATAATATTCAGTTATATATTTGTAATGAGTCCTTTTTTTGTTAACAGTTATAATTTAAAAGCGTGCAAGCTTTAGACCTGCTTCTGGTTGACATCTCCGGCTCCATCTCCATTTTTCCTCTCCCCGGATCCAACTTGCTGGTAACTTGTTAACTCATCCATTATTTTTTTTAATTTGACATAATTGGTTTGAAATTTGAATGATGTTTAGATTTATGTTTCCATTCAAGAATTTTTTAAACTTATAATTTATGTTATTTCCCTTTTTTCGATTTATAATATTCAAATTAATGTTTAGAAGATATGTGCATTGCTCTTTAATTATAGTTTTAATAGTATTTTTACAAGGGGTTAGTTGTGGTCTAAGAATTCAAAAGTAAAGTATAAATACTATTATCTGATTGGTTATTTTAATGTGGTGAGCAATATAACTTTTAAAACATCAATTAAAAGTAGGGTAAATTATACATAGTAATAAACCTCTCAAGTTACACATAGTGAGCATAGATACTAGCCATCTAGTTCTTATGCGTATGTATTCAATAGCCCTTAGACCCGTTCAAGAGTCATTACCCCTGTAATGAGAACTCTCGAATTGTCCCGTTTGGACAGTTTGGGACTGCATAGTTTCTGTATAATAATGTACTTAGTGGCATAAAGTTGTTACTTTTGGGGGAACTTTTGTTGCCATCTCGTAATGTTCTCTGGGTACATACTAGATTGAGGCGGTGTTGAGTGTTAATTCAATTGATATATCGACATCAATTGAAATAACGCGAACAGTTGCGAATCCATGTCGTGTACTTAGAGAACTATGGAGATATGCTGCCGAAATTTCCTCAGATTGAAACAATGTGGATGAGTTGCTAAGTGTGTTACAGAAATATACGGTCTTGAATGGGATAGGACCACTCACCTTTTAGAGGAGATGGAGGAGATACAATTATATTGTTTTATATGAGATGCACAAGGAAATAAATTGTAACTTCTAGGTAAAAGTTAATTCATCGTTTGTTGTTTATATACTCTATCAATTAGCGAATATGTAGGGGGTCAATTAGAGTTTAAATTATATTGCTTTGTATGAAATATACAAGGAAAAAAGGTAACTTTTAAGTAAAATTTAATTCATCTATTGTTGTTTATGTAATCTCTCAATAAACAGATATGGAAGAAGTGGACAAGAGTTGGATGACACTTAAGCATAGAGTAGGTGAGCGGTATCGTGAGGGAGCTAAGTCTTTTGTTGATAGAGCAATGGCTAAAGTGAGCCAAAATGGTACAATTCAATGGCCGTGTAATAATTGTTGTAATCGTTATTAGCACACTGACCATGTTGTAATGTATCATTTAGTACGATATGGCATAATGGAAAGTAATAAGATCTGGGTTCATCATGGGGAATTTATTTCGCAACACCAAATCGATAAATCTGAAGATGACACGGATGTTAAAATTGGTGATAATGAAGACGGGGATGATGATTTCCCTGAATTAGTAAAAGACTATTGTAGGGGGACTTATACGGGGCGTGATTCAGAGGATTTTGGGACAGGCGAAGCATATGATAACACCAAAATAAAATATGTGCAAAATATCGAAAAAATACTAAAGGCTGCCCAACGTGAGGTGTACCCGGGCTGCAAAACATATACGCTATTGAAATTTATGATTACAATGTTTCATTTGAAGGTTGTGGGTAAATGGAGTAATAAGTCATCTGACATGTTGATGGAGGTATTAGTGGATCTTCTTCCTACAGGGAATTTGGTTCCGAAATCGATTTATGAAGCCAAAAAGCTGCTACATGAATTGGGCTTGGGATATGAGACAATTCATGCATGCCAACATGAATACGCTCTCTTTTGGAAGGAGAATGCATTTCTTGATAATTGTCCGATATGTGGGGAGTCTATATACAAGCCTAATTTTGGCAATGGTAAGAAGATCCCTCAAAAGGTACTACGCTACTTTCCATTGAAACTTAGGTTGCAAAGATTGTTTATGTCAAGAAAGATGACTACAGGCATGAGATGGCACAGTGATAAGCGCGTGGATGATGGGATGTTGAGGCATCGAGCTGATAGTGAGGAGTGGAAGTACTTTGATCGATGTTATCCTGATTTTGCTAAGGATCCCCATAATGTTAGGCTAGACCTCGCCACCGATGGGTTCAACCCTTTTCGGAATATGAGCACCTCTTATAGCATGTGGCCTATAGTAATAATGCCATATAACATGGAACCCTGGAACTGCATGAAGGATCCATTTTTCATGACGACTTTACTTATTCCTGGGCCTAATGCCCTAGGTAAAGAAATTAATGATTACATGCGACCATTGATCGATGAGTTGAACGAGTTGTGGGAAAATAGTGTACTCACTTATGATGCGTCTACTCAATAAACGTTTCGGATGCATGTAGTTGTAATGTGGATGATAAAAAACTTTCCTGGCTATGGTAACTTTTCAGGGTAGAGTACGAAAGGTTATCTTGCTTGTCCCCCATGTAATGAAGATGCATTATCTCAATGCCTGCGAAGTAAGATTGGCTACTTGGGCCATCGACGTTACATTCCTGAGGACCATACTTTGCGAAGGAGTAAGGCATTTAATGGTATGTCTGAGAATCAAACTCGATCCTTGGAGTTACCAGTGGAAAAAGTACTAAATCAATTGAATTTCTTGTCAAATGCCAAGTTTGGAAAGCATCCGAGCAACAAGAAAAGGCCTTGTGACCCAATAAAATTGAACTGGACAAAGAAAAGCATTTTATACGAGCTCCCATATTGGAAAACACTAAAGCTTCGTCACAACCTTGATGTGATGCACATTGAGAAAAATATATGTGACAATTTACTTGGAACAATATTGAACATGGATGGGAAGAACAAGGACACAAAAAAAGCATGCCTTGATATAGAAGATATGGGCATAAGGGCGGAATTTCACTTACCAAAGCATCCTAATGGGTCTTATGTCAAGCCTCCCGCAATATATACATTAACCCCAAATGAGAAGGAGTATTTTTATGATTTTTTAAAATCAGTTACGTATCCAGATGGCTATGCTGTAAACATCTTAAGATGTGTGACTACAAAGGCTGGAAAATTATTGGGCCTTAAAAGCCATGATTGTCATGTCTTGTTACAACGAATTCTTGCCATTGGGATGCGTGGATACCTTCCTAAAGATATTTGTATTGCACTGGCTGAGTTGGGTGAATGGTTTCAGGAGTTGTGCTCCAAAACATTAGTGTGGACAGATTTGAAGAAATTAGAGGACCGCATAATTCTGATCTTTGCAAAATGGAGAAGATTTCCCCCCCGGCATTCTTTGATGTAATGGTCCATTTGGCGGTTCATTTGGCACGTGAGGCAAAACTTACTGGACCAGTACAATATCGATGGATGTTTCCAATTAAAAGGTAAATGCAACTATTATAACGTTAATTTAGTTTAATATCTTGAAAAATGTGTAAAATGTGTAATATTCATCTAACTATTATTAATTTCAAGGTTTATTGAAACTTTGAAAGAATTTGTATCGAACCGAGCCAGGCTTGAAGGTTCCATTGCGGAGACGTACATCGTGAAAGAGTGTTTGAATTTTTTATCAATGTACTTGAGCCATATCGAAATCGTATTTAAAAGAGAATAACGCAATTGTGATGATGGCGAACGTGGCTTGGGGCTAGTTGTCTTTAACCAAAATGTTTGTCCTTTTGGATGTATTGATGTGTCTGAAAAGGAGCTCAATATGGCTAAGTGGTTTGTGTTGTATAACATTGCTGAGGTTGATCCGTATCTAGAGTACGTGTTTCAAATTTATAATATTCATGATCTTTTTGTTTGATTATCCATTTTATTAATAAATTAAATTTCTCTAATTAGGGAACACAAAAGTCTACTTCAAATTCCAAATGGACGTGACATAATTCAAATTCAACGCAAAAAATTTCCGAAGTGGTTTAAAGAACGGGTAAGATATATAAAGAAAGTTACTTTGCATCACTTTAACATTAATTTAATACGACTTTCATATGTTGTTTATGTAAATGAAACTTTTACGAGAGAAAGGGTCCCCCAAAGCAAATGATGAGCTCTGGTCATTAGCAAATGGACCTAATGTGATAGTGAATATGTATTCGGGTTGCATTTGCAATGGAGTTCGATTCCATACTAGGGACCGAGACATGCATCGTAGGAGTCAGAATAGTGGGTTGGTCTCCAAAGGGGAACACGAGGGTCGTGAGCTAGACTTTTACGGTTACTTGAGCAAAATTTATGAGATGACATATATTTACGGGAATAAAGTCATTTTTTTCCAATGCGAATGGTTCAACACCGGTAGTAGGAAGACAGTGCGCAGTGGTTCACATTTTATTAGTATTGATGTCAAGAGTCGGTGGTATAAAGATGATCCATTTATTTTGCCTAGTCAAGTTCAACAAGTTTTCTATGTCAATGATACAAAGTTAGGTGCACAATGGCAAATCGTACAAAAAGTCCAACATCGGGGAACCTAGGATGTACTGGAGTTGGATGACGATGATACCGGGGCAGCAGAATTGCATGGATCTGGTGACGTGTTCTAACAAGTCGAAACAATAAATGTTATCCCAATCATCGTTGAAGATACTGCTACTCAATTTCTTAGGAATGATGTAATTCCTGAGGTTATCCCTAGTGATAGGGTTCTGCATCCAATGGGGGAAAACATTGACGATGATGATGATGTCGTTGATGATGAAACAATGTTAGAGAACGGAGATAACGAAGAAGATGGGGAGAAAATGGATTATGATATTGATACCGATATGTAATGTTAAATGTTTTGTTCCTATTTTGTTTTGTATGTGGACAAACTTTATATGTTTCTATCTAGTGTAATTCGTTACGTGATGTGCCAAATTAGTTTTATCAAATTAGAGAATGGAGATAACGAAGAAAATGGGGAGAAAATGGATTATGATTATGATATTGATACTGATATGTAATGTTAAATGTTTGTTCCTATTTCGTTACGTGTTGTGTCAAATTAGTTTTATCAAATATTATTAATCAAGTTATATGTTTCCATCTAGCGTAATTCATTATGTAGTGTGATGTTCATTTTATTTTATTTTATTTTTGTGTTTAGTCGAAAAATATGCCTCCAAAGGAAAAAATATGGCTTCAACCTAGACATACGGGTCGTATGATGTTAGCATACGAGAAAGAAAGGCTCGATAATATTAAGAAGAATCAATTACGACTGAATGCTTTGGTGCCTAACGAGATCACATTCAGTAAGAATCAAAATTTTAATGTAAATGTACGAGATGATGACGAGTACAGATTGCCCGATGATGATGAGGATCTTAGTTCGTCCAGTGGTGATGATGTCAGTGATGATAATAATGAGTATTCTAATCCTCAAATGGAGAAGGTAATGCATGCGTGGTAATGTAATTGAAATTAAGTTTATGTTCATTACCTCAATATACTTTAAAGTACATATATAGATTCTATATCTTTTTGCATCACTAATTAAACTGTATTTTGTATTGGCAGGTCTCGAACACAGCGCCCGTACGACGATTATTTCATCGTTCTCCCTCCTCCCCCCCCCCCCCCCCCCCGATGAGAGAAGCCTCATTTGAGGAGGCACTCAACACTTAAATCAATATGTCACGAGTACCACCAGTGAGCAACAATGCAGGTAACATAATATATATATATATATATAAACTGTTATATAAACAGTTTATATATAAACTGCTTATATATAGTAGTTTATATATAAATTGTTATATATATAACATTTTATATATAACTGTTTATATATAAAATGTTATATATATTATAGTTTATATATAACCAGTTTATATATAAACTGCTTATATATAATTGTTTATATATAAACTTATTTATTTTTCTTCGCAATCTTGTTTAGATTGTTTAAATCTACTTCTTGTATATATAATTATCTTACTTTCGTATTAAAACAGGAAGTTTGAGTCACTCCTCGGTGCACTTTCAACAGAGAACATCAAATGATAATGTCGTAGAAGATATACAAGTTACTGTTCCTAACGTTTCCGTGATGCCTAAGTCATTTTTGTTTAGATTGTTTAAATTTACTTATTGTATATATAATTGTCTTTATTTTTTTTATTAAAACAGGAAGCTCGAGTCACTCATCGATGCGTCTCCAATGAAGAACATCAATCAATGATGTTGTTGAAGATATACAGACCGATATTCCGGATGTTTCCTTGATATGTAAGTTATTTTGATTATTTTATAAGTAGTTTATTGTGTAATACTTGACATTTATTATATTACTTTATGATCTTTATTTTTCTACAGCTACTAGAACCAAAAGCGAGTTCGAGGATTAACACGTGGAATGAAGGTTGAGAAAATGGTAAAAAGACATGGAAAACTTGAAGTGTGTGTGTTGGAAGGTGATGGGGCACCTATGGGTGTAAATGCTCCTTCTCTAGGACAACAAATCGGAATTGAGGTTCGAAATATGGCACCACTTCAAGGGGTGACTCATTGGGGGGAAATTGATTATGGGACACAAGATGCAGTAATCGCCAGGATTTGGGTAGTTATATTTGATTCTTTCAGTTAGATATTCTTTCAATGTTATTGTGTGTATTTCTAATTAAAGAAAATTTACAGGCTAAATTCGATATTGTTAACTATGATGAGGATGAGTTTGTCAGACATGTTATTCATAGGAAGTGTGCACGGAGGTACAATGGCTGGAGGAGTAAAATGTACATACATTACACGAAATTATTGAAGGATGGAGTTGAAATAATTCATACGGAGGGGTTACACCGAGCGATTGGAAGTACATGATAGATGATGTTTGGAGTGGTGAGAAGTTAAAGGTAACTAATTCTTATTTCATTATGTTTGTAATTTAGCTATTCCTTGAAAATTGCATTATTGGAGATCCATTTAGTATTTTTTTTATGTTTTTAATTAGGCAAGGTCACTAAAAGGTCAATTAGCACGTGCTAGTTTGCCTTGGAATCATACTTATGGGTCACGATCATTTGTAGCTGCCATGTCAATCGAGGTGATGCGTTATGTAATTTATGAATTTAAGTACTTATCAATGTAAAATCATATTCTTATTGGTTCCATTTATGAATAGGCTGAAGAAAAGGGTGGTGAGAGATCACATATTACTGACTTCTTTAAATCATCTCATTGGAGTGAGAAAAATAATGATTGGGTGCATCCAAAGTGTAAGGAAAAATATGTATGTACATTTTTTAATATTGCGAAAGATCCCATATTGCTGACTTATTTATATTGTTATTTTAAAATTTGTTGACTAATTATGATGTGAGCTTATACTATTTTAAATATGGAAGGAGAAGTTTGTGGAGCTTAAAGAGAGATCCTCGCAACCAAACGCACCCTTCATGTCACAAGAGGAGATGTCGATAGAAGTTTTTGGAAAAAGATCGGGCCATATTGTTGGATAGGGGGTAGGCCCGAAGCCCTCTAAAGCTACAAGTACAATAGGATAGTTGAGGGCGCGTGATGAAGAGATGAGGCTACTAAGAGAGAATTTGGCTTCAGTCGAAGAGAGAAATGATATCCAACAACAGAAGATAGATGCTCAACAACAGAAGATAGAGGCCCAAGATAAAAAATTTGAGGATTTCCAGGAATACGCGATGCAAATGTTTGCAAAAATACGTAAGGATCAAGAACGAGGGAGCGTATCCGGAGGATCTCCAGTTTCGAATCAATTTGGTAAGTATTTTATACTGATGATAGAAGATTTTCTGTTATAACATATATGTTGTTATATATACATATATTGTATAACAACTATATATATATAACATATAAATATATAGTTATAACAAATATGTTGTTATAACAGCAATAACAAATATGTTGTTATAACATATATGTTGTTATAACAACATATATGTTATAACATCATATGTTATATATATAGCTTTTATAACATATATGCTGTTATAACAACATATATATTATATATATAGCTGTTATAACATATATGCATATATAACAACATATATGTTATAACAGCTTATATATATAACATATATGTCATATATGTTAACATGCCTGTGTACAATTCCATTATCTGTTATGTGTGTGTGCTCATGTAAATAATTGGAACATTCAAAGAGATGATTACCTAGTTTTGTGTTGATATGTGATTTATAAGCCATACTTTATCTTATATAAATTACATTTAACAAAAGAGGCTGTAAGGATCTATGTTCTGTTTTCTCATTACCGTACGATGCATTAGTTTACAAAAATATATGTATTCGTAAATAATGTGATTACGGTGTATATGGGATATTGAAATGTAAATGTGATTACCGTAGGAACCGATCGCGTAGTCCCGGGGCTCCAGGTTTGAGTGTACGACATAATTTTATAAAAAATTAGATTTAAGCATAAAAATATGCCATCGAAGGGTGAAAACGTAAAACAAACACAAAACGGTCTTGTAAGAGTCACGAACACCTGGCAAGTGACCAATGTGACTCGTAGGAACCGATCGCGTAGTCTCGAGGCTCCCGATTTGAGTGTACGACATAAATTTGTAAAAAGTTAGACTTAAGCATAAAAACATGCCATCAAAGGGTAAAAACGTAAAACAACCACAAAACGGTCCTGTAAGAGTCACGAACACCTCGCACGGGACCAATGTAAGTCTTAGGAACCGGTCGTGTAGTCACTGCCCTCCCGGTTTGAGTGTACGACTTAAATTTGCAAAAAGTGAGACTTAAGAATAAAAGTATGACATCGAAGGGTTAAAATGTAAAATAAATACAAAACGGCCCCGTAAGAGTCACGAAACCTCGCATGGGACCAATGTGACCCCTAGGGATCGACTGCATAGTCCCGGGGCTCCCGGTTTGAGTGTAGGACGTAAATTTTCAAAAAATTAGACTTAAGCATAAAAATATGCCATCGAAGGGTGAAAATGTAAAACAACCACAGAACGGTCGAGTAAGAGTCACGAACACCTCGCACGGGACCAATGTCACTCGTTGGAACCGACCGCGTAGTCACGAGGCTCCCGATTTGAGCGTACGACGTAAATTTGTAAAAAATTAGACTTAAGCATAAAAATATGCCATCGAAGGGTGAAAACGTAAAATAAACACAGAACGGTCCCGTAAGAGTCACGAAACCTCGCACGGGACCAATGTGACTCGTAGGAACCAACTGCGTAGTCATGGGGCTCCCGGTTTGAATGTACGACGTAAATTTGTAAAAAGTTAGACTTAAGCATAAAAACATGCTATTGAAGGGTAAAAACATAAAACAGACACAAAATGGTCCTGTAAGAGTCACGAACACCTCGCATTGAACCAATGTGACCCCTAGGAACCGACCGCGTAGTCCCGGGGCTCCCGGTTTGAGTGTACGACGTAAATTTGCAAAAAATTAGACTTAAGCATAAAAACATGCCATCGAAGGGTGAAAACGTAAAACAAGCACAAAACGGTCCTGTAAGAGTCACGAACACCTCGCACGGGACCAATGTGACTCGTAGGAACTGATCGCGTAGTCCCGGGGCTCCCGATTTGAGTTTCCTACGTAAATTTGAAAAAAGTTAGACTTAAGCATAAAAACATGCCGTCGAAGGATGAAGACATAAAATAGCCACAAAACGGTCCCGTAAGAGTCACAAACACCTCGCACGGGACCAAAGTAAGTCTTAGGAATGGACCGTGTAGTCACTGCCCTCCCGGTTTGAGTGTACGACTTAAATTTGCAAAAAGTGAGACTTAGGAATAAAAACATGACATCGAAGGGTTAAAACGTAAAATAAACCCAAAACAGCCCCGTAAGAGTCACGAACACCTCGCACGAGACCAATGTGACCCCTAGGAACCGATCGTGTAGTCACTGCCCTCCCGATTTGAGTGTACGACTTAAATTTGCAAAAAGTGAGACTTAAGAATAAAAATATGACATCGAAGGGTTAAAACGTAAAATAGACACAAAATGGTCCCGCAAGAATCACGAACACCTCGCACGGGACCAATGTGACCCCTAGGAACCGACCACATAGTCCCGGGGCTCTCGATTTGAGTGTACGACATAAATTTACAAAAAATTATACTTAACCATAAAAACATGCCATCGAAGGGTGAAAATGTAAATCAGGCACAAAATGGTCCCGTAAGAGTCACGAACACCTCGCACGGTACCAATGTAAGTCTTAGGAATCGACCGTGTAGTCACTGCCCTCCCAGTTTGAGTGTACGACTTAAATTTGCAAAAAGTGAGACTTAAGAATAACAACATGACATCGAAGGGTTAAAACGTAAAACAAACCCAAAACGGTCCCGTAAGAGTCACGAACACCTCGCATGGGACCAATGTGACCCCTAGGAACCGGCCGTGTAGTCACTGCCTTCCCGGTTTGAGTGTACGACTTAAATTTGCAAAAAGTGAGACTTAAGAATAAAAACATGACATCGAAGGGTGAAAACATAAAACAACCATAGAACGGTCGCGTAAGAGTCATGAACACCTCACACGAGACCAATGTCACTCGTTGGAATCGACCGCGTAGTTACGGGGCTTTCGGTTTGAGTGTACGACGTAAATTTACAAAAAATTAGACTTAAGCATAAAAATATGTCATCGAAGGGTGAAAATTTAAAACAAACACAGAACGGTCCCGTAAGAGTCACAAACACCTCGCACGGTACCAATGTGACTCATAGGAACCGATCGCGTAGTCACGGGTCTCCTGGTTTGAGTGTATAACGTGTATTTGCAAAAAAATTAGATTTAAGCATAAAAACTTGCAATCGAAGGGTGAAAATATAAAACAACCATAAAACGGTCCTGTAAGAGGCACGGACGCCTAACACGGTACCAATGTCACTCGTTGGAACCGACCGCGTAGTCACGAGACTCCCGTTTTGAGTGTACGACGTAAATACTCAAAAAATTAGACTTAAGCATAAAAACATGCCATCGAATGGTGAAAATGTAAAATAGCCACAAAACGGTCCCACAAGAGTCACGAACACCTCGCACGGGACCAATGTAAGTCATATGAATCGGCCGCGTAGTCACGGGGCTCCCGGTTTGATTGTACGATGTAAATTTGTAAAAAGTTAGGCTTAAGCATGAAAACATGCCATCGAAGGGTGAAAACGTAAAACAATCACAAAACGGTCCCGTAATAGTCACGAACACCTCGCACGGGACCAATGTAAATCGTAGGAACCGACCGCGTAGTCACGGCGCTTCCGGTTTGAGTGTACGACGTAAATTTGTAAAATGTTAGACTTAAGCATAAAAACATGCCATTCAAGGGTGAAAACGAAAAACAACCATAAAATTGTCACGTAAGAGGCACGAACCCCTCAAACGGGACCAATATAACTTGTAGTAACCGTATATATATATATATATAGTACTTATATAAATATATACATACTCAGTATGTATATATTTATGTATATATTTATATAAGTACTGCCAGTATGTATATAAATATATACATACTGAGTATATATCAGTATGTATATATGTATACTGTCAGTACATAGAGTTATATACATATATATATATATATATATATATATATATATATATATATATATATATATATATATATATATGTGTGTGTGTGTGTGTGTGTGTGTGAAAAAAATATGAACAGCAGTTTATATATATAAAAACTATTATAATTGTTTATATAACAGTTATAAATAACTATTTATATATAAATGTTTATATATATATAACTATAATAGTTATAAATTATTATTATCTTTTGAAGTCGGATAGATTATAATTTATTTTGTATTTTGTGTAGAATAAAAATGAATTTGCGACACATGAAAAAGTTAATGGATACGGAGGATCGAGGTACGTAGCTACTCGGATACTTATTTAAGTTTATGTAGCTACTCAAATACTATTTTTAGATATTAAATCGGTGAAAGGGATTTAATGGTGGTTTAGCTGTGTTTTTTGCTGATGGGTTTATTTTAATGTTAAAAACAGGTTGGATTTCATGAATAAACAAAGAAAACTCTGCCAAATTTTTTTGAAATTAAATAGTGTTTTAAATTGATTAAGTCAAACATACATGCATTTGAAGTTATAAAAACTCATGTAGTCGTTTATTTTTGTATTTTGTGCAGGTTGATGATGGATTTTGCTTGGAGTTAATATGTTTGTGGTGGCTTGGAGCTGGGGTTTCTTATGTGTAGGGGAACCATATTATCGTTGTCGTTTTAGTTTACGTGGACTTTTTTAACATCTTTTGATGTGTTAATGTATTAGGTTAGATCATGTTTACATATTTTGATGTGTTAGGATTTGTTATGTTAGTATTTGGGAGGCATTTATTTTGTACCTTTATACTTGGATTGTGATGAAATATTATTTTGTAATTCATATTTATGAGATTTGGTTGAAAATTGTGGAATTTTGTATTACTTATAATTGTATGACAAATCTGCAATGTTATTTTGGATTATAAGGTTGTACGTTCGACGAAAAAAGTGCAATTTTAAAAATGTTTCCAATTGCAAAAAAAATAATAAGTGATAAATAAAAATCTAGTACTTTTGGCAACACAATTTTTTGTAGACAAAAGTTATTATCTACATCTATCACTTTGGATATGGCAAAAGATATTTGATTGCGAAAAGATAACTTTTGACAACACAAGAGCTGTGTTGCCAAAGGTACACAGCTCTTGTGTTGCCAAAAGGCTATGCCTTTGGCAACACAACTCTTGTGTTCCCAAAGGTATAGCTTTTGGCAACACGGCTCTTATGTTGCCAAAGGTATAGCTTTTGGCAACACAAGACCTGTGTTGCCAAAGGTATAGCCTTTTGACAACACAACTCTTATGTAGCCAAAAGGTATAACTTTTGGCAACACAACTATTTTTGTTGCTGTTGAGTGACTTTTGGCAACACAAATAATATTTTTTTATTATAAATTTGACAAATTATAAAATACTTTTGGCAACACAATTGCGTGTTGCCAAAAGTATACCTTCAGCAACGCAATTGCGTGTTGCCAAAAGTATACCTTCAGCAACACATGTCTGCTGTGTTTCCAAAGAGTTTCCTAGACAGACAATTGGCAACAAGCTGGCAACATAGCAAAATATGTTGCCAATACCTTTTAGCAACATATTTCTAACTTTAGCAACATAATTTGTATGTTGGTAATGGTGTAAATTCTTGTAGTGAATCTTTTTCGTATTGTTGAGTTTGTCGCATATTATTTGAGCATATTTGGATGAACTTTGATGTTTGTGGGTTTCATCCCTGAAAATCCTCACGAGATGACACTCGTCCACTACAGAAACCTAGGGGTTTAACGGCTTATTGCATATGCTAAATGCAATCGTTCACCAACGAAAGTGGCATTTATCCCTTTTGTACATATCTCCTTTTTTTTTGCTTGTAGTTCTTTTATCTTTGTACTTCATTGCTATGGACTAGCAATATATAAGTTAGGGGGGGTGATTCGGTACGAATATTATATTTTTCACCCCTTATACTTATGCATTTTAGCTCCCTCGGGTACCTTAATTCCTATATTTATGCTCGTTATCCAGACAACCTCCATTTTATATGTTAACATGTTATATGAGGTATAATTGAGCTTTTGTAGGTATTTCGGTGCTTAGTGTGAAGTTTGGTGGCTTTTCGAAATTTTTTTATTGATTATTGCAACTTCGGGGGATTTTAGTAATTTTAAAATTCAGAATTTAATCCAGCTCTCTTCACGAAAGTTGAATCCCTTTAATTTCTCTTCGTGTGGACGCCGACGGTGCATGATTCTGATGTATAATGAGGGAGTTATGACATTTTTAGGATGGTTTTATCTTCAAAATACACTCAACGTCACTTTCAAGGGCATTTTAGTCATTTCATAATTTGTTTTTTTGGCCTAATGTCTTCTTGGATGTTGTAGCCCTATGCGTTACCTTCGTGTATACTTCGACCGTACCTAATTCCGAATTATAACAAATAAGTTGCGGTATTTTCTGTAAAGTTGGATAAAGCTGAGAATTCAGGATTGTCAGGTGCGAATTGATTCGCACCTATGCGAATCGATTCGGCGGAAAGTCCGCAAATTTCATTTTTTAAGTTTGTTTTTAGTTGGATATATGTATAAAAACATTGTATTAAGGAGGGACATTATTTGGAGACTTGAGAATATCATTTTTAGGTTTGAGTTTGGGGATTTTTGTTGGAGTTTTCCCTCTCCTCTCTCTTTGGGTTTATACCCATTTATGTAAGTATATTATACTATTCATTGTCTTCTTCCTTGTATACATGCTTTAATTCCTCACTTTCTTACTTTGTATTTAGTTTATTGCTTTGATTGCTTTGTTATTGGTTGTTTATTTATTGTTTTCATTTACTTAGTAGTTGTTTTAATTAATTAATCCATGTGTAGTGAGTAGTTAAATAGGGTTTGGGTCGTGTATCCGCCATTGATGGGCGTCGAGTTCTGAAAATTAGGTTTTGCCTAAAATTTCATTTAATTGTAACCTCACGTATTAAAGTAAGATTATTATGCGTTTAACTTTCGTTGTCACACAATGTTAGTATTTATAGCGATAATTCGAATTTAATCCGCGTGTGACCATTTTTTATTAAATGTTTTATCTCGCAACTTTGGGTTAAATTCCTTCTTGCGTGATGTTTATAATTAACTAAAAATGCTCGGTTAAATATTTTCGAACCGAAATTATAATTATTAGTTGTTTAGCCCATGGCGAGTACGCGATCCCGACTCTCGTTTTATTAATATTGTTTAGAGTTAACTTCTTTTATTTTTTTCTTTTTCTCCATAACACCATATCTTTTTGAAGTAGTAAAATAATTAAAATCTAAAAATTAATCACTCCCTGTGGATTCTCGATACTCGGCTTACCGCTATACTTGTACCGCAAGTGCAGTCGTAATTTAGGTTTTTATATTCACGCGATGAAACGAATTCAACTATTAGTGTTTTGACGCTAGACTCCCTTTGGATTCGATCCCTACTTGCAGCTACACTTCCATTTAGTTTACCAAGTTGTGGTATTTATTTTATATAGGGCATAAATACCCAATGACGTGTTTTAAATTCAAAGTTTACGCCCATAAAAAATGGCGCCGTTGTCGGGGAGTGTGTTTTAGATTGTAATTGTTTTATTATTTCGTAGTATTCTTTTCTTTTCTTTTGTATTTGTATTCTTTATTTTATCCTTTCTTTTGACTTGTACTAGATTGTTTCGAGAAATTGAAATTTTGGCGCTTGTCGTTTTAATGAATTAGCTTATTTGAAATGTCTCGCTATAACTCTTTAGATAACTTTAATTGTTCTCCGAATAGTTTTCCAAGTTATACTCCCAAAATAATGAGAGAATGCCTACAAATTCTTGAAAATGAACGCCTTGAGTGTGAAGTTCAAGAAGTTGTAAGTAGTCCCTCATCGCCTTGGGAATATAATTTGGAAAGCGGGGATCCCATTAGCTATGAGCAAACCTCACAAAAAGATGTTATGTCTTCTTGTTCATTTGATTATGAGTTAATGATAAAAGAAATAAATGACCGTTCCGAAAGTTCTCAAGCTTGATTTTTAGAGAATGATTCCATGCTCGATGAGATCATTTTTTTTACAAAATCGGGTCGAGGTTGAAACTTGCGTTTCACCTCCGCCCCTTTTTGATGAAGAAATAACTGAGAGTGATCCAAGCTTTAGCACTTTCGAATTTTAACCTCTTATTAATTCTTCTGATTGTATTGAGGTTTATAGTCCTTCTTTTCCTTTATTCCCTACTATTCTTTGAACCGTTAAACTTATCACAAGAATCAGTTGAAAGTCTTGAGGACTTTGACCCGATTATTGAACGGGAATGTTATTTTGAGATGTTTCATCTCACGGGCTATTCACTTGCACTAGACCCACCTCCCCTTCTAATTGAAAAACCTTGGGGATGTGATTTTAATTTTTTCGAGATCAATGTGGTCTTGTCACCTTTAGTATCCAAATCCCCCATCACCCTACTAAAATTTTTAATTGGTGATGGTTCATTGCTTACGCCTTACACATGCCTTCCGTTGTTCAAACACAATTCATATTTTTTGGGAGGCATGCATTCTAGGGAGTTCCCCCCGTTGATCCTCCAAAGTCAAATCGTGTTTTGGGTGGACCCTCAACTATTTATACTTCTAGTGTATAGTTAATGTGAAGCCTAAGTAGTAGGTTGTAAATAGTTAGCTTTTAATTTTCTTTCTTTAATTTTTTTTCTTTTTCTTTCCTTTTTAATTTAGTGTAGTTTACTTAGTTAAACTCTTTGTTATTGATTTTCTTTATGCTATACTAACTTGTTTTGTAGATTCTTTGGACTTGTGCTTATCGGGGATGCTCCAATTTTGGGTAATATCATTATTTTCCTCTCTTTGTGTTGTGTTCTTAATGCGCATTGAGGAAAATTCAACATTTATGTTAGGGGTGTGGGATATTTTATCCATTTCTTTGTTTTTTCCATGAATTTTATCACATGTTAGTTACTAAGTATGCTTTCTTAGAAAAAAATGAAAAAAATTCAAAAAATATATTTTTTCTTTTGTTGGGTATTTTGCCTTGTTTTCGATGATAAATTTTAATAATTGCCCGATCCATTAGACATTTAACAATACATGTTCTCGATTTTAGAAGTTATTAGACTTTAGTGCTCAAATCATTGATATTATGAATAACTTCATGAATTAAACTTTATCCCATGAGCATATGTGATTTTCTTGTTTTATTGATTTGGTTTAAGATTTTTATAACTCGGTAATCTTTTGTTGCATTGTATATACTTACACTGAGTAATATATGTACCTTTCGTCGTTTGTGAGTGTTATACACTATTCTTTCCTCATTAAAAACGTTGAATTCGTCGGTAATCTCTCTATTCTTTCATTTGATCATTCATTATTTGAGTTTATATATTGAAATATGTTACTTGAATATGATTTTCATATATTGTTTTGACTCGAGAATTGCGTAAACTTTATGAAATGATCATAGGCCATCTTTGTTATATTACCCATATTAGCCTTGACCTCACCTTATATCTTTCCCTAGTCAACCCCCTTGAGCCTAAATATAGCCTTTCGTTTCATTACCCAAAATCCCATAACCTACTCCACATTGGAGTTATAAACCATACATATCACCTTCCAAACCTTTGTTTGGAATGACGATTGGGATTGAATGATGTTGTGTAGTGCGGTTGCAATTTAAGCATATGAAAAGAGTGATAAAAGGTAGAAAAGAAAGTAGTGAAAAAGAGAAGAAAAAGGAGAAGCGGAAAACAAAAGAAAACAAAAGAAGAAAAGAAGAGAAAGAGAAAGAAAAAGAGAAAGTTTGTATATGTGTATATATAGTTAAATAATCCTTGTTACTCTCCAATTGTTATATTTAATGCTTGATTATGGAACTTGCTTTCCATATTCGTTATTGCCCACAGTTTTCATTATCCCAAGTTTTTCATTCTCGAACACTTTGAATTCGTACATATATCTTTAATTTCATAACCCGAGCCTAGCCTGCATTACAACCCTATACAAGTCCTATGTGATCTTAGGGTGAATTTAATTTAAAAGTTCAAATAGTTTTGATAATCTGTGAAAATGCATTTTGCCTCTTTTAATGTGCGGTATCTTTCATTGAGATTATATATTTTTAATTTCATATATAGCGTTCTTCATTTGTGACATGTGCGCAGCCTAGTTTCCATTTACATTTACTCTTTATGCCAGCATGTCCCGTGTATTACCTCCATTTTCATAGTGAATTCATTTGTTGAGTGTAATATCCGGTGAGGATTAATTTTATGCATGCTTTTATGTTTATCCGGTTTATTTAAGTTTTGGCCAAATCATAGTATGAATGTGCTCGCTCCCCTCCCACTTTGAAGGTTTAAATTCCATGAAGTTCGTTATATAATGTTAATAACTACAGACTTTTGTTTGAATTCGTTCGATATGCTAATAATATGTTTGAAATCTTTTTCATATTATTCAGTTTGTCGCATGTTGTTTGAGCATATTTGGAGGAAACTTTGATGTTTGTGGGATTCATCCCTGAAAACCCTCACGAGATGACACTCGTCCACTGGGGTAACCTAGGGGTTTAACGGCTTATTGCATATGCTAAATGAAATCGTTCGCCCGCGAAAATGGAAATTTATCCCTTTTGTACATATTTTCTTTTTTGTGGTTTGCTTGTAGTTCTTTTAGCTTTGTATTTCATTGCTAGGGACCAACAATATGTAAGTTAGGGGGTGTGATTCGGCACGAATATTATATTTTTCACCCCTTATACTTATGCATTTTAGCCCCCTCGGGTACCTTAATTTCTATATTTATGCCCGTTATCCAGACAACCTCCGTTTTATATGTTAACATGCTGTAATACCCCGTTTTTTTATGCTATATTAATTTGGGGATTTATTAAATTTAATGTGAATTAATTATTTAATATAATTCCGAAAATTAATTATGTTATAATTATTAACGTGATGAGAGTTAGTAATTATGGAAAATTTGTTGAATATTACTAATGAGCAAAGTAATATATAATATTGGTTCTATGAAATGTCACGAGTGAATAAAATGATAATTTTGGAAATTTGAGTCGGGACGCGCCCGTGTCGCGTCGGGAATAAATATTGATTAATTGATTAATAAAAGTGAAATATTTTTAAGTTATCCGTTTGGTCGTTTTGAGTGTGCCAACGTGTCCAGAAGGGTCGAGATAGTCAGAAAAGTGTACTCGGGGGTTTAGTTTGGGTCTCGGGGCATTTTTAGGCCTATTTAGCACCCCGGGAGGGCATTTTGGACATTTTGCATTTTTGGGTAATTAAACCCACGAAAATTATTAGGCTATATCAGCCATTGAGAATTTTCCTTTAGGGTTATCAGACTCAAAACTTTAGAACGGCCATAGGAGAGGGAAAGAGGAAGCTTTCCAGGCAATCCAAGGCCAAAACGTTATCCAATTGCACCGCTACCACCACCAACGCATAGATCGCGTGACGGGGAACGCAACCACACCAAAATCGTCTAGAAATCAGAATTCTGAAATTACAGGCAAGTATTTATCTTGTTTATTTTTCGTTAATGCATCATTCATGTTAGCTTAGGGTGATTAGGATGAGTTTTATAGAAGAAAACCCATGTTGGAGATAGGAAAACCGCATGTAGTTATGATTTGATTGATAATCTGGAAACCCCTTCATATGTAGAGGCTTAACCACGAATTTATGATGCATTAAGAGTAGAATTTCTGAGAAAAGACTGATTAGAACCATGTTAAAGAGATTTCTAGGGTTCTTGAGATTTACATGAATTTTGGCCTGTTAATCCATTGTTATTAATGGAAATTTGCATGCTTTACGTAGGAGATGTATGATATGGGTTTATACTCTTAGTAGTACAAATTTTTGGGCGATTGGGAATGAAAAATCTGGATTTGAATGAGGTTGTGTGTTAGATCCCGTAACTGGTTAACTGCAGAATTCGCCATACCTGCTTGATCGATCGATCGAGCCAAGAGCTTCGATCGATCGAAGGTTCGATCGATCGAGCCCCTGCCCTCGATCGATTGACCCCTCCTGGCAGACTTAAATTTCCCTTTTAAAATTGTTGAATTGATTCTAAATAAAGAATACTCCTTAGACATCCGTATTAAAATATTTTGGGAGATAAAGATGACCAGTAGGATTTATTAATGATTAAGGGACCTTTAATGTAAGGAGAAATTTGTATTTTTGGGGTGTTTATATATAAGGGACAATGGAATTTTGGTATTAAAGGGAGAGATACGTAAAATGGTTACGATGGAAAATAAATTAATACCTACTGAATTTTACACTTGGGAGGATAGAGTCCATGAGTGTTACGTAGTAAGCTGAATTAATCCCTCAAATTAAAGTTAGAGACGAACCGTTATACGTGATAACAAATAATGGGAAAATAAGAATAAATGTCGTGATTATGGGTTATGGGATGAACCTAAATTGATATGATAAAAGTAGTATATTTATATGACTGTGTATACATATATTATATACGTGTGAAAATCATGCCCGTGCTACTTGCTATCCCTGAGGTTACCGCGCTAGGACAGTCTTATCTCGATGGGACCTTTATGGGGGATATTGACTCGTACCTTAGAAGATAGATATCCTTTGTACAGGCTATCTGATCGATGGTCAGACGATCCTAAGAGGCGTGAGGGTATATGCTTACTTCTTAGAGACTTGGAATCTATGCTTCGCCTCAATATTGTTTGTGTATGTGTTAATACAGTTGGAGAGTGATCCAGAACTTGTATTTCCCTTAATATGAGAGATACGGGGATTGGATAGCAGAGTATGCCCGCACCATAATTTTTATGTGGGGTGCTGTTAGAATATATATATATATATATATATATATATATATATATATATATATATATTATACGAGTATTTAATATATATATGAAATTCTGAAATTTGGAACTGCCTACTGTGTTATGGTAAGTAAGAAATGAATCTTGGCTTCAATTTGGAAATACTTGTTTTGAAAAGTATAATGGGACACTGGGAAACTTTATTAGCAAATAAGGTTTAAAAGAGAACTTTGTGACCGAATGAAATTTTCCTCTTAAACAATTATATTGTTCAGTTTTAAATCTTACGAGTAACCTAAGATTAGTTAAACCATTGGGAAGTAGTGCGATATAAGATAAGATAATCCGTTGGGAAGGTTAGTGCAATAGGCGTGCACATTAGAAGAGATGTGAGAATTTCTCAGGAGAGTGCCACACTAATATGTTGTTGCATTGGCCTGTAAACATTTTAAATACTTGCTAAACGAATTTTAAATCATTTACACTATCGGGCTCTGACCCGTTTCTATTTTCCGTTCTCTCTTGTATCTATATGTAAATATTATAGGTGCCCGGCCACAGGGGCGTCTTGCATAGGATCCTTTGGAAGGAACGCGCTGCAGCTTAGGTGGGAGTTGCATGCCTCTTGCTTAGACGACTTCATTTATTTGATTCCACTCTTAGTTTATTTATTCAGTTGGGCATGTGTCGCCCGTTTTCATTATCTAGTTGTTTTATTGGACATTGTGATTCATTTATTTTCTAGTATTGTCACTTTAGGATTTTATTACTGTCTGGATGTTTTACTTTAAGTTTTAAATGTTGAAATTATTTGGATTATATGTTTTAGGATAATTGTGGTGTGATTCTTTAATATTGGATTGTTATAAATATTTAAATCTTGGATTATAAAATAAAATTTGGAAAGTAATGTCTAAAAAAAAATGGTTTTGACACTTAGCTTAATTAATTAGGGTGTTTAAATTGGAAAAGTTATTTTTACGACAGTGATGCTAAGAATGAACCAACTGTTCACCTTGACTTTAATTTAATAAAGGAGTGATCGCCCGATATTTAATTAGGCGGGGTGTCACACATGTTATATGAACTCTTCACGAAAGTTGAAGCCCTTTGATTTCGATATATAATGAGGGAGTTATGGCATTTTTAGGATGATTTTATCTTCAAAATCACATTCAAGGTCACATTCAAGTCCATTTTAGTCATTTCATAATTTGGTTTTTTGGCCTACTGTCTTCTTGGATGTTGTATCCCTCTGAGTTATCTTCACGTAGACTCCGACCGTACCTAATTCTGAGTAATAACGAAGAAGTTACGATATTTTCCGTAAAGTTGGACAAAGCTGAGAATTCAGGATTGTCAGGTGCGAATTAATTCGCACTTATACGAATCGATTCGGCGGAAAGTCCGTAAATTTCATTTTTTAAGTTGGGTTTTGGTTAGATATATGTATGAAAACATTGTATAAGGAGGAACATCATTTGGAGACTTGAGAATATCATTTTTAGGTTAGAGTTTGGGGATTTTTGTTGGAGCTTTCCCTCTCCTCTTTTTTTGGGTTATACCCATTTATGTAAGTATATTATACTATTCATTGTCTTCTTCCTTGTATACATGCTTTAGTTCCTTACTTTCTTGCTTTGTAGTTAGTTTATTGCTTTGATTTATTTGTTGTTGGTTGTTTATTTCTTGTTTTCATTTACTTAGTAGTTGTTTTAATTAAATTAGCCATGTGTAGTGAGTAGTTAAATAGGGTTTAGGTCGTGTGTTAGCCATTGATGGGTGTCAAGCTCCGAAAATTAGGTTTTGAGTAAAAATTACACTTAATTGAAACCTCGCGTATTAAAGTCGAATTATTATGCGTTTAACTTTCTTTGTCATGCAACATTCGTGTGTATAGCGATAATTCGAATTTAATCCGCGTGTGACCATTTTTTATTAAATGCTTTATCTCGCAACTTTGGGTTAAATTCCTTCTTGTGTGATGTTTATAATTAATTAAAAATGCTCGCTTAAATGTTTTCAAACCGAAATTATAATTATTAGTTGTTTATTCCATGGCGAGTATGCAATCCCGACTTTTGTTTTATTAATATTGTTTATAGTTAACTTTTTTTTCCTTTTTCACCATAACACCATATCACCTTTTTCACTTTTATTCTTGAAATAATAAATCGATTAAAATCTATACGACACTCTCTGTGGATTCTATCCCTACTTGTCGCTACACTTCCATTTAGTGTACCAAGTTGTGGTATTTGTTTTGTATATGGTGTAAACACCCAACGACATATTTTAAATTCAAAGTTTACGCCTCATCAGCAGGCAAACGTGGATTATGTTGATCCTCTGCATAGGTGAATTCAACAATAAAATCTTCCACTGTTTGGACTTTTATTACAACTCTAGGTTCGTAAACAATTTCATATTCTCCTAACTCCACTGCCCAAGACATTTATCTTCCAGACTTATTTGGTTTGTGCAAGTGCTTGTTGCAAAGGAAAATCTATGTAAACAACGATAGTATGGGTTTGGAAGTATGGCCTCATTCTCCTAGATGCTTTAATAAGAGCCAAGGCTAACTTCTCCAGGCGTGGATATTTAATTTCAGCTCCTCGTAATGCTTTGCTTGTATAATATACCGGCCTCTAAACCCCATTCTCAAGTCGGATCAAAGCCGAACTAACAACTAATTCGGAAACAACCAAGTACAAATAAAGTTTTTCTCCCATAACTGGCCAGGAGAGGAGTGGGGGAGAATCTAAACACTTCTTCAGCTCCAAAAAAGCCTTCTCACATTCATCGCAACTACTCTTCCTGTCAGCTTTTGAACTTCTTTTTTATTGGTCGGGGACTGCATTTTAAGCAAAGCTTTGATCTTGTTAGGGTTTGCTTTTATTCCCCTCTGATTAATAATGTACCCTAGGAACATCCCTTCTTGTATATCGAAGATGTATTTAGTTAGATTGAGCTTCATTTGGTGCTTCTCTAATTAATCAAAGGTTTGAGCTAAATTCTCTATGTAGTCGGCATCATATTTGCTCTTAGTGAATCTATATAGACCTCCATGTTTTTATCGATCTGATCCTCAAAAATCTTGTCTACTAATCTCTGATATGTATCTCCAACATTTTTCAACCTAAAAGGCATGACATTATAACAATACATTCCTCGGCTGGTAATGAAGGAATTATTTTCCTTGACTTCGGGGTTCATCTTAATCTGGTCGTAACTAGAATAAACATCCATAAAGCTAAGTAGCTCATGACATGCTGTAGCATTGACCAATTGATCAATCCTTGGCAAAAAACAAATGATCTTTTGGACATGCCTTATTGAGATATGTAAAATTTACACACATGGGCCACTTGCCATTTTTCTTATTGACTATCACTACATTAGCTAGCCAAGTAGGGCACATAACATCCTCAATGAATTGTGCTCGCTGTAATTTCTCTACTTTCTCCAAGATTGCTACATTCTTCTTGGAACTGAAGGCCCTTCTCCTTTGCTTGATCAGCTTGGAACCTGGATAGATATTTAGTTCACGGCATATGAAATTTGAATAAATTCCCGACATATCTTCATGGCTTTAAGAGAAAATATTTTTCCTTTCTCTAAGGAAAGTGATTAATTCCTGTTTCATAGAAGGAGATAATTTAGAACCGATCTGAGTGATTCTTTCTGGTTTCTCAAGATCCGTTACCATAACTTCTGTTTCTTCCATAACCTGTCCCTTTACCAGTTATTCTTCTTCCCGAGGATCTAGAGTGTCGATGTGGAAAGTGTTTGTGCTCTTCATTTGTATATCTTGCTAGTTCACTGATGAATAATAACATTCCCTGCCATCTTTCTGACAGTTGTTTATTATGCCGACTTCATAATGCATTGAAAACTTTATGCATTGGAGCACTGTAGATGAAACAACTTATAACTGCGTGATTCCTACTCTTCCCAGGATGATGTTATAAGTTGATTGGAAATTTTTATCTAACACAAAGAAGTGAATTCTTTCTCTCCTACTTGCCGTCCAGGTGCCAACCAAGACTTCCAGCTTGATGGTCCCTAATGGGTATACCTTTTCCCCTGGAAATCCAATGAGAGGCCTATGGTATGTTTCTAGCTTACTCATCTTCATCCCTAGTATGTCAAAGTAGTTGTAGAACATTTCATCGGCTGATCTCCCATTGTCAACCAAGATCCTTGTAACTCCAACATGATGAACTCTGCATATGATAACCAACGAATCATCATGAGGATAGAGAACCCCACCCTGATCATTTTTGGAAAACCCAATTACTAACCTATCCCTGTTAACTTTCCTTGATAGACTATCGCTAGATTCAACCATATCAATTTGTCTGATAGTTCGGCAGGTTTTGACTTTATTCAAATAAGCTTTCCTTTCTGCTATGAAATCTCCTCATCCAACGTCACCACCTGTAATAAAATGGCATTCAAAGGATATCATGCCGACCTCAACTTTTGGTTCATCAGGCTTCTTCGAAAAGTCAGGATCTTCTTCAAAATAATCATTTCTTGCTCTCTTATTATCATCCCTTGCTCGAGCTGGAGATGGTGACCTCTTTCTATCATTCTCTAGCCATTGCGATCAATAAATTTGCTCAACTTTTCACACCGAATAAGATTTTCAATCTCATTCTTTAGTGCAATGCAGTTATTGGTGTTGTGCCCATGATTTCTATAGTTTTCACAGTACTCGGACTTATCCCTTTTGTTAGGGGGAGTTTTTAGCTTTTCAGGCCAATTTAAGTCTCCATTTCCCTTGATTTCTTCCAGGATATGGTGAACACCTTTGTTGAGCGGGGTATATTCATCATACTTCCTGATTTGATCCATTTTTTGTCTTTCAGATCCTTTTTGAAGGAATTAGAGTTATCTTTCTGACCTTTACCTTTGGTTTCAGGCGCTTCCTTAGCTTCCATGGCTTCCTCGACATTCATAATTTTCCCAGTTTTAGCCATTAGTTCCGTCATGGTTTTAGGTGGATTTTTTGCTAAAGCATAATAAAGATCTTTGGTAAGTAACCCACTCATAAATGCTGCTATGGTTGTCTTTTCCTCATAATCTACCACCTCTAGCTTTTCATTATTAAAACGAGTAATATATTCTTTAGTGCTTTCCCCATGCTTTTATCGCACAGTCAAGAGGTGAGTGACACTCTTGATCGACTTAGCCCCGAAACAAAAGTTATCAATGACCAGTTCAACTAACTAGTGAAAACTAAAGATCTTACCTCTGGGGAGATTATTATACCAAATCTGCGTTGGCCCAGTGATAGAACTAGAGAAAGCTCTACATCTCATCTCATTGGGCACTAAGTAGATATCGACAGCAGCTTGATATTGCTCTATATGAAATACCGAATCAGTTTTTCTATCATACTTGGGAGTAACCACTGGTGGCTTGAATTTGGAAGGTGTGGGATATTCCACAATTACTTGGATGAAATGTGACCCTTAAATGAAACTCCGCTGCAATGGATTCTTTGTCTTAGCCTTTTCTCCTAGCCAATCTTCCAACCGTTGCATGGATCCTTTCCATGAATTCTCTTCTGGTTTAGACTTGGCCGAGGTAGATTTAGCAGCTTTGCTGTGCTTATGTGTTGAACTCTCCTCCTGAGAGGTCTGCTTGGCACGTACAGAGCCCTTCATACTAGCCCTAGATCTTGTGGAACCTTCTCTATATTCATGACGATGATCATGCCACTACACCAAAATGACAAAATTTTCACCTTTCAGCCGTCCACCCTTATCAAGGTTATTGACCGTGATAAAAAAACACGCGTTTTGTGTCACGCTCATTGACCTTGACACGACCGTGACAAAGAATTGTCACGGTCAATGACCGTGACAATGCCGTGACAAATGTAGTTGTCTCGGTCGTGTCACGGTCAATGATCGTGACAATTCTTTAAATAATTGTCACGGTCAATGACCTTGACACAACCGTGACAACTTCTGCAGTAAAAAAAGCCCTAGGCTTCTTTTTTCCCACCCTCTTTTGGTTTCCCCCCCCTCTCACTCTCTCTAAGCGATTTCTGCTCTCACTCTCTAAGGTATGTTTTTTTTCATCTCTTTCTCTTTCATTTCTCTATGTGTGTGTATGTGTATGTGTGTAGATATATGTGTGTATATGTATGTGTATATATGTGTGTATGTGTGTGTATATATGTGTGTGGTGGTTTGTGGTGGGGGAAGGGGTAGTGGGGGTGGGGTGGTACAGGTGGGGTGGGGGGAGGGTGTGGGGGTGGGGTAGGGTGTGTGTGTGTGTGCGTGTGTGTGTGGCGAGGGGAGGGGGGCAAGGGATGTGGTGGTGGGGGGGGGGGGAATTTTAACAACTGTATATCTTTAATTAATAAATTGTATAGCTTTAATTGTAATTTTAATTGTATAATTTTAGATGAAAGCAAATTAATAATTAGTGCCAATTTCATATGAAAGTAGGATTGCCCCTCATCGTAAATTAGTAAATTAATAATTGTATACTTTAATTGTTAGTTTAATTGATGAAATGAATTAATTGAGTAGATGAATTAGAAGGAGTACGGGTTACACATGTGTTGTTGAAATTACTGTTGGATTATTTTGTTTAAATGTTGGGTTGGTTAGTTTTAAAAGTGGCATGACCACTGGATTATTGTCCATATGGGGGTGGGATTTTTTTAACTTTTTTTGAAAATTACTTTGTATATCGAACAATATATACAAAGTATGATAATTAAATGAAACATACTTGAAATATAATATGTGTATATGTGTGTGTATGTGTGTGTATATATGTGTGTGGTGGGGGAGGGGGCAGGGGGTGTGGTGGGGGGAGGGTGGTGGGGTGGTGGTGGGGGGGGGGGGGTTGTGTACTAATAATTCCATGCTTTACATCTATTCCGGCATATATAATATATATAATAATAATTCCATGCTTTACATCTATTCCACGTTAGATGTTTTCAACTAATTTAAACATATTTATGTACGTGTACGTGTATGTGTGCGTGTGTGTGGTGGGGGTGGGGTAGGGGTGTGTGTCTATGTGTACTAATAACATTTTTTTTATCTGTACTAATAACATTTTTTTACAGCAAATGTCTCCTTCAGGTATTAAGGCGAAGATGATGATGCTGTTTATGATGATGTCGTCTGGGTTCGGTGGTAGCGGAGGCAACGAGGGCTCCTCCGCCCTAGGCTCCTCAAATATGGAAAATTTGGAATTACCATCGAGAACAAATCGGAGCTATTAGCGAGATCTCTCGAGCTGCTAAAGACGATCATCGACCCGGGTTTTATGAGTTGGAAGGAGGTGTCATATGAGCTCAAGTTAGCTGTTTGGGCGGCACTACAGGTAATATATTTCAATTTCAATTTCGATTTCGATTTCATTTTATATTTATATTTATATTTATATTTATTCGCAACTAACATTGAATTTGTTGGGCAGGAACAATTCAACTTGGATCCAAAGCTACGCGATTCCGTCTTGGAGCAGTTGAGGGAGAAACACAAGACGTGGAAGAAAAATATGGACACGGTACTTTGGGAAAATACGAGAATCCATTATACAATGGTGTGGATCCGTCCCGTCCAAGGAGCCTATCTCATTGGCACAATGGCAAAAGTTCATTGATAATGAGATCGAGGATCGACAATTGGCATCTCGCCAATCGAGGAGGGAAAATCGGGCAAAAAAGACGGACGTGCACTACTTTGGTCGGACCTCTTACGCCGAGGTGGAGCATAGGATGAAGGTAAGATTTAATTTTTCTATAACTACAGAAACATATTATTCTTCATTATTTTACTTTGCGGGGCCGATACTAATTTTACTTTATTTTATTTCAGGGGGTAGGGAGTGGGCCAGGGGGTAAGCCACATAGGCTTGATACTTATGTGCCTCTTCGGACGAAGAAGGGGAAGGACAAGGAGGTATCCCCGAGCGTCGCGGCCACGATCGTAAGTAATCCGACAGTTTAATTTTTGTTAATTACGTTATAATTTTTTAGTTTACTTATTTTACTAATCATGTGCTTTTTGTCGTTTCAAGCAAAGCTTAAGGAAGTGCATGAGTCGCAGTTTGATGCCGACAAGGCGTCTTTGTCCACAGACGCACTCAACCAAGTGCTTGGCTCTGATCGCAAGGGGAGGACAAGGGGGTGAGCTCGTGGGTGGCCAAATCTAGGATCATCGGATTGGAGACGAGCGACACCGGGTTGGCTCGAACGGTGGATTCACACGAAGCGAAGCTGTCCTGTTTGGAGGCGACGGTCCAAGATATGTACGCATTCATGAAGCGTACGTTGGGCGGAGACCGTAAGGGGAAGGGGAAAGGGAAAGAGAAGGCGGTGGAGGAGGAGGAGGTGCGGGAGGACGAGGCGCAGGACCTCGCTGCTTCTTCACCGTCATGTGCGTATTTCGATGACCCACTTCCTTATTTGGCTCCCTTCCCCAGACCATTGTCGACACTTGGTTGGCCGAGCGTGTTCATATTGGATGTATTTGATGGCCAGCGGATAGGGCGGGGGTTGAGGGACCCGAATATCGTCGAGGGTGGAATAGTTCATAGACGTGCGCTTCAAGGGATAGAGTCCAAAATGCTCGTCACGCATGTGATACCCGGAAAGGAGAACTCCCTATTGTGGTTGCGCGAACAATGCGGCATGATGTATATTAGTGGGTGTGTCAATTCGTATATCATGTGGCCAACTCACCTCCTCACATTTACCCAAGACATGTAGTAACATTATTTTTAAGTTTGTCCATTTTAATTATATTTGGATTATATCGTCATGTATATCATTTCTATTTTGAATATTTGAATTATATCATCATGAATATATATTTGCACTATCTTTAGTTTATTTGGATATATTATGTTTGAATAGGTACTACCAACGTTGTTATAACAGGTACAAATATACAGGTGGGTAGTGGCAGTGGCCATACTGCCCAACATAATTTTTTTAAATTCTGTCCAGAATTGTCACGGTCATTGACCGTGATAATTTTTTTTAAAATATTGTCACGGGTTTATCACGGTTATTAACCGTGACTAAACTTGTCACAGTCAGGGATCGTGACACGACCGTGATAATTCTACGAACTTGTCAAGGTCAATGACCGTGACACGTCCGTGATAAAAAAATTTGTCTCGCCCCGAATTGTCACGATCATTGACCTTGACAAGTCCAACTTGTCAAGGTCAATGACCGTGACAATAGTGAAGATTTGGTGTAGTGTGCTCCTTATGATTCCCTCTGGTTACTCAGAGGCCTAGCTGATCAAAGGCAGACTCCCTGCTGAGCCTCTCCAAGACACTTGGTCTTTCTTTAAAAAAAGATCCACCATCATAATAATCAGTTGACCGGAATGAAGAAGTTGCGCCAGGACGATATGACCTATCGTGAAAATAACGAGAATGATAACTTCTTTCATGTCTAACTGGTGGTGGTGGTGGCATGTCTCTTCTGGAATTAAAGGGCTTATGTTGCATGGTGCGAGCCAACTGCTTGACAATCTCCTACATAGCTTCTTCACCTTTAGCAAGGTTGAGAATAATGCTTTGTAAATCTGCCGCAATAGGAGGAGCAAATGGAATGACTCTATTGCCTTCATTTCGAGTGCTATTCTCAGGGCCAGTCAATTTTTTAGAGATAAAGAAACAAAGCAAACGGTAAATAATGATGACAGTCAAATGTTCCCACATACATCGTTAACCTCTTGATGTTTAAAAATGGACTAACTCCAATTTTATAATCACAGATAAAAATAATAGAAATAACTCAAACCACACACACAAGAGGCAAATATTTTAGAGTGATTCAGCTGTAAAATAGCCTACGTTCATTATTGTTGTTATTTAGTAGGATTTATAATAACTCAGTATGGTGTGCATATGAGTGATTCGGGTTGTCCCTTGAGTTAAAGGATTAGTTTTCAGGCGTTTACATCTGTATACAATAAGTAAAACTCTTGGAATTCAGAGTTGGTTGGTATCTCATCTCACTGTTGATGTTCTTGTTGGTTTGCCTTCTGGAATTGGTCAGCCTTCCAGCTGATTAAGTGTCTCTGAAGCCGATCAAGTAGGCTGATCGGCCACATTGGATGACAAGTGTGCATTCATCATTGGTCCACATGGGAGTATAATGTTTACATACAACAATCATTATTTTTTTTACCAAAGCACCACATTTTAAGAAAAAAAGTAGTACTAGATTTGTAAAAACAACAACTTATAAAAACCGTGTATTAAAAATGATAGTTTTTTTTATCAATGATGAAAGAATAGATACTATTTTTATAAAAGAAAAGTTGATTTTTCGAAAACCATTATAAAAGTTTATTCTTAAATAATTTTTTTATTAAGTACATAATAAATAGTTACCATTTTTATAAGAAAACTTGACCGTCCTAAACTTATAATAGAGACCGTTTTTATTTAAGGATAAAATTAATATGTTAAAAAAAATGAAATCAACTTAAAAGATAGAAAATATATCTAAAAAATAAAGTTGAATGTCAAAGTGCCATAATATATAAATACAAGAGTTATTTGGGTTTTACCCCCCATTAGTTTTGTTCATTTGGAAAGAGAGGTTAGCTCTATAAAAGAACAAGAATTGATTACTCGGGAAGTATCTGACGCTACCGCTGATCCTTCCCTCAGCTGTTAGTGAATTAATCCCCATCTGTTAATCAAAAAATAGGAAAGAGATTCTCCGATCGTAGAAAAGATAAGTTGATATTACCGGGGGGGATTACAAAATAAACAGTTGAAAGTGAATCAGAAATAAGAAACTGTAGATATTTATTCCCGGGTTGTTATTCAGAAACTGTTTCAAGTGCAATTGACTACCAACTCACTTTTAAGTGAAAAATGAGGGTTAATTCTATAATAGTTTTTAATTGGAGGTTAAGCCTCAAATGGACAAAAGTAATGGGGCAAAATCCAAATAACCCTGAAAACAATGTCCCGCTTGCTTACTTAAAATAGCACAATAAAAGTGTGAAACCTACGAACCAAAATGAGAAAAACCCTAACTAAATCTCTATACCTTGTTTGTCCGTACAACAATGGCAGTTATCTTTCTCCTCTGTTCACACCCTCAAAAGCAGACGCAACCTCACATTTCAGCTCAAACCCCAGATGGGTTTTCACAACAACACTCCCACCACCAGAGTGGGTACAACCCTTCAATGACCTCTCTGATCTCATCAAACACCCCAAACACCTCCAACCCTCTCCATGGGTTAACCAAATTCTCAATCTTTTAGACAATTCACCCAACATGGAACACAATTTAAATGTTTATTGTCACAAATATCTAATCAAATTGTCACCCACTTTTGTTGCATACATTTTACTCTCAGATAGGCTCAGAACACAATCTGATGTTGCCTTTAGGCTGTTCTACTGGGCTGGTAAGCAAAAGGGTTATTCTCATAATCTTGAATGCTATGCGTCTTTGATTGATATTTTATCTGTTTCTGCTGATTTTAATAGAATTAGGTGTGTATTTGATGAGTTGAAGGGTAGGGGTTTGTTGATGAGTGTTTCGTCGGCGAATTCTTTGATTAGGACTTTTGGTGGTCTTGGGATGGTTGAGGAATTGTTGTGGGTGTGGCGCCGGATGAAAGAGAATGGCATTGAGCCAAGTTTGTACACTTACAATTTTCTTATGAATGGGTTGGTGAATTCGATGTTTATCGAATCGGCGGAACAAGTTTTTGAGGTTATGGAAGGTGGGAAAATCGGGCCGGATATTGTGACGTATAATACGATGATTAAAGGGTATTGTAAGTCCGGGAAGACCCAGAAAGCAATGGGAAAGTTAAGAGATATGGAGGTGCGAAATGTAGAGCCCGATAAGATCACTTATCTTACGTTGATGCAGGCGTGTTATTCAGAAGGTGATTTTGATTGTTGTTTGGGACTTTATCATGAAATGGAGGAGAAGGAATTGGATATTCCACCACATGCTTATAGTTTGGTCATTGGAGGTCTTTGTAAAGGTGGGAAGTCTATGGAAGGGCATGCTGTTTTTGAAAATATGAGTATGAAGGGTCTTAAAGCTAATGTGGCAATATATACTGCTTTGATTGATTCATATGCGAAAGGTGGGAACATGGGAGAGGCAATGAGGTTTTTTGAGAGAATGAAGAGTGAAGATTTTGAGCCAGATGAGGTCACATATGGGGTTATTGCGAATGCTTTGTGTAAGAGTGGGAGATTAGAGGAGGCTATAAAGCATTTTGAATACTGTCGAGGTAACAACGTGTCTGTTAATGCTGTGTTCTATTCGAGTCTCATCGATGGTCTTGGGAAGGCTGGAAAATTGGACGAGGCTGAAAAACTCTTTGAAGAGATGGTTAATGAAGGATGTCCTCGGGATTCATATTGCTATAACGCGCTTATTGATGCGTTTGCTAAGAGCGGGAAGATTGATGAAGCATTAGTGCTCTATAAGAGAATGGAAGAAGAGAGCTGTGATGAGACCGTGTATACATACACGATACTAATAAGTGGATTGTTTAAAGAGCATAGGAATGAAGAAGCACTAAAGCTGTGGGATGTGATGATTGATAAGGGTATCACTCCCACTGCTGCTTCTTTTAGGGTTCTTTCTACTGGGCTTTGTCTTTCGGGCAAGGTTGCTAGAGCTTGTAAGACATTAGATGAGCTGGCACCAATGGGAATTATTCCCGATACAGCATTTGAGGATATGCTCAATGTTCTGTGTAGAGCGGGTCGTATTGAGCAGGCTTGCAAGTTGGCCGATGGGATTGTGGATAGAGGTCGAGAAATACCGGGAAGAGTTCGCACGGTTTTGATAAATGCCTTAAGAAAAGCAGGGAAAGCAGATTTGGCGATGAAATTGATGCATAGTAAGATTGGAATTGGATATGATAGAATGGGTAGCATAAAAAGGCGCGTGAAATTCCGAATGCTCACTGACGGCTGATTGTTTCTCTGGAATCGAGGCCGTATAAGTTCAGGTAGGTAATCTGCCTGTACAGAGTTCGCCTTTGTATTTGTAATCTTGACTAACCCAATTCATGTTTATTGTTCATAATATTAATACAAGTATTTCTCTTGGATTGTGCTTATTTATTATCTCCCTTTTGTTAATTTCTTGGTGTTATGTGAATAGTTTACTTCTCTGTCAAGGGACTTTATTTAAGTTGTTTGTCATTGCTCTTTCAGACGAATCTTACCAGATATGCACATACTTTAGTGTATCAGATCACCAAATCTTGTGTCCCGCTGTTGTTATGAGGAGAAGAAGAGAATAACAACGAAACATGAGAAAGGAGTCATATGTGTATAATGTTCTCTTCATTTGCTTTGTTTAGCAATCTACAAAATCTAGATACTCCAATGCTAGTTGTCTTGTGCAAAAATATAGTTAAATTAAATAAATAAATATAATAAGTATTGTGTGCTTGGGTGCATTATATATTTATACACACTTTACATGGTACCAAAGAGATCCAAATTATAGTTTCAAGCAAATTACAAACGGAAATAGGGTCCAAACTAAACATATACCCAGCATAAGGCGTACCACGTACCCTCACCCTTACCCTCAGACCAACTCTAGGCATAATGCTATTTTTCCATGACGTTACGTTTTTTCGTTTGGGCAAGGTATTGCGCAAGAGTCCTAGTACCGTGCGCTACTGGGCACCTTAACGGCTATAATACAAATTTGTATTTCTAACAAAATTTACTAAAAATTCCATCACTCTTAATCTAAATATTTCTTTATCACCATTTATACCTATGTCTTCCTCATCCAACAATATTGTATAACGAATCCTTGACGATGAGGATTTAGTAGCGAGTGTTATGAAGATGAAATAAGTTCAAGCATTCTGCGCGCCTTGCCCACCATTTTTATTCACAATTGGGAGAGACGACGATATCCCCCCAAATATCCGGAGTCCGTTTCTGACATGGTTTAAAGCATCAAACGAGTGAACTAGATGTTGGCCGAGTTGATGTGATTTCACAGGTGGATGAGCTGAGAACGTGGCAAGTGTCGTATCATAAGCGATTCTACCTCAAATCTCTCCGAATCAGTGATATTTTGGTTGAATTTTTCGAAAAAACATAGACTCGTCCAAGTCTATACGGATCCTCCCCTTGCTGACGCCGTTGCCAAAGCCTACCCATACCCATACCTCAATAGCCATGGTTGCTGGGAAATATGGGAAGGAAAACCACCTTCAAAATGGTTGCTTTGTTTACGGAAATGCCTCCCAGATCTGGATGGTAAGTGCGAATGTGCAAATCGCATATGGCGAAGGAAGATTTGCATTCACCAACGGGCAAATTGTGGACGTCGTGAAAATCAGCAGCTAAATTTCAATTCAACATTTCCAACTCATTCGAATTCAACGGTGATTGGAGATTTGTCTAACCCACGTGTTTAACAATCAAGCCCTGGTGTGGGAAGTGGGTTCAACTGACCTAGAAGGTCCAACATCAATTCCCGATGTATTCCTCTCTCTCTTTTGGAGAAAGCATCAGACCGATGACATATTAGCTTTGGGAGATCATAAATCAAGGCCTTTATGGAAGCGTGGATGTGGCCAGGGGCGGATCCACCCTTGGACGAAGCGGGGCGGCCGCCCCAGTTCATTTTGTTAAAAAAAAAAAATAAATAAAAAAATTTAGGGGTTTTTTGGTAAAGAATTAAACATGAAGGTTTCTTGTAATTATTTTCGAAGTTCAGGGTAAACTTTGTAATAAACCAAATTGAAAAACCTAACTTAAGTTAAGTTTGGCAGCTGCTCTCTCGGAAGGAACCAAAGAAAAATGAAAACCTAAAAAAAAAAACGCAGCTCTCTCTCTCGTCCTCCACCGCCGCTCTCCTCTCTCTCTTCTCTTCTCTCTCCACCACCACACTCCACCGGAGTCTCTCTTCTCTCGTCCTCCACCGGAGTCTCTCTTTTCTGGTCCTCCACCGTCCCTGCCTGCTACTCCACCACGAGTGCCGCCCCTGCGTGCTACGCTGCTCTCCTCCTCCACCGGAAACGGCTGCCTCCACCGCCTGCTGCTGCTTTCGCCAACCTCCAGGTATATTTCAAATAATATGAAATTAATATGTGTTTATATGTGTAAATTAATATCTGTTTATTGAAATTTATATGAAATTATTTATACTAAAATGAAATTAAATTTATTTTGTGTATATCTGTTTATATGTGTAAATTTATATAAATTTTTATGTTAATTTATATGTTGTTTATATGTAAATTTATATGAAATTAAATTTATACGTGAATATTATGCACAAAAAAGTAAATTTATACTAAAATGAATATTATGCCCAAAAAAGTAAAAACAACCCAAAAAATGCCCGAAAAAACTCGAAATAACCCCCCAAAAAATCGCCTCCCGAACTCCCGCCCCCGAACTCCCGGCAACTATCGAAACTTTCGCCCCAGTTCACACAAAATCCTGGATCCGCCACTGGATGTGGCTAATATATTTGATTCAAATACTTCTGTGCATAGTTTTCAAAATCGTACGATTCGCGAGTCGAATAGTACAATTCGATTCTCGCATAAAAAGATTCAACTCGAGTTGAGAATCGGTTTGGGTTAAAAAATGGGGCTAAATCGACGATTCAGGAAGCGATTCATGATTCAGGTCCGATTCACTCTTATAGGCCCTTTTTTTAAATTTTTTTTCGCGGTAGGTGTTTTCCCCCTTATAACCGTACGTGCGTTTTAATAAAACAAATAAAAAAGAAGCGGTAGGTGTTTTCCCCCTTATAACCGTACGTGCGTTTTAATAAAACAAATAAAAAAGAAGCAAATAACAAAGGATACACTTACGAAACTGAGTTTTCGAGAAAAGAATATTCTAAAATTGAAAACTCAACTTTTAGTGTTGCACTGTGCTCGATCTCCTCTCCTCTTCAATCTTGTTTTTAACCCTGTACGACTGCGTTCTCTTGTCTCGATTATTATCAGCTGACTTCTCTTGTCCATTCTCCTATCGAAGTGTCTTTTTTTGTTCGACAAAAAGATAGAAGCAATATTAAGGTTTGTTTTTATTCTTATATGACATATATTTATATTGTGTTATTATATTTTTGTGTTTATTCTTTATGTATTACATTTGTAACCATTTGGCGTAATATATTTTTGTGTTTAATCTTTATGTGGGTGTTGTTATTGTTAATATTTGGTCATCAAAATGGTTAAAAAAATTAACAAATATGTTTTAGATCATAATATATTTTATTACATTTTCTAACGTGTTCTCTATGCATTTATATATTGTTTATTACATTTTCAACATTTTATATCGATTCTTACGATTCCATTCACGATTCATAGGGTTTCTGATTTACAATTTGATTCACGATTTGACAACTCTGCTCCAAGGTCCAAGTCGGAGATGAACTCCGGGTAAGGACAATATATCACTCACATCGCCATCAATAATGGCATTAAGACGAACTCATCAAGATCAAATCTGAGGTATTTTCCCTTCCGGTCTCACTACCTCCGACCCGGTTGACATCACACCCACAAAATCTGTATTGATGGCTCATGTGAAGCTCGGACCCCATTTGGGGATCATCCAACGTCAATTTCATATAGAGCACTATTGAAATACGCTCTCTTGTCGGACAACATTTTTCCTCCAAACTGGACGACAATAAAATGTTGAGGCTTATGTGAAGAGAATCAATATTATCACTGATTAACACCTAATAGACTTGGCTTCTAAAGCCGCCTCAACAAAAGGACACACTTTTGTTGAGGCCTTTGTATTCGGTCCAACCTTGGGATATTTGCGATGCACAGATGTGGTAGAAACAAGTTCATCACTTGGGTACCCATGTTAGATGTATTCAAGAATGAGCTATCTCCCCCCCCAAATGTTGTGGTCTGGGAACTCGTATCCGAGGTGAAAGTGACGTAAACCACCTGTCAAAAGGCTCCTAAAATTATCTAAACACCAATTTAGAGAGAAATACTTTTCTCTTTCAAAATTCAAGTCTACCTCAAATGAGGCTAACAAGGGGGTATTTAAAGGGAAGGAGTAACTTAGGCTCCAAGCTAAGGCTCTAATTACAAAAATGCCATTACTACTCCTTACTTCTAAATACAAAACAAAAATAAAGGAAAATACAAATAACAAAAATAAAGAAAATAAAATGACAAATAAAATTCTAAAATAGGGCCCATTTCCATCACTCTCCCCCTCTTAAAATCGAGCTCGTCTTCTAGTGCTAAAAAATTGGGAACTCGTGAGGAAATTCCAAAAAAATTGGTGCCAAAAACTTGTGGGGGCTAAAAATTAATTTCTGAAACTTGAGGGGGCACATCCCACAAATCTTGGTATTCATTTATTCATCTTCTCTCTTCTTCTCTACTTTTTTCACCCAAATCAGCCCTAGATTCCTCCCGGGTCAAACGCCATAGTTTGAAAGCGGGTAAAAGGGTTTGGGGGTGGTGTGGGGCAGTCCAGGGAGTTTCCGAGCAGGCCTAGGGTAAAACCCTAGGTTTTTGGGAGCAAATCGGGGCTGGGGGCCTGCGCGACCACCAGGGGTGGTCGGCAGCAAGAGGGGAAGGGGATGGGATGGTCAGGGTTGAGGCGGGAAGGCAGGGGTGGGCTGGGAATGAAGCACGAACACTTTCCTGGAAGGCACGAATCTGGTTTGACACGTGTCGGACACGCGACACGCTCAGGACACGCGAGTCCAAGGGTGTCCAGTTTTTTTTTTTAAACGGACACGCTGTGGACACGTAGTAGACACGCTGTGGACACGCAATTATGATATGCTGGGGTAAATGTTAAATTATAAAAACTTAAAATGTGGTCAAATGTTTAATTATTAAAACTTTAACTAAAACATAACAATAAAAAATAAAAAACATACCAATCTGATCGCAACTTAACAATTATACAAACACAACAAAAACAAAATAAAAAAAAAAAAACCCTAACTGATTGCAACTTCTGTCTCTCTCTCACGATCGCAACAAAAGGAAAAAAAAACCCTAATCTCAGATCGCAAGTGTACTTCTCTCTCTCGTCTCCATCGCAGATTTTTTTGGAGCTTCATCTTCATCTCTCTTCATCTCCATCACACGGGTAAATCTCCATCTCATCACCGTCGCATCTTCATCACATCTTCATCTCTTTTTTTTTATTTAGTTACGAAATACCATGTTTGCTGTCATCCTTTTTTGTTTTGTTTTTGTTCATCGCATTTTTGCTGTTGCTGTTGATGTTTCCCTTACAAATGTTGCTGTTGATGTTTCCCTTACAAATGTTGCTGTTGTTGTATCTTTGATGTTTGATCTTCATCCCTGTCAAAAAATAAGATTAGAAACATCAAAGAACAACATCAAAGAACAACAGCAACATTTATACCTGTCAAAAAATGTTGTTTTTTCAGCCCTGTTTTTTACTTGTTTGTTTTTTATTTTAGATTATAGATGGCTACAACAACATCATCAAGTGTTGCTAGTACAGCAGCATATGATGAAAATGTTTGTTTTTTTCAGACTGTTCTATTGTGATGGTGTCTATGTTTTATTTATTTATGAATATTGTTATGTTTAGACCTGGAACCATTTTTGTATGGTGTTTATGTTCTATTGTGATGGTGGTTGGAACTTTGAATATTGTTTTGTATGGTTCATCTTCTTAATTTATGTAAAGAATGCTCTAATAATGTATCTTATGGAAAAAAAATTTGTTTTATTTCTTTTATATATATTTAAATATATATTATATATTATACGTATCCTAGCGTGTCGTATCCTAATTTTTAGAAAAATCACGTATCGCGTGTCGTGTCGAAACACGTATTGCGTGTCGAGTCCGTGCTTCATAGGCTGGGACTGCTGTCGGCAGTTTTTTTTTTTGGCTATTGGGGTGGTAGGCGGGGGGGGGGGGGGGGGGGGGCAGGGAGCTGCCGAGGGGGTTCGGGGGGTTGGAGCGGCCTGGGTTAGGGTCGCTTTTAGTTTTTATTTATTTATTGAGGCAACAGGTAAGGTTTTTGTGGGTAGAGTAGAGGGTTTTGGGGCTCCGATGGTGGCGGGGTAAGGTTGAGGCAGCGGGGCGGAAGTTAGGGTTAGGGTTATAATGTGGGGGGATAGGGTTTGTGGTTCTTTTGGGGTTGGGACAACCATGGGGGTAGGAGGGTTAGGTTTTGGCTCTAAGTTGGCAAAAAGTTGGGCGATTTGTTGTTGCAACTCCGCAATTTGTTGCTTCAACTCTCGATTCTCATCTTGTTGTTGTTTGGATTTCTGGGGAGCCATTGAAGAGTAGTGAACGAATTTGATTAAAAAAAACACCGATACACTAACACCATTGTGGAGCTTCACCCGCTTTGATATCAATTTGATGTAAATCATCCGTCAAAAGGCTCCTAAAATTATCTAAACACCAATTTAGAGAGAGAAACACTCTTTCCTATTTCAGAATTCAAGTCTACCTCAAATGAGGCTAACAAGGGAGTATTTAAAGGGAAGAAGTAGCTTAGGCTCCAAGCTAAGACCCTAATTATAAAAATGCCATTACTACTTCTTACCTCTAACTAATAAAGAAAAAGAAAGAAAGATACAAATAATGAAATAAAAGAAAATATAAAAGAAAATGAAAATGGCAACTAATCCCTAAAATAAAGACTCATTTCCATCACTCTCTCCGGCTACAAAAAGCTCGTCCTCGAGCGTAGGAGATGGACAGTAAGAAAGCAAGGCACCCATCAAAGTGCTCTTCAAATGGAAGAAGAGCCTTCCTCATAAACGTCCCTTGTACCGGCTTGCAAGAAGTCCATGGAAAATAGGAACACAACCCAAATATGCCCGACCAACAAAACCTCGGTCGCGGAGTCCCGTGATGAGCGTCCTTAGCACTAAGCCATAAAAAACATCCACCGAGCGCATATCAAATGTCACAAAAAATGGATCCACAAACTCACCACCAATCACCACCTCAACCCTAAGAGAAATAACTGCCGATCTAACCCCATTAAAATCATCATTCCCATTCCTAAAAATTGGGAAGAAATCTTCCAAATCAAATGTATCCGGCTCGCGAAAGTGCATGCAAGCCACCCAAACATCCTCGATAAAAATGTCGAAAAAATCCTCAATACACAACCCAATTTCGTCGTTTCGGTCTTTCTTGCAATCAACCGACTTGAGATGAGAGTTTTTACCGTTGATTTGACCTGATTGGAGGATTGAGGGAGGAAGAATGATTGGGTGAAGCAACCAATCTTGGACTAGCCGCCGGTAATCTTGAATCGAGCCTCTGGTGTTAATCGGGGCGGAGAAGTAATTTTTTTGACGTGTGGGGGCCGAAAAATGGTTCAGGTGGGAGCCCACGAGTAGGAGGAGGGTTTCGGGGCAGCGGGGAGGAGAAGAGGGTATAATCGGGGTTGAACAGGGGCTGTCGGGTAGGGGCGGACCTACCCCATCCCGAATGGGACCGGCCGCACCCACGGGTTTTTTGGAAAATTTATGTGAGTATTTGTAAAAAAAAATTTTTTTAGACCTATTTATAAGATTTTAAAGATATGGGGGAAATTGTCTAAATAGCCTAAACTATTAAAAGCTAAAAAACACGGAAGAGAAAACCAACCAACCCGCCTCTTTTAATTTCACTTCTCATCTCGTCTTCCTCTTTTAATTTCTGTGAGGCTCACTCGTCTCCTCCCTCCCTCCCCTGAGCGACCACCAGGCTGTCCGCCCTCTCCTCCCTCATCTCTTCGCCCTCCCCTGCTGCTGCTGCCGAAGCAAAGCAGAGCGGCAGCCCTTGTTCACGCTGGACTGGACCACGAAGCAGAAGCAGAAGCAACCAAGCCAAGCCAAGCCCCCCCCCCCCCATTCCTTTGTTTGAGTATGTTTTTTTTTAAGAGATCTCATCTCATACTCATTAGTTACAATTTTTTAGTTGCTAGTTGTTACTAGATCCGATTAGTTTTTAGTTAATTTTTTGTTGTTATGCTAAAATTTATTGAGTATGCTGAAATTAGTTTTAATTAGTTGTTAGTATGCTGAAATTTTAGTTGTTAGTATGCTGAAATTTTAATTTGTCCCCAAAATTAGTTGTTGCTGAATTTTGTATTAAACTTTAATTTTAATTAGTAACTTCAAATTTAATTTGAAATAACGTTTGTATGAAGTTTGGTTGTTAAAAAGTTGGTTTGTTTGCATGTTAAAAAATGTTGGTTTATTACGTGGGCGCCAAAACTAGTGAATATTAATCACCAGATTTTTAGGTTCAAAAATTGCAAAACAAGTAAAACTAACCCCAAAAAAATTTGTCTTGGGGGCTCCCGGCCCCGAACCCCCGGCATTTGTAAAAAATTCCTACACCTACAGGCCGAAAATTCTGGGTCCGCCACTGCTGTCGGGTGATTTTTTTGGGTTAGGAGGCAGGCCGACTGGGGTGGGGGTTATTTCCGATGGTCGGGAGGAGCGGGAGGTGGGGTTTAGGGTTTCGGCAGGCAGGTGTTGGTCGCCGGGTGGGTTTGGAGGTTTGCCGGAGCCTATTGCGCTGGAAAATGGGGGTGGGGCGGGCAGTTGGGGATTTGATTGGAGGGAGAGCATGCTATGTTACATTGATTTTGTCATTCAGATACAATGCCAAAGGAGTTCTATGGCCATGACTGTGGTGGATTCAAATTAGTCGGCACCAATCCGCTATTAAAGAAATGTTTCGAAGGTTGAAGTTTTATTATTTATCGGAGTCGGTTGCCGCATCACTCAACAACAGGAAATTTAGAACTCATATGTCGTGGATTACCAATATTTTTTTATCCGAGTTGCGTGTTTGCAAGTTTTCCAAGATGGAGCCGCAACAACCGTCCCCAAACATATTTTTGACATTGGTTCACTGAAGTATGCATTATGTACTCTGCATATGTTCGATTGTCTTCCTCACAGTGTGCCGCACCATGTGAAACTCCAAACAATCTTTTGCGGAAATCCCTACCACAGTCCACAACTAGTGCGGTGGACCTACAAAGCTCCATCAACGGCCCTCATGGCGAAGCGAATTCTTTACCCACCACATAGTGAGCCGTTGATTCAATCATCCGCCAACTAATTCACGCCATCACTATTCAATGCATGGGACTGAGATAAGTGTTTGCTATTACATATTTACATGCTATAACTCAATACAAGGAACAAGAAACATGAGGCAGAGCGTTAAATTGTAAAATTGCCTTGATTAAGGCTTCACTTATTCGTGTCTCATTCTTCATACATAAACATATGTAGACACAGAATGATCATGGCCTCACTCTTAACAAATTTTAAACGTGATCTCATCGCCAAAGTTCTCATTCAGTTCCTTTGTTACAAGATTTTGTTAAAACTACTATTCAACAGAGGGGATTCTTTGATTGAAACCAAGGTTCTAAAAAATGCGGGGTGTGACCGAGGCGTGGAGGCCAAGCCTTAAGCCTTAGAAGCCTAGGCGGACCTTAGGCGTAAAAAGGCGTGAAAAGGCGTTTAGGCCTTTTTTAATATATTTTAATATTTTTTGACTATGACAAGGCTATTAAAAATACTAAAAATATGTCTAAATATTTGTAAGTTAAAGTACTATTTTTTTAAAATACTAAAAAAAACAAAAAAACTTGTATTTTTTCACGCCTTACCTCCCAAAACCCGCTTTTTGTCACCCCTTACGCCAAAAAACGTTGACTATCGTTGACCACGCCTTAATCCACACCTAGGGCCAAAACTTGGCGTGTCTAAAAAGCCTCGCGCCTAGGCGCGTTTTTTAGAACACCGATTGAAACTTATAAAACATGCCTTTTAATGGGTGCAAAATTTTATCTGAACAAACATGCCATTATTAAACCATTTTACTATAAAAGTTAGTGTGCATTTCCCACATGGCAAAAATCATCTCTTGTATTCTGGTCGAACAAGACCACAACAAGCTAGGTTGCTTTGATCTATTTTACCCTCAGTAGGCACATGTCCTTCTCTATTCTCTTCATACATGGATGTGACATTATATTACAGCGAATTGCTCAAAGCAAGGCGAATTTACTTATCCACGCCATATTTATTATTTGGGTTTTTACACCACAAACATTTTGCATAAACGATTCTTGGTAGTAAGAATACCGAAGGTTTCTCCGACAAGGCGGACGCCAAGGTCACATCTAGTGAAATAATTTGTTTGGTAAAATAAATTATTAAGGCGCACACACGTCGAGCTCGGTAGAAAAATCCCTCGGAACATTTAAAATTCCAGAGCGTTGTATTTTCTTATTTTCATTAATCACATTATGTGCATTTTCACGGGTAAACTCCTAAATAATTATTCAAGAATACGGCATTGGACAAATTTCGTGGGAATCAATTACACACGGTAGAATTAAAATTCCATGAATGCCACAATGCAATCCTCACTTATTTCTTGAACATTTATGTTTGGCAGGAAAGAACTAGTAAGGTCGAGTAATGAGTATCTACTCGCCGATGACATAACGGCTCAGCACATGTGCCAACAATGCGTTCGGCAAATATGACCCCAAACATATCACCCTTAGTTTACTCCGGTTTCGAGACAATAAGTGTTCTCGTTGAGATGAACGCCTAAGGCATACACAACATACTTAACTCCCCAGAAACGCTCGACAATGCCATGCCGCAACATCACTAATACATCTGATAAAGTAAATGCCGGGGGAACATTCGGCGAGATGAAGACTCGATAAGAGAATATTGATGACGCCCGTCTCCCGCGACTAAATCCGGTAACACTGATGATGACCGTCTCCCGCGGCTTAATCCGGTAACACAGACGACGCCCGATAAGAGAATGTTGTGGCTCTATCCACTTAATTTGTTTGGTAACGCTTACTTGAATCCGCTGCAAAACACGTGGAAAGTTAAAACCAATAAAGACAATCGGATTAAAGAACTAAAACCGGACACCATTATTCCCGAACGTTCTACTCTGGACACTAAGTCCCGGATTGGTTCAGCTGATCATCGAACTCCTACGCCGACCCCGAACAAATCTGATCTGCTTGTTCGGAGCGGTTCGATCAAATCAAGGCCGGAGCCTTGTCGCTACACCGAAAGGGTAAGGAAGGTGAACATTCAACTGACTACTCAACCAAACGACTTAGGGGGCACCCTGCACTCACCTACACCGATAACAACTCAGAGCAACTGGTTAAGCCGTTCGGTTCAGCGAACCCCAACAGATATTAACACCCCATCCTTACATGGCAGTATAAAATCACACGGAGAAGGAAAAGCCTCCCTCGCTTAAAAAAAACGACCGACATCAATGACTGAACCTTCGATTATATTAAAGCTAACGAACTCTTCGGTAGCATTTGGTTACAACGATCAAGTCGAGAACTTAGGAGAAAGGCAAGACCCACGGCTATTTTAAAGCCGATGACCGACCACTAGCTATGAAAATTCTATCAAACATTCGGCTATTCAAAGTCGACGACCGGACAAGCCGACGACCCCAACAATTGTGAATCATCGAGTTACGTCAAAACTAATAACTAATGGCTGGGGGCTTAAGCCTTGGTTCAGGAGTCTCACATCCTGCAACCCTTCGGCTACTTTCAAAAGCCAAAGAACCGGGAACCAATTTTCAAGAAAGGAAATTAAATATAAAAGTCTCAACGTTGCTTATCTTCTGATGCCATCTGACTACCTCAAAGAAAGCCTAAGGAATAAAGACATAACATATCATGTGCCCATTATACGAGCGACATATAAACACCTCGGCTGTTTCCAAAGCTGACGGCTAGAGAACGCTCCTTTATCATCCCTTCGACAATTGTTCAAAAGTCGAGGACGTGGGAGTTTAATTGCAACCCCAAGGGTTAAGGACTTGGGGGACTATGAAGAAAAATTATGTTCCTTAAAAGCCAAGGTAATTTTCCTTCGGCTCAGTAAAAGTTGCACTATGACTACAATTTTATTCTCAACCATTAATGAACAACACACACCGAACATCACTCCAGCTTAGGGCTGTGTTTTTTTTCCGAACTTTCCGATTTTTCCGATTTCCGATCCGATTTTTTCCGAATTTGGAATGAAATTTTAGTTTGCCGATTTCCGATTTTCCGATTTCCGATTTTTCCGAAAAAAATCGGATCGGAAATCGGAAATAATTCTGAATTTCCGATTTTCCGATTTTTCCGATCCGATTTTTCCGAAACTATGTCGATCCGATTTTTCCGATTTTTTTCCGAATTATTTCCGATTTTTTCGGAATTATTTTCCGATTTCCGATTTTTCCGATTTCTTTTCCGATTTTTTGAAAATTTCCCATATCCCACATCGGTTGGGAGAGGGAGAGGGCTCCAAAATATGCTCTATAAAAGGAGAGTATCCTCCTAACTTCTACACAAATGAAAAATGAGCCAAATCCTCATGTGTTTACATGTTGGGTTAAGCTATTTTCATTGTTTCTTTAAAATGAGAATTTCGAGTAATCGAAAATCCATAATTTATTTTTTTGGAATTTTCAAAATTTCTGGATTTTTAATATATTTTGTGAATTTCCGATTTTTGCCGATTTTCCGATTTATCCGAATTCGGAATTTTTTTTAATTTTCCGAAAAAATCGGATCGGAAATCGAAATAGTTATTTTATTTCCGAAAAAATCGGAATTTTTTCCGAATAGGCATTTTCCGATCCGATCCGGCCGAAACATAGCCCTACTCCAGCTTGACACATGGAGGTATTAAATTTAGGGACAACTGTACTTCGAATGATATTTTAGGGGTTTTTCAAAAACCACAAGTCATCAGCGATTAATATTCAGCTACTGTCAAAGCCGAACACCAAAGAGAAATAATCTTGAAACGTTTGTATGAGATCACTCTTCGGCTGCCACTTTAACGTCGAACAATCATTGGTATTGGCTTATAACACCTTCAAAGACCGGATGTGGATGAGGAAAAGGCCGAGCTCCAGGAACATTCCCTCGGCCATTTTGGATGCTTGAAATGCCCTTCGGGAATGGAGGGCTTGCTGATGAGGAAAAAATATCCCTTGGCCAAGGACCAGCGCTAGGTTGACCATATTAAAGACGAGGGCCCTAAAGGCCGAAGGCAATGGGGTGGTGAATGTTAGTCACATGATACAAATATATACGAACATGATCAAATAATAAGAGCACATGTCCTATTTAGGTGGCAACCCCAAATGTTGTAATGGCCTATATAAAGGCATCTATTTATTGTATGAGGGGCAACAAGCTCTCATCTCATAAGAGCTCCACTCAAAAGATTATATTGAAGTGTGGGAATCACCCCCACCGTGGATGTAGGCCATTAACGGCTGAACCAAATAAAAATCATCGTGTTCATTTATGATTGTTGCGCGATTTTATGCATTAGCACAAATAACTTGGGGCGGTTGTAGAAGGTGAAAGGGATGAAGATAAGGGCATTATTGCCCATAAATTTTAAGGTGGCAAGTCAAAATACAGGATATCGTTTTCTAACGGAGATGGTCATCCAATCACGGGGGGTTATGTTGGGTATATATGTCTAATGTTTGGACGTTGATGGGGTTAAATCTAAATACGCAATCATTACAGGGGATTAAGTAAAAAACCAAAAAATCTACTAATACTGATGTGAATCTATGAATGCGGAAGCGTTATTATTACAACTACACAACGACTACTAACTACACAATACCGAACAACAACAACAAATAAAACTAAACTAAGAAAATGAGTTTCTTTCTCTCTCTATATTCTCTTTCTCAATATTCAAGTGTAATTACAAATGAATCCCAATGGTCTATTTATAGGAGAAAAATTACTTGGTAACCAAGTAATGACCCAAAAGACTAAAAAGGATAACTAATAACTAAAAATGACTAATTAGTTCCAAACATGCTTGGAGACCAATTAAAGACTAAAAATAAAAAGAAATGACAATATTACCTTAAACTAAAATACAAAATAAGAGATAGTCTTCTCCCGGGAGCACAACCACGCACTACGTGTCGCTACGTATCACAAAACACATCATTCTTCCCATCTTCGAAAAGCTCGTCCTCGAGCGTGTAGGGTGACTCGTCAATGCCACATGATATAATCCTCGAAAATTTTTGAACCTCAATCAAAATCAACCAAAAGTGGGCTGCCCAAACTTTAATTAGTCCCATGCATGTGAACCTCATCACTAACAGGTCTAATATACCCAAATCCCGGTAATGTTCCCTACAAAATCCGAGCAACTAAAAATTGACGACCATATCCGCCTTCTCTACACCACGAGCACATGGTTGCAACTTGACTTGGTGGACCCTTGAATCTGACCCGACGGAAACTCTGGCGACTGCACATTCGCGAGTACGATGGCGAAACAAGCGGACTGAAGGCAGCGACAGTTCGGAAAGCCGGACCCAAAAATGGTAAATAGTCATAAATGGATCCAAGGTGGGGGATATTTTTCATGGAAGTATTGAGTTGTGTCAAAAATAGGCCATTAGGCCAATTTTGACCGGATTTGAGGTCAAATAGTGGGTAGGGGATTGGGTCAAAGTAGGGCAGGTCCGTTTTTGATCGGGTGTGATTGTGGTTGGGTATGGATGAATGGAGAAAGGGTTAAAATACGGTTAAAAGTGGTTATGTCAGGTTCGGGTAAAACTTGGGGGTTTAGGGTTTAGGGGTGGTGGGGTTAGGTTTAGGGCTATAGAGGAGGGTGCGGGAGTGTTTCAGAGCATGGGGAAAAAGATGAAGCTGCATTTTGGAATGTAGTGGTGGTTGTGTGGCGGCAGGAGGTGGTGATGGTGGAGGAAGATGAGGTGGTAGAGGGTGGAAAAGTGGTGGCTAAAAGGGTTGGTATCCCCCCAATTAGCGGTGATGGGATCCAGGGCTTTCATCCATCCGATTCCTATTTGGACATTTATCAATCTAAAGATTGAAGGGTTACCCGAGTTGGAACTACAATTCGATACCCACTTCACGCACCACAACGAACACTAGGTACGCGGTTCTGATACCAATTTGATGTGAATCTATGAATGCGGAAGCGTTATTATTACAACTACACAACAATTACTAACTACACAACACCTAACGACAACAAATAAAAACTAAACTAAGAAAATGGATGCCAAGAGCCTATTTATAAGAGAAAAATTACTTGGTAACCAAGTAAGGACCCAAAAGACTAAAAAGGACAACCGATAACTAGAAATGACTAATTAGCCCCAAACATGCTTGGAGACCAATTAAAGACTAAAAATAAAAGGAAATGACATTATTATCCTAAACTAAAATACAAAATAAAAGCTAGTCTTCTTCCGGAAGCACAACCACGCGCTACGTGTCACTATGTATCACCAAACACATCAAATATGCTCCCACATAATCGACCACATAAGACATGACATAGCAGAGTAGCCCCTACACCCCTCTCTTATCCTTCTGCACCGGGTATTCCTCCAACACCGCACGAGCACCTCCACCCATCATGGCATAACCCAATGGACACCAAAGAGAGTAAAACGCAGGACCGAAAAACCTCTGAAAACCTCATAATGAATGAATGAAGCATAATGTGATCCGCTGACTCCCCATCGTTTTTACACAACTTCGACTCCCCATCCTTATTCAGCCGTCTTAGCTTTTATTTTTTTTTGATAATTATGAGTAACCCCCTAGTTAAAAGTTTAGATATAACTAAACCCATATAAAAAGTTATTGGACATATCGGCTCTTATAGAGTAATTTTCCTTGAATTACGGCCTCAATTATTTGTATGTGATATCTACAGTTGATCGTTGACATTGTAGGAATTATCACATCGAAGAAATTGAATATGCCACTCATTACCTTTGTGAATTCACGAAGTTCTTTGCTAATGGTTTTGAGGGTAATAGAATGGTAGAGGGCATATGAATGGCATAGTATCTATAGCAGTGGCTAATAGAATGGGTGAGGGTATCTGGGTCAGCATTCAGATATAAATAGGTATTTATATACGGCCGTGGATATCTACCTCTAGTAAGTTTAAGTGGGTTTATGGTATTTGATCGTATGTATGCGTCGAAAATATAGGAGAAAGTTAGTTGATTAGAGGGGCCGGACCGTTCAATAAAAAATAAATAGGAAGTACATATATGTATTTATCATATACTAGGGGGTGGAATCTAAGTGCCCCTCTATTTTTTTGAATACTAACCAATTTTTAATGTTCCGGCCACAAATATTGAGATGGCATCTTGGTGTTGAAGGTTTGAGACTATCTTTCTTTCTCTGCTGCGAAAACTGTCCAGTTTGTGAGAGGAGTGGCAACATTATATTTTGCGGGTACAACAAGACATGTTAGGAGGTCTATGCTTTTTTTAAAAGGTTCAAAATATATTGTATAAGTCCTTTTATTAGTGATGAGAATCCATTGTATTTTCCTTTTATTTTTCCTTTTATTTCTATTTTTAGCTCATTTTAGTCATTTTCTCTCCATAATTAACCTCCAAGCATGTTTGGGACTAATTCGGCATTCTTTTATTTTTAGTTAGCCCATTTTAGTCATTTTAGGCAATTACTTGATTAGTAAGTAATAACTCACCTATTAATAGCTCTTGTATTCTTATTTTGTACTTAATTTCTCAATTCTTGAAATATAAGAAATCTTTTGTTTCTCTCTCTAGAAATCATATTGTCTTGATTTTTAGGTCATTGACGTGTATTTCACGTCAAATTGGTATCAGAGCGAGGTGTCGTTCCCCAATTGGTGTGTTGATAAAAAAAATAAAATAAAATAAAATCGTGAACTACTTTCAATGGCCCCGAGGAAGATGATGCGAATTCAAGATGAGATCAACAAGGAGTTAATAAAAAGCTATCAAGAAGTGAGACAACAAATGGATGAATTGATACGGATAAAATAAGAACAATTTGAAGCCCTAATGCTACAATTCTCTAAACTTCAAAACCCTAGCCCCCCAAATAGCCCCACCCTCACTTCCCCAACCATTTCCACCGAAGAAACCCGAGAAACCACTCCGTACAGCCCGGAAAACAGCCTGAGGCTGCCAAAGGCCAACCTGATCAGATTCCGGCGCCGGAAAGGCCAATTTTTGAGGCAAAACCCGTCGACAAGGGCCGAACTCCCCCCCTGATGTGTCGGACCTCATTTCCGGTGGCTGGCGCACCCCCACCTTCTTCTAATCCATGTGATTCCTACCGTAAACCCCCAAATTAATGCCCCAGTCCCATAACAGACCACAGGCACCCACGGCTACCCCTATGCTGTCCATCCGACTTCAATAAACCCCAGAAAGCTGCAGTCCGGGCCGAAATACCAATCCCGAAGGCCCATCGGGATCATTTCAGCGTCGGAAGACATCACAAACCCATTGTCCATCCTACCAAACAGCTGCCTTCTTTTCCTAGCCTCAAGAAGACCCTCCCACATGTTCAAGAACTAGGGTTTGCGGTCAAGAGAATGGTTTTTGACCCCGGGGGTAGATATTTTGATGTTGGACATGAGAAGTAAGAGGAAGATGATGAAGATTGAAACAAGAATTGAAAAAATGACCCTTCCTCAAATTTTCAAGAAAATATTTTTGGCCTCACAAGTGTTTGCGCATATTTTTGGAACTTCTCACACGATTCTCCAATTTTGCAAGTTCGAGGACGAACTTTTTTGAAGCCGGGGAGAATGATGGGAATCCATTGTTATTTTCCTTTTATTTATATTTTTAGCTCATTTTAGTCATTTTCTCTCCTTAATTAGCCTCCAAGCATGTTTGGGACTAATTAGGCATTCTTTTAGTTTTAGTTAGTCATTTTTAGTCATTTTAGGCTATCACTTGATTGGCAGGTAATAATCCACCTATAAATAGCTCTTGTATTCTCATTTTGTACTTAATTCCGCAATTCTTGAAATATAAGAACTCTTTTGTTTCTCTCTCTAGAAATCATATTGTCTTGATTTTCAGGTCATTGACATGTAGTTCACGTCAATTAGTAACTTTGCTTCATATATATATATATATCCATTGTAGATAGAGAATAAAATACATTTAGTAATTAAGTAATGTGTACTATACATACTATTGACTATTAATTTAGTAACTAATATTTATAACTCTATAAAATATATTATAAATTTGTAAATCTATGGTAAATTACAAAATAGGATAAGTATGTACTGTATATGCTATAAATATATCATCCAAAATTTACACTCCTAAATATATTTTGTGAAATTGGTGCCTATTATGATTGTATTCACTTATTGTTAATGGTATATTGTAGTTCACAAATGTGCTATGAGCCGCTATAAGTACAATCAATTAGACAATGGTGATTTTGTGCTTAGGTAACTGATCCATATTGTTAGTCCTATTCTAAAATTTTGTATAAATTTTTTTCCAGATTATTTGGGGCCACCTAAATAGCTAATTATATCATATTGCCCGGAATCGATACTGATGAGGTGGCTGAGTAATAGGCCGATACTGCGAATTTGGACAATGGTTGCTGGTCGGCAAATTGTCGAGTGTTGTAGGGAAAACGGATGAATACAGCTTATGAATGAGGTGAGAACTTTTACACTGACTTTGTACAAGGTGCGAACTTTTACATCTCATACCGGCATACATTTTTCCTTACGATCCTATTTCATATGAGTGCGGGATACTACCAAAATGTGGACTCTTTCAGGTCAACAAAAAATGACTAGCTCTTTGGATGGTAGGGTACAGTTAGCAATCGCAACTGAGGAGTATGTTTGTATTGGGGATACTACTTGCATTGGAAGTTTAAAGCACTTCTTCAATGCTATGCCACTACACTGTAAAGCTGACTACGTATGGATACCCACCACTGAAGATGTACGAGTCATAGTGATGAGGCTGCTGAACATGACCCATAAATATGGTATTACCTTTTTGGGATGGATGGTTCACCACAACTATATAGTTTTGGCTTTTTAATTAAATCTGATGACTGCAAAACAAAATTATTTTCCCAAAGTGCTTGGTCAACGCACACAAGGATGTAGAGAATGTAACTGATGTGTTGCAAGCTCATTTTGTGAGTTAGAGAAACCATCATGACTTGAATGATCGTTGAAGAGGAACCCAATTACGACCTTGAACCGTGAGGACACCCACCGTATGAGACACGAGCACAACTTGTCGAACTACACATGTTGATATTATTAATCGGATATATGAGCCTCCTCGTGTTCAACGCGACCACTAAAAATGCCTTTTTAAATGATATAATTGAGCATTCGTGGAATCTTCACGACAACGTTTAATTTTCAGTATTTGTTATTCGTAAGTAAAATAATAATTTCATTTATATTATTACTTCCCGTGGCAATACAGATCGTCTAAATCGGAAAATACCCAAATAGCAACATACAAATTAAGCCATAAAATTTTATAGTTGCGTTTATAAGAAAACAGGCGTTTACAGGAGCATTAGTCTGCATTATTGGATCAAAGTGCAGTGATATCATTGGTCTCTTCGACGTTGTCCAAAGAAGCAATGTAAATTTTGAAAATATTGTTTGGGATAAAATGTAAAAGGTACGGGGTGATGTAGAATTTAAATTGGCTGCACTAGTCATACAACCGCAGCCATTTTGTCTTTGGGCGGGTAATTTGCTTCGCCAGGCCAATGAAGAACTGGTGTAAGTTCGGGCAAAGCTCAACTTTTAGCCAATATTATATGTTTTAGATATACTGGCAGCACGGTTGGAGTTCAAAAAACCTATTTCCATCTTACAAAATGATGTGGAGTTCTTTTCAGAAAACAGTACTTCAAACAATATAGGATAAAAGACAAATTGTAATGATAACAGTAACATCCTCTTAAGGATATCAAGTGGTTTTTGCATTTTGCCATATATTACTATTGAAATGTTAAAAGCAGGATGAGCGGCGTTTGTTCCTTTTGTGATAAATGAATAAATGATGGGGATGGCTAACAACTGTACAGATAAAGATTGAATATGGTCCATGAATATAGATTGAAGTCGTGGAGAGGAAAATCAATTGAGTTGTAGGCAAAAATTTAATTAATGGAGTTCTGTTTGGTTTGGGTTTGCAATTTCAAATATGTGGTGTAATCTACTCTACAAGTTTATCAAGTTGTGTCCTTGTGTGAGATGGAAATCAGTTGCAACCCCACTTTTGTACTTTGCATTTAATTCTGAAGACCATGGGAGTGGGTTATTGGTTTTCTGCTGAGAATGCCTGAAATTTTTCCAAAATGATAAAAGATTTTCATTAGCCCATGCTAACAGAATCTAACATCACTGCAACTCTACTATGCTTGTCATATGTAAGAACCGTCTCCAAATCAATTAACATTTTTGTTGTAGCAGCCGCAATTAAAATGTAAAATTAACGGAAAACGAAATTACCCAATGACGTGCAGATAAACCGAAACAGAAAAAAAAGAAGAAATACGGATGGCTGAATAGATTAGAATAATGGTTGAGTCGCGGACAATGTCGCTCTCTTTAAGGTGTTCCGTAGCTCTGCCTCTAATTTGTGCCGACAGTGTATAGCCCAGTCACCTCCAGAATAAAACAACCTCGAAAAATTCCAAAATTTACGAACTGGGAGCATGAACCAGATTCTTTCTGTCAACACCCATTTCTGCAATATTGCTCAATTTTGAAACTATAATTAATCTGGAGGAAGATTAATCATTTCTGTGATGTAATAATTATTCAGGGGATGAATAATTATCTTTGTGTATGGAAAAAATTATCGTAGAGGAACTGTTCGTAGGAGAATTTTTTTTTTTCTGAGTGTTCTGCAAAACGGACGCTGGAAGCCTCAATTTATTGAAAAAAAATAATGACGTTGGTGGCACACAACGTGGAGAGAATACTGGAAAAATGTGGGCAAGTGGGTGGAAAACTTCAACAGATAAAAGGCCACATTTTTTTTGGAATTAATTAATGTTAAAAATTAATTTTTTTAAGCCAAAAAATCGTCAATTTATTTGTCCACCGGACGGCGGCGGCGGCGCTCGCTCGAATGTGACTTGACCCAATAAGTATCCCACCCATACACACAAAACATTGAATGCCCAAAGGGCTTATCTAGGGGTGGCAACGGGTCGTGTCGAGCCGGGTTCGTGTCAGGTGATAAACGAATCGTGTAAAAAATTCATCCACCCAAACACGATTCGTTTACTAAACGGGTGGAAAAATAAAATTCATACACGATTTGTTTAGTTAACAAATGACACGACACGACCCGTTTACACTCGTTAAATAAACGAATGGTTTTGACCCGGTTCACCCATTTAACCAGGTTCACCCGTTTAACCCGGTAACCCGGTTACTTTAAAAATCTAGAGAGGAAACAACTTACTTATACTTAGTTAAGAATGGAGAATTTTCATAACAAATCGATGTGGGATGTTTGGATTACGTGTTGTAAACGAGTTAACGGGTTGTAAACGTGTTAACGGGTTGCAAACGGGTCGTGGATTCTAAACGGTTAACGGGTTATAAACGGGTGAAGGGTTGTAAACGGGTAGCGGGTCACACGGGTTATAAATGGGTGACAGGTCACTAACGGGTTTCGCGAATATACACGAACCCGATTCATTTTCTTAACGGGTCTGACAGGTCCACCCGTTTATGATCCGAACCTGTTAAGGCTATACCCAAATTCGCTTAAAGCGTGTCGATTTTGTATCGGGTTAATGGGTCGTGTCGCAAATTGCCACCCCTAGGCTTATCCTTTAGACTCACAAAAAGGGTATATTAACACTACCCATTTTGTCTAACCAACCAATGTCGGACAAATCCCAAAAGACTTATTTCAAATTTTGGATCTTTAACACCAGATGACAGCTGTTTTCAACAATCCCCCACTTTCAAAATTTGAAAACATTTTATAGAGCAATAATCTATAGAATTGTGCATAAGTAAATGTGTCTTTCGACTTGAACCTTATGTGGTAAAGATGATTCAGAATATACTAGAGTAACTGTAGGTTTGAACTATATCTCTGACAACATTCCACACACAACTTTACTTGGGTGTAGTTCTAATAGCCAACACGTTAAGGCCATGTGCTTTTATCCCAGTATAGTGAACGCTCTACGAATTTGCACAGAATATCCATAGGAAGCGGCCACACTTTCACATTCACATAGGTGAGTCTATCAAGAATATTCCCGTGGCTAGGTAACCCACTTAAAATGGAGCTATAGATCTCATTAAGAGTTATAATAACTCATCCTTAACTCGCTTAAGGATATCATTCTCCATAGGGATGGACTCGGAGTAAAACCCAGTTCAATATTAATTAATAATAGCGCGGTTCAACCCATATAACTTGTGACTTGTTATTACCTTTTGAACATATTTCTTGGGATTTTCAGTCTATATGTTGGGTTACCATCACAAATGACTCATGTATCCAAGGGCTTTAGTCCCATGCCTTTCGAGGTGTTCCACACCTTCTTCCTAGCTAGTCCTTTCGTCAAAGGACCCGCTATGTTCTGTTAAGACCATATATGATCCAACCTCACAACACCCATAGAGATAAATTCTCCAAAAGTGCTATGTTTATGACGTATTTTTTGTCTCTTACCATTATAATAACGGTTCTCTACTTTCGTAATAGCCACGGTACTATCACAATGAATAAAAATGCTTGGTATCGGTCTTTTCCATAATGGGATATCTGACAGGAGATAAATTCTCTAAAAGTACTATGTTTATGACGTATTTTTCGTCTCTTACCATTATAATAACGGTTCTCTACTTTTGTAATAGCCACGGTAGTATCACAATGAATAAAAATACTTGGTATCGGTCTTTTCCATAATGGGATATCTGACAGGAGGTTTCTTAACGAACCCGTCTCTTCACTAGGAGTAACTAGTGCTATCATCTGAGACTCCATAGTGGATTGAGCCAAAATAGTTTATTTATCAGATTTCCAAGAAACTGCACCACCAGTGATACTTAATATATATCCACTAGTAGCCTTAGAATCATCTCATAGGGTGTTCCAATCAGCATCACTAAATCCTTCAAGAACAGCGGGATGCTTATTATAGTGTAATTCGAGGTTCATAATCCTTTTAAGGTACCACATGACCCTCTCAATAGCATACCAATGCTCTACACTAGGTCCAATAGTAAATCTACATAGTACTCCCACATCATAATCTATGTCAGTTGTAGTGCAACCTATAACATACCGTAGGCTACCAATTACACTTGCATAAGCATTTTGGTTTACATTATCACCAGTGTTCTTAAATAACTTTACACTAGGATCAAATGAAGTACTAGGGGGTTTACAATCAAAGTAATTGTATTTCTTTGAAACTTTCTCAATGTAATGAGATTGATCCAAAGAAAGTCCCTTTTCTGACCTAGTAATATTAATTCCTAATATTACACTAGCTTTATCCAAATCTTTCATATCAAAATTGGCACACAATAATGATTTAACATTTTCTATGACATGAATATTATAGCCAAATATAAGAAAATCATCAACGTAAAGACATATGATAGTGCAAACGTTCTCTTCATATTTATAATAAATGCATTTATCACTTTCAATTATTTTAAACCCATTAGAGATGACTAAACTATCAACTTTATCATGCCATTGTTTAGATGCCTGTTTGAGTCCATAAAGAGATTTGCCTAATTTACACACTTTATTTTCTTGACCGTGTAAAATAAAACCTTTCGGTTGACCCGTATAAATCTCTTCTTCTTCTAATTCTCCATTTAAAAATGCCATTTTTATTTCCATTTGGTGTACAATTAAATCGTTTAAGGTAGCTATGGAAAATAGTACACGTATGGATGCTATTCTAGTCACCGGTGAAAAAGTATAAAAAACGTCTACGTTTTCTCTTTGTCTAAAACCTTTGGCAACAAGACGTGCCTTATATTTTCAGCAGTGCCATCAGGTTTTAATTTCTTTTTAAGAATTCATTTATACCCAATTGTTTTACACCCAGGAGGAAGGCCCACCAAATGCCAAGTTTTATTTATTTTCAAAGAATCCATTTCATCATTTATAGCCTCTTGCCATAAATCGGTATGTAAAGAAGATAAAGCTTCTTCAATATTTTTAAGATCCTCCTCTAAATCATAAGCGTAAAAATCGGGACCAAAATCCTTTTCGACATGAGCACTTTTTCTTTTTCTTGGTTCTTAAATTGTTTCATTAGATTCTGAATTCTTTGTTAAATAAACATCAGTGGATGTCCCGCCCCCTCCGTGTCATATTTTTTAAAAAGTGCATCCCAAACATTTTTTGCAGTTTTATAATTGGCATAATAGTCATAAAGTTCACCACTTAGAGCATTCAAAATATAGTTCTTGCACAGAAAATCATTTTCCTCCCAATTCTGAATAGTTTTGCTTTCCTCAACAGTTAATGGATTATTCATTACGAGTTAGTCAAATTGAACACAACATGCAACCTTTTTTATGTAGTGAAATAAAATAGCAGCTTTTTACTCCAACGTTTAAAATGTTGACCTTCATATTTGAAAGTCTTGATAAGGTTGGTTGAGTAATTTTCGTCCATGGTAAAATTTTGATACACCTTAAAGTTGTTGTAGCAGTAACAATTAAAATGCAAAATTAAAGGAACGAAATTACCCAATGACGTGCAGATAAACCGATATGGAAAAAATAAGAAATCCAGATGGTTGAACATATTAGAATAATGGTTGAGTCGCGATCTACGTCGAACTCTTTAAGGTTTTTTGCCGCTCTTCTTCCAAGTTGTGCCGACAGTGTATTGCCCCATCACCCCTAGGATAAAACAGCCTCGGAAAATCCCTAAATTTATGAACTGGTAGCACGAACCAGATTCGTTCAATCAACACCCATTCTGTAATATTGTTCGATTCTGAAACTATAATTGATCTGGTGGAAGATTAATCATTTCTGTGATATAATAATTATTCAGGGTATGAATAATTAGCTCTGTGTATGGAAATAATTGTCATAGAGGAACTGTTTGCAGGAGTTGTTTTTTTCTGAGAACTGTTTTGCAAAACGGAGGCTGGAAGCCTCAATTTCTTTAACAAAAAATAATGACGTTGGTGGCACACAACGTGAGAGAAAATTGAAAAAATGTGGGCAAGTGGGTGGAAAATTTCAACAAATAAAAGCCCATGTTTTTTTTTCCGGAATTAATTAACGTTAAAAATTAATTTTTTTAAGCTCCAAAATCATCAATTTATTTGTCCGTCAGAAAGAGACGGCGCGTGTGTGACTTGACCCAATAAGTTTCCCACCCATACACACAAAATATTGAATGCCCAAAGGGCTTACCCTTTAGACTCACAAAAAGGGTATATTAACACTGTCCATTTTGTCTAACCCACCGATGTGGGACGAATTCCAAAAGGCTTATTTAAAGTTCTGCATCTTTAACAGCTGATGAGAACTGTTTCCAACAATCCCCCACTTGTAAAATTTGAAAACATTTTATCGAGCAATAATCTATAGAATTGTGTATAAGAAAATATAAGGCCCTAAAACGTGATTAGTAATATTAATTATATGATTAAGTATAACTTATAAGTTATAAGTTGGTGAGGGGTGTTAAACATATTAATTATCATATTTGGGGGATGCATACTCATGTGATATATGTGTTGGTTGCATTTGATGTTAATCGAGCTTATGATCGGGGATAACTTGTTTAGATCATATGATTAGTTACGTGGTTAAAGACATCATGAAAATATATTTTTCATACATTATTATGATTATAAAATTAAACCAAGGTGTTGGTCCGAAATTGGTGATGCTAGGTCGCCAAATGTGAAAGTTTTGAGATTTTCAGTGAATTGCTAATCTTCTGTTCGGGCCAAATTAGGCATACTATTTTTATGATTTGGGGAAAACACAAAATATGGAAGTTGTAGATATATGCGTTAAGTTTATAAAGCAACAAACGGTGCATTAAACGGACATTCGAGTGAGAAGATATGGTCTTTTCACGAACAAGGGGTAAAGTGGTCATTTAGCTTCAAATGATATTTTTTCTTTTATGGCGCCACATATCATATTTTGATTGGGGGGGGGGGGGGTGACCTTATGCCGAATTTAAATCTTTAAGATAACCTCCTCCTTCAGCCAAACTCATCCATGAGAAAGTTTGGCCCGAGGAGAGAGAACCGGGGAGCTTAGGAAGGGAAAAGCGAGGAGAAGTTGGAGAAAAATTCGTAGGAAATTACGAAAAGGTCCTTAAGGTATTCTATACCTAAATCTTGTTATATTTTTTGGTATTACTGATTAAATTGGTAGAAATCATCAATTGGTTGTTGAACTTGAAAGCCTTAGTGGTTATGTACGGATAGATGCAAGCTCAAGCAAAGTTAAATGTGTAAACCCTCAAAATCGCTTTGTTTAGAAACCTTGTGTGTTCAAACTTCTATATATTTTTGTGTACTTATTGGAATTGAGCAATTCTAATTGGATATTAAAATAGACTCATATTTGTATATCATAGCCGAAAATTATATTAAAATACCAAGAAATGAATCATGGGTGATAGTTTGAAGTTCAGGTATACAATCTGCCCCCAAAGTGTAAGTGTGTACACCAGGTATTCGACGTTTTGCTTGACTTAGCAAATGAACTCTAACAATAATGCAACTTTAATTTTATATTATTAAATATTTTTAATATATGTTTCCATGATTTATAATCGAGGTGGTGGTTATATATGCTTGAAAAATGTTAAGTTATGCTTTGATGGTCTATTCCGACCTAGATGTGTTAAAAGTGACATAAATCATTGGATACTTTTTGAAATAAGTAAAATCCAATTGAAAATGTTAGAGAATATATTGAACTCAGACCTAATTATGGGATTTGGTGTTCCCCATTAACTGGGAGTTAATTGAACTGGCGGGTCCAGGCTTGCGAGAGTTACACAATTCCTGTTGGGTTCACTAAGCTTGTGTTGCTTACACTCCTATAATGTTATGTTTTAGGTATGAATATTGTTTGGAGTTCACTGCCAAGTTAGGATCTTAAACGGGGGAGTGTCGGATATCTAATGTGGGTGGAATATCGACAAGCCTTTTTTGGTAAATATTAAATTAAAGAACTTTGGTATGTAAAGTTATTTAGTTGTTGTATATTACATGCTAAGGTAGTTATGTTTTCATCCAAACATGCTTTTGAAAAAAAGAAATAAAAAAAATTTGGTGCTATTTTAAGAAAAAACTTAAAGTATTGTTTAAGGGAATTTATCTCTAAATTAATGGATGATTTTAAGTTAATTAAGTCAGGGCGCAACAACTTAGTATCAGAGCATGGTTATTAGGTTATAGACAGGGTGTGAGGGTCTAGATTGGCAGTGGATGTAGAAACTGTTTTGAGTCATAAGTATTCAGTTTCAAGGGATACATTTAAGTATGTTAGATTCCTGAGGCGTGGACACGATGGTTTTATTATTAAGTTTATTTGGCTTTGTTGACTAACATCTGTCAGTTATACACATATATTATTATGCGTAATATAAAATGCAAGGATATTACAAGAAAGAAAATAAGATGTTAAGGTTTATTCGGGGATGACAGCGAATACAAGTATTTTATTATAAAGCATTGCATTGTTTTATATGTTGTATGAACAAATGTGTCATTGAAGGAAAATTTTTAAAGACACAATGTGGTATACAAATTATGAAGTATTGGAGGTGATCTCTTCCTATGCTGGTATATGTGGACTTAAGTCATGTTACGTATATCATTATGAATGGGTGCGCTCCTCATCTGTATGGGAGAGTGATGTACGGGAACACATATTCCATTAAAGGATGAGAAGTGAGAAGAATTATTGTTACATGATTATAATGAGACTTAAATTGCTGGAGTGTGAATAAAATTGAAGATTCACATAGTAGAGGTTAAATGAGAAGGTTATTAGTTGTATATGTTTATATTTAACATGTGAAAAAGGTATGAAATTCAATAACTAGTCGATATATCACAAATGATCAGAATATGAATTCAAAGTGAATTATGATAAGTAGAACAAAAGACTAATGAGACTTGAGATGTACGTCTTTAATAGTATGAGTACATGTAGTGGATATTACTCTTGCGATGTTTTGAAAAGGTTATATGAATAGCAAAGTAGAGATAAGGTGTTAAAGAGTTGGAAGTTTAAAAATATTAAGGAATCCTTTTAGGAGTATGTGTTGTGTATTATGGCAAGGAATTTCTTATCGGATGAAAGGTAAGAATTATTTATGAGAATTGAAGATGTAATTAGGAATGAAGGGTGGAGAATTATTGATATTTAGTGTATATGATAACTGAGTAGGAGTTATTAAATAAGAAAAAAGGGGGCGAGTATATGTTTATACTCAATATCAGTAAAACCTAATGGGATGTGGCCATGATGAAATATAAATGTAGTATGATGGGGTGTGATGAATTTTTGATAAAATATAATCGGGGCTAAGTGAGACTTTCACAGTTAATAAATAAATGAGACCTAAACCATAACTATCTTTTGAGTAAGGAATAAGGTATAAGTATGGTTAAACATTTAAGTGGTGATGTTATGTTTAACATCCATATTACCAAACGAGTAAGATGAGTGTATTAATGATGTTGCTGATGATACACAAATATTGCATTTTTCATCCTCCGAACGGACGCATTTTAGCCCCCTCGAGTATCTTATTCCCTATATTTATACTTGTTAACCAGACAACTTCGAAAATCTACGTTAACATGTTTTGCAGGGGTTAATTGAGATTTTATAGGTAATTGGATGCTAAGTATGAAGTTCAGACGCATTCCGATAAAGTTCCGTACACAATCGCACGTTCAAGGGCATTTTAGTCTTTTCATAGCTTGGTTACCTGTCCCGACATTTCACAAAAGTTGTAGCCCTCCTCGCTAGCTTCACGTGGCTATGAACGGTGCGTGATTCCGAGTTCGTATGATGAAGTTACGACAATTTTAGCGGAGGAGAAAAGCATTGAAACCAAAAGAGGAGGAGAAAAGGAAGAAAAGGAATGCGGTGTGCTGCTTGGCTCTGCCCTGCTTGATCGATCAATCGACCCTCGATCGATCGATCCTTCTTTGCAGTTGAAATTTTGCTCTTGATCGATCGATCGATCCCCTGTTTTCTACAGATATTTTGGCATTTCTTTTCTTTTCTCTTTTCTTTTCTAAATTAATTCCAACTTACTATAAATAGCAATTTTGATGTAATAAACAAATATACACAATTTTAGGGTAGTTTAGCTTAGGGGTTTGGGGTTTTTGGAGAGTTCTTCTTCATTTCTCTTTGGTTTGACACCCCATTTAGATTGTAAGTTGACTATTCATCTCCCCTACCATTTAATATAGTTGCATTTCTTCATTTCTTTCTTTCTAGTGTAATTTACATGCTTTCTAATTTAGGTTTACTTGCTTTATATCCTTGCTTTCTAGTATAGTTTTATCGCGTTTCTTTACCGTGTTTATTTATCGCGTTTTTACGATGCTTTTTAGGTAATTTAAATTAGGTTGTGTTTGAATGGAACTCACTCAGGTTAACGCGTTGCTTTGCTTAGTGATAGTGTTTACGGGTTTATTTCGGGTGAGTTGTCCTAGTTATTATGCCTAGGAGATTTGACGGGAAATATCATGCATATCCCGTGCTTATGACCTTTCGCGCGTAATTTCCAGGATATTTGTTGACGCCAAAATCTTATTAGGCTTATATGCGGATTTAGGGGCGTGAACCCTTGGTTCAATTAACTGTCGAAACGAGACGCATTCTAAATAACTCGTCGACCCATGTAACCATTTTATACAAATTATCCCGGGTGAGGGATATTCGACGCAACCTATAGTTTTACTTGCTTTTATACTCTAGTTTCAATACACTTGCCTAGATTAACATTTACCTTTCATGCATATTTTCTTTTAGTTTGTAATCACCTTTTACACTTTTATTTCGGAATATTAAATCATATAAATTCTAACAACTCGTCCCTGTGGATTTTCGATACCCGACTTACCGCTCTACTTGCTTCACAAGTGTAGTAGTAATTTAGGTTTGTTTGTATAGTCGCGGCGAGACAGAAAACAACGACTGTGCACTTTACACGCGCACACTTCTTGCGCGCTATCAAAATGGCGCCGTTGCCGAGGACTAGTTTATTTTAGACTTTATTTGATTTAGTATTTCATAGATATTTTCTTTCGATTTGTATTATTTTCTAACCTTTTTGCAGGACTTCCACATTTGAGCACTTAGAAACGCTCGAATTTTTTCCGCGCGCACTTACTTTGCGAAATTCACCACTTCAAGCCATTTTTGAGGTAAATGTGTCTTATTCCAATCCTTTCGGTAATCATTGGTATAATTCTCAAAATTCTTGCAAGCTTATGGCTTTCAGTGAATACTTACAATCTCAAAGTATAACAAATTCAAATATGACTTTGGGTGAGTATAACGAAAGTCAAAATTTGGGCTATTGGAATTTTGATGATGATGATAATGATTTTGGGCCTTTACCTCCTTATAATAGGAATTTTGAAACGAATTCGAATAGTTTTCAAAATTCCTATAATAATGAGTTTTCATTTAAGTCCGATAGTAACTTTTAAAGTTCTCATTTTCATGCATCCGCACCTCGACCCATGACATTCGGTGAGGGTTTGCATATGTATGAGAATGAGAAACTTGAAAATCGTTATCGAAAAGAAAATCATTGTTGGGAACATGACTTGGATTTACTTTTTGAGTCCGACGACGATTTTGCTTCAGAGACTTTCGAAGTCGAGGAATGTTTTGAACCAAATGAGGTACTTGTACCTACTTTGGAACAAACCATTCTAGACTTTGCCCATCTCATAATAGATATTGAAAGTGAGGATGATAATGAAGTAATATCTATTTGCAATGAAATAATTTCTTCCTTGGCCCCCAAAGAAGAACATTTCATTGAAAATGATATTATTTCATTCGAAACTCAAACTTCATGCAATGATGATTCATCTCATGAGTTTGAATTTCTTTCATTCCCATTTTCATTCTCTATTATCACACCGTCGCAAGTACCCGATGATTCGGTTTCAAACTTTAATGTTTTAAACCTTTTCGCCGATGAGGAGTGCTTGCTCGAGTCACCCTCCACAATCGCATCCGTGCCTTTGTGTGCACCGCCTCCCATTCCAATTTCAAAATCCTTGGGAGGATATTCGGATTTTCTTGGTCCCCACTTGTTTTTGTCACCCGTTGAATCCAAACCCCCATCGTCCCACCAAAACTTTTAATTGGCGATGGTTCATTTCTGCCGCCTTACACATGCCTTCCGTTGTTAAAACGGAATTCATATTTTTCGGAAGGCATGCTTGTATGTGAGGGTATACCGGTTATCCTCCAAAGTCAAATTGTTCTTATGGTGGACCCTCAGCTATTTAGACTTCTAGTGTATAGTTTGTGTGAGGCCTAAATAGTAAGTTGTATATAGTTAGCTTTTTATTTCTTTCATTTTATTTTTTCCTTCCTTTGTAATTTAGTCTAGTGTAATTAGTTAACTTTTTATTATTTGTTTTTGCTATGCTCGGTACTAACTTGTTTTGTAGATTCTTTAGACTCTTTCTTATGGGGATCGCTCTAGTTTTGGGTAATATCGCTCTTTTCCTCTCTTAACTTGGTTCTTAATGTACATTGAGGACAATGTCAAGTTTTAAGTTAGGGGGTGTGGGATATTCTATCCATTTCTTTATTTTAGTCCATGTTTTTGCTCACATGTTAGTTACTTAATATGCTTTTCTTAGAAAAATTGAAATTTTTTAAAAAAGATTTTCTTTCTTTTTACTCTTTTATTGGATTTTTTGCCTTTGTTTCCGAGGATATATTTCAATAATTGCCCGATCCAATAGACAACCCAATGATGCATGTTCTCGATTTTAGAAGTTATTAGACTTTAGTCTCCATTATTGATATTATGAGTAATTTCATGAATTAAACTTTAATCCTGTGAGCACATGCACTTTTATTGTTATATTGATTTGGTTTAAGATTTTTATAACTCGGTAATCTTTTATTGCATTGTATATACTTACACCGAGTAAGCTTTGTACCTTTCGTCGTTTTTGAGTGTATACACTATTCTTTTCTCATTGAAAACGTTGAATTCGTTGGTAATCTCTCTATTCTTTCATTTGGTCGTGCATTAATTGAGTTCATACTTGAAATGTGTTACTTGAGCATGATTTTCATATATTGTTTTGATTCGAGAATTGCGTTAACTTTTGGAAATGATAATAGGCCCTCTTTGTTATATCACCCATATTAGCCTTGACCTCACCCTTATATATTTACCCTCGTTAACCTCTTTAAGCCTAAATATAGCCTTTTGTTTCATAACCCAAATTCCCATAACCAACTCTATATTGGAGTTTTAGACCATATATACACTTTCCACACCTTTGTTTGGAATATTACTTGGGATTGAATGATGTTGTTGTGATGTCGGTTGAAATTTAGGCATATGAGAGTTTGAAAAGTAAAGAAGAAAGTAGTGAAAAGAGTGAAGAAAAAGAGAAAGCAAAAAGCAAAAGAAAACAAAAGAGAAAAATGAGAAAAAGAAGAAAAGAAAAGAAAGAGAAAGTTGTAAATGTTGTGTATAGTTCAATAAGCTTTTATTACTCTCCCCGATGATATATGTAATGCCGTTTTGGAACTTGTTTTTCAATTTTTATATTGCCCGCATTTTCCCATTATCCCAAGTTTTCATCCCGAACACTTTGAATCCATACATACATTCCTTCATTTTGTACCCTAGCCTAGCCTACATTCACTACACCAAAATGACAAAATTGTCACCTTTCAGTCGGCCACCCTTGTCAAGGTCACTGATCGTGACAAAAAACACGCGTTTTGTGTCACGGTCATTGACCTTGACACGACCGTGATAAAGAATTGTCACGGTCATTGACCGTGACAATTCTTTAAATATTTGTCACAGTCAAGGACCTTGACACGACCGTGACAACTTCGTCAGCAAAAAACCTTTCCCCTTCTTTCCCCCCCGCCGTTCCCTCCTTTTTACAACTCTCTCTCTCTCTCTCTCTCTCTCTCTCTCTCTCTAGTTTCAGGTTAATTTCTCTCTCTCTCTCTCTCTCTCTTCCATTTATATATATGTTTGTGTGTATATATATATGTGTGTGTGTGTGTGTGTGTGTGTATGTGGTGGGTAAGTATGTGGAAAATAGGGGTTGTTATATTAGAGGCAAAACATTGATGATTATGTATATAAAATTAGCCTTGTATGGGTATAAGCTAATTTAGATTAATATTGATGATTATGTATATAAAGATTAACTCATTTTCATTCGAATTAGACAATTCACATGTTAATATGTTGTTGCTTAACCTATACTTTTGTCTTAGGTTAGATATCGTTCATGAACTTTAGAATATTAGTGTTATCGACTTAATTCCACATTGAAGATATTTGTACTTGTATATTTGTGTCTAATTTTAATTTCAAAGGGAAGATTATGATATTTTGACTATGGTTAAAGATAAAAAATAATTCGTTGTGATTTTATTTCTAAGTGATTCTCGAAATTTTTATTCTTGGAGTTAAAGAAATCAATGCATTCTTTCTGTTGAAAGATATTTATTTTTTAATAATGCAGGTTATTTTGAACTTTCCTTCACCATTAAAACATTAAATTGGTAGCAATTTCTCTTACCAATTTTTTTCATCGTGGATGTCGCCAAATTCTTAGTAGATTAGTATTTAACAAACAAAAGTGAAAGAACCATTATTGTTCCCTAAATGTTGGCAAAGTCTTACTGAAAATGTAAACATTTGTATTATATATAAATTGGCTCTCTCATGTATCAAAACGTTTGAGTCTATAAAGTTAAATATACTTGGTTCGTTATGAGTGAGACACAATCTAGTTTAGGTCAGATGAACCTTAAGGACTAAAGATTGAAGATCATGCACTATCTCTCATTAGAGCCTTCCATGATTGAATATGATGACTATATCCTTTCGAGAAGTTTGATATAATATTGGCTAATTGCACACACTAAGATGTTTTTTAAATTGAGAGAATTTTTTCATAAAATGTGTTTTAAAAACCTTTTGAAGTATTGAAGAATTTTTTTGAGTTGTGTATTTACCTTTTGAAGTATTGGGAACAAGTTTTAAAAATAATTTTGGAATTTTTTATTTTGAGGCATTCGAACGGACATAATATATAGCATCTATTCCATGCTTTACATCTATTTCGGCATATATAATATATATAATAATAAATAAAACCTCTTAAAAATAATATATAACATCATCCCATTGTAACATATATAACATACAATAATGGTAATAATAAGTTTTTCAAATATAAGTAAAATCTCTCTACACAATCAACCATTCTAACATTATATCCACCAACCTAAATCAAAGTTACTTCAATCAAAACATTAATGGGAATAATAAGTTTTTCAAATATTTCACTCGTCCCAACAGAAAAAATACATAAAAACCCATCTACTCCTAACATAAAATGATATCACCGAAGTAAACCTGCGATTTTGAAGCATATGACCTCCAACAAAATGACTTCAATGATTTTTTTTGTCCAAAAAATGTTTTCACTTGCAATAAGATTTATTAAGTGTCAATTACCTTAAACAAAGAAGAATTTTTTTTAATAGTTCCAATAGATGACATAAAATCTCGATACATGTATCCACGTTAGATGTTTTCAACTAATTTAGACATATTTATGTGTGTATGTGTGTGTATATATGTGTGTGGTGGTGTGTGGTGGGTGAGGGGGGACAGGGGGTGTGGTGGGGGGAGGGTGGTGGGGAGGTGTACGTGTACGTGTGCATGTGTGTGGTGGGGGTGGGGTGAGGGGGGGAGGGGGTGGAGGCAGGGATGGGGGGTGGGGTAGGTGTGTGTGTCTATGTGTACTAATAACATTTTTTTATCTGTACTAATAATATTTTTTTACTGGAAATGTCTCCTTCAGGTATTAAGGCGAAGATGATGATGCTATTTATGATGATGTCGTCTGGACTCGGTGGTAGCGGAGGCAATGAGGGCTCATCGACCCCTAGACTCCCCAAATATGGAAAATTTGGGATTACCATTGAGAACAAATCGTAGCTATTAGCGAGATACCTCGAGCTGCTAAAGACGATCATCGGCCCGGGGTTTATGAGTTGGAAGGAGGTGCCATATGAGCTAAAGTTAGCTATTTGGGCGACACTACAGGTAATATATTTATATTTATATGAATATTTCAATTTCAATTTCAATTTCGATTTCAATTTCATTTTATATTTATATTTATATTTATATTTATTCGCAACTAACATTGTATTTTTTTAGACAAGAACAATTCAACTTAGATCCAAAGCTTCGCGATTCCGTCTTGGAGCAGTTGAGGGAGAAACACAAGACGTGGAAGAAAAATATGCGGACACGGTACTTTGGAAAAACATAAGAGTCCATTATCCAATGGCGTGGATCCGTCCCGTCCAAGGAGCCGATCTCATTGGCACAATGGAAAAAGTTTATTGATAATGAGATCGAGGATCGATAATTAGCATCTCGTCAATCGGGGAGGGAAAATCGGGCAAAAAAGACGGACGTGCACTACTCCGACCGGACGTCTTACGCCGAGGTGGAGCATATGATGAAGGTAAGATTTAATTTTTCTATAACTACAGAAATATATTATTCTTCATTATTTTACTTTGTGGGGCCGATATTAATTTTACTTTATTTTATTTCAGGGGGTAGGGAGTGACCCAGGGGGTAAGCCACATAGGCTCGATACTTATGTGGCTCTTCGGACGAAGAAGGGGAAGGACAAGGAGGTGTCCTCGAGCGTCGCGGCCACGATTGTAAGTAATTTGACAGTTCAATTTTTCTTAATTACGTTATAATTTTTTAGTTTACTTATTTTACTAATCATGTGCTTTTTGTCGTTTCAGGCAAAGCTTAAGGAAGTGCATGAGTCGTAGTCTGATACCGATAAGGCGTCTTTGTCCACAGACGCACTCAGCCAAGTGCTTGGCTTTGATCGTAAGGAGAGTACAAGGGGGTGAGCTCGCGGGTGGCCAAATCTAGGATCATCGAATTGGAGACGAGCGACACCCTGTTGGCTCGAACGGTGGATTCACATGATGTGAAGCTGTCCCGTTTGGAGGCGACGGTCCAAGATATGTACTCATTCATGAAGCGTACGTTGGGCGGAGATCGTAAGGGGAAAGGGAAGGAGAATGCGGTGGAGGAGGAGGAAGAGGAAGAGGAGGTGCGGGAGAACGAGGCGCAGGATGACGAGGATGTGGACCTTGCTGCTTCATCACCGACACGTGCGTACTTCGATAATCCACATCCTTATTTGGATCCCTTCCCCGGACCGATGTCGACAATTGGTTGGACGAGCGTGTTCATATTGGACGTATTTGATGGCCAGCGGATAGGGCGGGGGTTGAGGGACCCGAATATCATCTAGGGTGTAATAGTTCATGGACGTGCGCTTCAAGAGATCGAGTCCAAAGTGCTCGTCACACATGTGATACCCGGGAAGGAGAACTCCCTATTGTGGTTGCGCGAACAATGCGGCACGATGTATATTAGTGGGTGTGTCAATTCGTATATCATGTGGCCTACTCACCTCCTCACATTTATCCCAGACATGTAGTGACATTATTTTTAAGTTGGTACATTTTAATTATATTTGGATTATATCGTCATGTATATTGTTTCTATTTTGAATATATATTTGGATTATCTTTAGTTTGTTTGGATATATGATGTTTAAACAGGTACAACGTTGCTATAATAGGTACAAATATACTGCTGGGCAGTGGCAGTGGCCATACTGCCCAGCAAATTTTTTTAAAATTTTGCCCAGAATTGTCACGGTCATTGACTGTGACGAGTCCTTGACAAGTATGGTTGTCACGGACTTGTCACGGTCAATGACCGTGACAAATTTTTTTTTTTAAAAAAAGGGTCAAGACTTTGTCACGGTTATGAATCGTGACTAAACTTGTCACGGGCCACGATCGTGACACGATCGTGACATTTTTAACGAACTTGTCACTGTCAATGACCGTGACACGTCTGTGACAATTTTTTTTTATCTCACCCCGAATCGTCACGGTCATTGACCTTGACAAGTCCAACTTGTCAAGGTCAATGAACGTGACAATTAGGCAGATTTGGTGTAGTGATTACAACCCTAGTAAAGTCCTATGTGATCTTAGGTTGATGTAATTTAAAAGTCATAATAGTTGTGATAATCTGTGAAAATGCATTTCGCCTCTTTTAATGCTCGGTATCTTTCATTGAGATTACAGTTTTTCAGTTTATATATAGCGTTCTTCATTTGTGACATGTGACATGTGTGACATGTGTGCGGCCTAGTTTCCATTTATATTTACTCTTTAGCCCGCATGTTCTGTGTGTTACCTCCCTGTTTCGAGTGAATTCGCTTGATGAGCGTAATGCCCGTGAGGATTGAATATATTCTTGCTTTAATGTTTATCCAGTTTATATATGTTTTTCTCCAGATCACACTTTACATGTGCTCTTTCCCCCTCCCACATTTTAAGGTTTCAATTCTATTAGGTGCATTCTATAATGTTAATGATTTTGGACTTTTGTTTGAATTCGTTCAATGTGCTAATAATGCGTATGAAATCCTTTTCGCCATTGTTGGGCTTGTCGTATGTTCGGTTAGGCATATTTTGAGAAAACCATATGATGTTTGTGGGTATCATCCCTAAAAATCCTCACGATATGACACTCGTCCACCAGGGTAACCTGGGGGTTTAACGGCTTATTGCATATGCTAAATGCAATCGAATCGCTCGCGAAAGTGACCTTTTGCTTTTATACCATACTTTTGTACTATCTCATGCTTTTGGTTTTCTTGTAGTTCTTGTTGCATCCTATTTCATTGCTAGGGACTAGCAATGTGTAAGTTAGGGGGTGTGATGATACGCAAATATTGCGTATTTCATCCTCCGAACGAATGCATTTAACCCCCTCGAGTATCTTATTCCCTATATATATGCTCATTAACCAGACAACCTCGGATATCTACGTTAACATGTTTTGCACGGGTTAATTGAGCTTTTATAGGTAATTGGATGCTAAGTATGAAGTTCAGACGCATTCCGGTGAAGTTCCATACGCAATCGTACGTTCAAGGGAATTTTAGTCTTTTCACAGCTTGGGTACCTGGCCAGACATTTCATGAAAGTTGTAACTCTCCTCGCTAGCTTCATGTGGCCATGAACGGTGCGCGATTCCGAATTCGTATGATGAAGTTACGACAATTTTAGCGGAGGAGAAAAGCATTGAAACCAAAAGAGGAAGAGAAAAGGAAGAAAAGGAATGCATTGTGCTGCTTGGCTCTGCCCTGCTTGATCGATCGATCGACCCCTTTGGTCGATCGATCGATCCTTCTCTACAGTTGAAATTTTTCTCTTGATCGATCGATCGACCAAAGGGGTCAATCGATCGATCCCCTATTTTCTGCAGATATTTTGACATTTCTTTTCTTTTCTAATTTAATTCCAGCTTACTATAAATAGCAATTTTGATGTAATAAACAAATGTACACGATTTTAGGGTAGTTTAGCTTAGGGTTTTTGGGTTTTTGGAGAGTTCTTCTTTATTTCTCTTTGGTTTGACACCCCATTTGGATTGTAAGTTGACTATTCATCTCCCCTACCATTTAATATAGTTGTATTTCTTCATTTCTTACTTTCTAGTGTAATTTACATGCTTTCTAATTTAGGGTTACTTGCTTTATTTTCTTGCTTTCTAGTATAGTTTTATCGCGTTTCTTTACCGTGTTTATTTATCGCGTTTTTACGATGCTTTTTAGGTAATTTAAATTAGGTTGTGTTTGAATGGAACTCACTCAGGTTAACGCGTTGCTTTGCTTGGTGATAGTGTTTACGGGTTTATTTCGGGTGCGTTGTCCTAGTTATTACGCCTAGGAGATTTGACGGGGAATATCATGTATGTCTCGTGCTTACGACCTTTCGCGCGTAATTTCTGGGATATTTATTGACGCCAAAATCTTATTAGGCTTTTATGCGGATTTAGGGGCGTGACAACCCTTGGTTCAATTAACTGTCGAAACGAGACGCATTCTAACTAACTCGTCGACCCATGTAACCATTTTATACAAATTAGCCCAGGTGAGGGATATTCGACGCAACCTATAGTTTTACTTGCTTTCATACTCTAGTTTCAATACACTTGCCTAGATTAACATTTACCTTTCATGCATCCTTTCTTGTAATTTGTAATCACCTTTTACACTTTTATTTCGGAATATTAAATCATATAAATTCTAACAACTCGTCCCTGTGGATTTTCGATACCCGACTTACCGTTTTACTTGCCCCTCAAGTGTATTAGTAATTTAGGTTTGTTTGTATAGTCGTGATGAGACAGAAAACAACGACTGTGCACTTTACACGCGCACACTTCTCTCGCGCTATCAGTTGCGTAAGACTATAATGTTAAAAGGATTGAAGTAAGATTATGATTGTAATTTTATTGCGTTGGATAAATGACTAGTTAAGGTCATTTTATGTTTAGTTAAAGAACAATCAAACGATAATGAAAATATGAATATAGTGAGAAGTTATATTGAGTTCATAGTGCATGACTGCACAAGATATATGAAAGTGAATATAGAATATTGGTTAAAAATATACATTTGGTGAATGATTGTTTATTATCAATATATGGAAATTAGTGAGGCTTTGTTTTGATTAAGGATCGTAAGAACGATATTTAACATACTCTAAAATTTCAGAGATGATGCGGATAGTAGTCCAAGTCGAACACATGAATTTGGTATTGAGTGGAAGATGAGAAGGTGTCATGTAATAAGTTAGTATTGTAATATAATGTTTATCAATTGAAGTATTGAATGGAAGTTGGAGAGATGAAATAAAAGAAGTTAGTTTTGTATTAGAATATTTATTATTTGAACTGTTATACGATGATAAGGATGGACTATAGGAATGAAGTGAGAAACGTAAAGAATGATGTTTGGTTTATTAAGAATGTTCACTCAATGTGAATATAAATAGACACAACCAATAATCTATTATGTGTGAATGTTCAACATACGTATATAAAGGTATGACATAATATATGAGTTGGGATTGACTTTCATTGATAAGAAATCACTTGACGATTATCCTTACATATGAAAGATAAAAGACGCTTATGCGTTAATAGATCCTGGTTCTACATATTCTTTATGTTTTGCTTTATCTATTGTATCTTAATAAATCACTATCATCATTAGATTATGATTTAGATATTATTACTCCAGTAGGGAGGATTGGTTTTTATTGATAGGGTGTGTATGGTGCGAATAAGTAAAAAGGAGTTATTAGTTGACTTACTACCTTTCGATATGCGTGACTTTGATGTAATATTAGGTATGGATTGGTTGTACTCATATCATATATGTTTAGATTATTTTAGAAGGTAGGCAGTGTTTCGGTTACCGGGTGAACCTGAATTTAAATTTATTAGGTAACGGAATGTCACCCACGTATTGTTTTACAGACCTTACGAGAGAATCAGTTATATGCTAAATTTTCTAAATGTGAATTTTGTCTAGACCAAAGAAGTATTTGTGGGTCATGTTATTTTTGCTGATGGAAATTTTGTTGCTTGAAAAGAAGATGGATGGAATTTATAAAGGATTATGACTACATAATACATCACCATCCGGGTAAGGCTAATGTTGTTGCTGATGCTTTGAGTAGAAAATCGCCAGGCAGAGTATTTTGTATTTACTGTGTTCGAGTTGACCTACTGAGTGAAATTAACTTTGAATGGGTCTTGTGGAATACTAACGCATTTAAATGTTAAACATATGCTAATAGACTGGATACGACCATCACACGCAGGGCATATAGTATTAGAGAAAATTAAAGACAATATAAAAAATGGGAAAGCAAATGAATTTTCTATTCGTAATAATGACATTGTTCTGTATGATAACCATTGTGTGTACCTAATGTTACTAATTTAAGGAGAATGATTTTAAAGGAGGCCCATTATTCTTTATATGCTATGCATCCGGGAAACACATAATTTTATAGAAATTTGAAACAATGTTATTGGTGGTCGAGAATGAAACATGACATTATAGATTTTGTTGCTATATGTATAGTTTGCCAACAAGTGAAGGCGGAGCATCAGAAGCCTATTGATTTACTATAACCCTTACCTATTCCTGAGTGGAAATAGGATCATGTTACTACCGATTTTATTATAGGTTTACCAAAATCATCCTGAGGGTTTGATTATATTTGGGTTATCGTTGCTAGATTAACTAAGTCTGCACATTTTCTTCCTATTAAATCTACTTATTCCATGGATATATATACCAATATATATGCGGATGAGATAATTAGATTGCATGGTGCACCTGTTTCTATTATCTCTGATCGAAATCCTAAATTTACTTCACACTTTTAGCCTAGTTTACAACAAGTTTTGGGGACTAAATCGAAATTTAGTACAACTTTTCATCCTCAGACCGATGGGCAATCAGAGAGAATGATCCAAACACTCGAAGACATGTTACAAATTTATGTATTAGAGTTCAAGGGAAGTTGGGATGAACACTTGTCACTAATATAGTTGCTTATAATAATAGTTATCATTTGAGTATTGAGATGGATCCTTATGAATCCTAGTATGGGAGAAAGTGCAAGACCCCAATGTGTTGGATCGAAGTAGGAAAACAAAAACTACTTGGGCCAAAAATTGTGCAACTGACTATTGATAAGATAAATCTTGGTCATAATCACTTGAATCACTTGAAGGTGACGCAAAGTAGACAAAAAGGTTATGCAGACAACAGAAGGAAGGAATTAAAATTAGAAGAAGGTAATTTAGTATTCCTACGTGTTTCTCCTTGGAGAAAGTTTATGAGATTTGAAAATAAGGGCAAATTAAGTCTTAGGTACGTTGGCCCTTATGAAATAGTGAAACGAGTTAGAATCGTATCTTATAAATTGGCTTTTCTATAAGAATTGTTTTGGATACACGATGTTTTTCATGTATCAATGTTATGTAAGTATGTGCCCTATCCTTCACTTGTGTTTATTTCACAACCGATGGAGATTAAAGATAACTTGACTTATGTGGAGGAACCAATCACTAAATTTAAATAAAAAAAGTAGGTGTCATGTAATAAAAACTATTCTATTAGTTAAGGTAATGTGGAAAAGTCAAAATGTGAAGTATGCCACCTGGGAAAGAGAGAATAACAACATGAAGGTGTAATATCCTCATCTGTTTGGTAAGTTCTTATACGTTAAATTTCGAGGATGAAATTTTTATAAGAGGGGTGGAATTGTAAGGCCCTAAAACGTGATTAGGAATGTTAATTATATGATTAAGTATAAGTTATAAGTTGGTGAGGGGTGTTAAGCATGTTAATTATCATATTTGGGGGATACATACTCATGTGATATATGTGTTGGTTGCATTAGATGTTAATCAAGCTTATGATCGTGGATAACTTGTTCAGATCATATGATTAGTTATGTGATTAAATACATCATGAAAATATGTTTTTTTATACATCATTATGATTATAAAATTAAACCAAGGTGTTGATTCGAAATTGGCGATGTTAGGTCGCCAAATGTGAAAGTTTTGAGATTTTCGATAAATTGCCACTCTTTTGTTGGGGCCCAAATTAGGCATACTAATTTTATGATTTGGAAAAAATACAAAATATGAAAGTTGTAGATATATGAGTTAAGTTTATAACACAACAAATGGTGCATCAAATGGACATTCGAGTGAGAAGATATTGTCTTTTTACGAACATGGGGTAAAGTGATCATTTAGCTTTAAATGATATTTTGTGTTATATGGCACCACATGTCATATTTTGATTGGAACAAGGGGGGTAACCTTATGCCGACTTTAAACCATTAAGATGACATATTAATTCATCCAAAATTATCCATGAGAAATTTTGTTCTGAGGAGAGATAACCGGGGAGCTTAGGAGGGGAAAAGCGAGGAGAAGTTGGAGAAAAAATCGTAGAAAATTACGAAAAAGTCCTTAAGGTAATTGTATCAATAAATCTTGTTATATTTTTTTGTTATTACTGATTAAAATGATATATATCATCAATTGGTTGTTGAACTTTCAAGCCGTTGTGGTTATGTACTGATAGATGCAAGTTCAGGCAAAGTAAAACGTGTAAACCCTCAAAATCTCTTTGTTTAGAAATCTTGTGTATTCAAACTTTTATATATTTTTGTGTGCTTACTGGAATTGAGTAATTCCAATTGAATATTAAAATAGACTCATATTTGTATATCATATCCAAAAATTATGTTAAAATAGCAAGAAATGAATCGTGGGTGATAGTTTGAAGTTCAGGTATAAAATCTGTCCAAAAGTGTAAGTGCGCACACCACGTGTTCTACGTTTTGCTTGACTTAGCAAATGAACTCGAAAAATTGTGCAACTTTAATTTTATATTATTAAATATGCTTAATATGTTTCCATGATTTATAACCGAGGTGAAGGTTATATATGCTTGAAAAATGTTAGGATATGCTTTAATGGTCTATTCCGACCTAGATGTGTTAAAAGTGGCATAGATCATTGGATACTTGTTGAAATTAATAAATTCCAATTGGAAATGTTAGAGAATATATATAAGTACGAAATAATCATAGAGGAGAATAAAATATCTTCTGGTTTGTCTTGGGGGTTATGTTGAAGTTTTAGTTTTGTTGTTGTTTTTCTCCGAAAATGATTATGGAAACATACGTATGGAATGGAGTTTGTTGCATTGGTATAGTGGGAGAATTTCATTTAGAATGGGAGTCCTATTAGGAGATTAGAAGTAAGTAAATACATGATGTGAGGTTGAGGATTCTTCGAGGAAGTTGTGATGGCATAACATGAGATATAGATGCCGACTTTTGTGTTGGGTCATTTTAGTGATAGGACTCTATCTAGATTTGATTGGGAGAGAACAATAAGAGAGAGGTTATGTATCCTTGGCGACATTAAACTTAGGGAGCTTATCAAATGGAATAATGTTAAAGTTTCATAATGAGCCAATGAGCCGTAATCTAACATGAGAGTGATTTAACGTATTGCCGACCAATAGTTGTGAGCATACTTATCGTCGGGATATTTACACATGTCGGGGTGTGATTAACTACGGGTGTCCAAATATACGATGAGATCATAAAATAAATTTAAGATTAAGCTTTAAGATTGCAGATGATTAGATATGTGTATACCTATAGTCGGGATTATCATTAGATTATCGATGTGCATTCGAATATTGATGGTATGTATAGTGATTATTACATACGTTAAACGGTGGGTTAGTAAACTTAATGTTGGATATATTGGAAGACTATTCATATCATAGGGGCAATGGCTGAATATGCTTCAAGTGAGGGATCGTATTTATATAACGATTTAAGTTAGTACGCTTGGGGATGACGGCTAGTATAAAGAGGATTGTGTATGCTTATAGCCGAGTTTATAAATTTCTTGCATAAGGACGAGAGATAGTATGTATAGATATAAATATATATGTATGTGGATAATTCTATATGTGTGTATATATGGCGTGAATATATATAAAGTGTATGTGAAGGTTTGATTATATGATGTGATCATATGGATGTATATATATAGTGTGAATGATATATATACTTATTCTGTGAAGCATACCCAGCACATGCTATCATGGGAGGTTGCGCGATGAGGGTGAGCCCCTGGCTTGAGGATCAGGGTGTGGATAGTCCCCAGATCATAGTCGCCCATTTTTATTTGTGTGATTTAATTTTGGGGGTGAGAAGTCTTGGGTATGAGTCGTTCTCACTTTTTGATTAGGAACTATGACCGCCTCCCATACTTTAGGATTGATTTTGTCCCCATGGCGGTGTGATAATAGTCTGATAGGTGGTGACCCGGGGAGAAAGTGAGTAATTCATGGAAGATGATAGTATGGTGCAGTATTTTGGTATCCTATAACCGTTTATGTTATGTGGATTGCAAAGTGTACATTATGTGTGTTATGTATACGTGGTTACAGGAATGGATGATTGCTTATTTATATTTAGAGTAAAAATAAATATACTTATATATATCCTATAGGTGAAGAGGATATGGAGTTTCTATGGTGTACATCTTGTGTGATTTCGGTGTACTAGTTTATCAGGGTCGAAGGATCGTACTTAGAGACAATTGCGGTTATATCGACCCCAATAATTTAAATAGAGTTTCAATTTAGTTTTTAGAGATGGTATTAAATAATTATATAGTTGCAGTAGTAGGATTGGTGTGGATGACATAATAGATCCCTACGATCAACATTGTCAAGGAGTAGTGTATCGGGGGGGGGGGGGGGGGTGTTCCTTGTTTGGATTTCGCTTTGCGAGACGCCCCACGCATGAAACGTAGTGCAATGTTGGGAGTGGAGAGAAGTTATGTTTTTAGTACTAGGATGTATGCTATTTAGAGAATGAATTCTTTACGTGTAACTTATAATAATGTGTGTCGTGCTAAGACTAATAATTTTGTTCAAGTGAATAACTAGAACCAATAAAGCCTGGTAAGGCATATATATATGTGTATATATATATTTATGTGGGGTTAGAATGAAAAGGGTTTTTGGGTTATGTTAAGATGGTGGCTCATGTGGGTATAGACCATACATACAGTTTAGTAGATTGTCCTTAAATGGGGTCGGGTAGCTTAATTAAGGTTCCAAGACGCCATTAGGTTCACGCTGTAGGTGAGAGGTGAGTTGTGGTTTCATGAGAGTGCGACTCCACTTTAATTATGAAATATTGCATTTATATTTATTATGCACGGTTAACACACTTGCTGCAAATATTTTTACACGTCGGGCTCTGACCCGTTTATATTTCTCTTTTTCTATATATATTGTACTACAGGTGTCCCACCACAAGGATACCGTGGATGATTTCCTATATAGTGTCTTGGGAGCCGTAGCAGATGCGGACTGTTGCGGGATTTAGATTGTAGTCACTTCTTATTTCTGTGCAGATCTAGATAGGATTCATTTTGTATATCAGGTTTACACTCGTGAGTTATTTATATCTATTTATATTTCTTCTTTAAGGTTGTTATACTGTCTGTGACCCGACAACTTATTCGGGTATATTTCCTTTTATGTACTCTTTTTATTTTAATGTTTAGCACTTCTTTTATCATTGGTACTTGTGTACATTTTACCTTTGTTAGTAGTTGTATATTATTGGTTTGTTGTCCGTGGCATGTTTTATTTAAATATTTTTTTTGGCATCCGCTTTTATAGTTTCGGGTAGTTAGCCTTATCCATTTTAGTATAGTCTGTTGATGCTGAGAATGAGCCATCTAAGATTCATGATTTAATGTAGTATAGGGCTGGCCACCCGTTATTATTTTAAGCGGGGAGTCACAGGTGGTATCAAAGCATCAGGTTCTAGTGTGTTTAGGATCTGTGCGGGATTTATGCGTTCCTCTGCAAGCCTTCATGATGTAGAGCCCTACTATTAGGATTGTTGTGTTCACTACGGTTATCTTTTTCTGCGAGGTGTATTCACTTGATCGACGTTCTGACAGAGTTTCTTTCATCTCAGACGTCGCCAAGAATAATTCGTCCAGGAAGGGGCAAGATGAGAGATGCAATACCCATAACAGATTTTGGGTATGCTTTGACTGGAGGTATTTTCTTTTCGCGATTCAGGCGAAGATAAGGAGGAGATTTCAAGATGTGATTCAAGGTGATCTAACGGTGGTTGAGTGAGACGGAGAATTGACTCGAATGGAGAATTTTGTGATTGATAAGTCAAGTACTGAGGATAGGAGAATAGTGAAGCCCGTGGGAGGTTAGTATTGATGAATTTTCTAGCATTTGTTAGGAAAACTGATGTTGCTGACTTTTATTGAAATGAGAAGTGGCGTTGTTCCATTTCCAGGAGTTTAGTTTTCATTAAGAAGGGAGTGAGAAATTTGGAGATTTGGGTTTATTGAATATGAATGAAGGAGTGTTCGGGGGTCACAACAACGCCTTGTCCTTTAGGATGGTCAGGAAGGATTTTCGGGAGGATGTTTCTTTGAGGAAAATTAGGCCTTAGGAAGAAGGGCTTGTCCTGGAAGGAGTAAAGGGACCCATGGATGAAGTGAAACAATTGGATTATGTAAGTATAAGGTAGAATACCTTTCTTTGGGTTTAGGTAACGCTTTGTGCGGTATTGGGAGCGTTGCATGTAAGGTATAACGAGTGGTTAACCACTATAACCATAGTGTATACAGAATTTCCTTCGAGGAAGGAGTGAGGAAGTATGGTCTTTTTATGGCATCTTTTAGGATAATAGAACGCCTCGTGATGAGCTAGTATAGAGTTGTGCTATTGATTTCTGGAAGTGCGGATTTTTAAGGTTTGTTGAGTAGTGGTTATACGGTTATTGTTTTATAGATAGGCTAGGGCAGGTAATTGTAGTATTCCAATGAGGGAAAGACTTACCTTGCGACAATTCTTTAATGTGATGTAAAGGATTTGTATAACTAAGGAGGTTCAGAGTTTAGCACATTTATTATGGAGCGAAGAATTTAGCTCAGGGTTGTGCTAGTTTGGAGGACTAGTTGTTGGTAGGAGTATTGTATTTGTTGAAGCCTTGTGTCTTGAGCATAAGGTGTTTGTTTCGCGTGTCGAAAGACATGGAATTATTTTATAGTATATTGTTATATAGGCCTTAGGGCAATATTTATGATTAAAAAATATTTTACAAGACCCTAATCCTGGTTCAACTGATCTCAATCCCCGACATAGCTATACAGTAGTGTATTGAGAGGGTTCCTTGTTTGGATTTCGCTTGCGAGACCTCCCCCACATGAAGGTAGCATATGTTAGGAATTGAGAAGAGTTCAACCATTGGAAATTTCAAACTTTTTATATACTTAATACGCTATTATAGATTAATTTGTTGAGAGTTATATTACGATTTAAGGCTAGTGGAGCCGGGTTATGTTTTTACGAGTTGAGCTCGGGTGCAGGGTGTATGGGCGCCCTGAGTAGCTAGTTTGATTTTAAAGTTTTATATGGTTCGATGTGAGAAGTGGGAGAGATAAGTATAGTGATCTTGAGGGTAGATGTACAAACTAGAGGAGGTTCAAAGTCCTAGGCATAACCTAAATTTCGAGGATGAAATTTTTGTAAGGGGGAAGCCTGTAACACTCCACGATTTTTGGGACTGAGAAATTAAATTTTATGAGAAATAAAATATATTTAAATTGGAGAATTTTAGAATTTGGAAATTGAGGTCCAAAAATTGAGGATGTTATAAAGTATTCCAGATGAAGATTTTAAGTGCTCTATTGGTTCCGGATGGGTCGAGATAGTCGAAATGACTCTCCTAGGGATTTATTTCGGTTCCAGAATATTTTTAAGTTAGTTTGACTCGAATTGGAGTAAACGAATCATTTGAAGTGTGTATTATCATTTAAGACTGAGATTTATGTTTTAAAGGCTTAAGAGGCATACGGATCAGCCTATCTCATTTGTAAGATAGAGAGAAAGAGAAAGAGAGAGAGAAAGAAGAAGAAAGGAAGAGAGAGAGGATAAAGCTTGGATATTTTCGGTCCATACGCGATCACGAGGATGATTCAACCCCTACAATTTTGGGGCAAGTGTTTAATCTTTCTAAATAATTCATTTGTGTATTTTATTTCATAATTTGCGGGTAAAAGAATTGGATTTTGGGTATATATATCAAAACCTTGATTTTGTGGGTTAAATCTTGTATTTGAGTTTTATAAATGGATTTGAGGTTATATTATGTGTAGGGATGATTTGTAGGATGATTTTTATGTTAGAAAATATGTTGGGGTTGAAGATTGAGTCTTGGAAGAGGATTGAAATTGATTTTGGGAAATTTAGGTTTTGGTGAGAAAAGAACCATTTCGTAGCCTGCTGAATAGGACGAATCGATTCGGTTCCCTTCCAAATCGATTTAGAATGTTGCAGTCTCCCAGGTCTATGTGACCGAATCGATTCGGACCCAAGGCGAATCGATTCGGCCTGGGACAGTCTCTCAGGTCTTTTGTACTGAATCGATTCGCATTTGGGGTGAATCGATTCGTCCTCGAGACCGAATCGATTCGGACCAGGCCGAATCGATTCGAAAACAGGGTTATTTTGTGGAGATTTTTTTTGATTGGGTGTATCGATAAGGGACCTTCCTATATGATGCAAGGGATATGTTTTGGATATTTATAAGGGGTTTCTCATATCATATGATGGTGGGGATATATCGAACCATTTTGGAAACATACACACGTATGGAATGGAGTTTGTTGCATTGGTGTAGTGGGGGAATTTAATTGAGAATGGGAGTCATATTAGGAGATTATAAGTAAGTAAATACATGATGTGAGGTTGAGGATTCTTCGAAGAAGTTGTGATGGCATAACGTGAGATATAGATGCCAACTTTTATGTTGAGTTATTTTAGTGATAGGACTTTATCTAGATTTGATTGGGAGAGACCAATAAGAGAGAGGTTATGTATCCTTGGCGACATTAAACTTAGGGATCTTATGAAATGGAATAATGTTAAAGTTTCATAATGAGCCAATGAGCCGTAATCTAACATGAGAGTGATTTAACGTATTGCCGAACAATAGTTGTGAGCATACTTATCGTCGGGATAGTTTACATATGTCGGGGTGTGACTAACTACGGGTGTCCCAATATACGATGGGATCATAAAATAAATTTAAGATTAAGCTTGAGGCTTGCAGACTATTGGATATGTGTATACCTATAGTCGGGATTATTATTAGATTATCGATGTGCATTCGGATATTGATGGTATGTATAGTGATTATTACATACGTTAAACGGTGGGTTAGTAAACTTAATGTTGGATATATTGGAAGACTATTCATATCATAGGGGCAATGGTTGAATATGCTTCAAGTGAGGGATCGTATTTATATAACGATTTAAGTTAGTACGCTTGGGGACGACGGCTAGTATAAAGAGGATTGTGTATGCTTATAGCCGAGTTTATAAATTTCATGCATACGGACGAGAGATAGTATGTATAGATATAAATATATATGTATGTGGATAATTCTATATGTGTGTATATATGGCGTGAATATATATAAAGTGTATGTGAAGGTTGATTATATGATGTGATCATATGGATGTATATGTATAGTGTGAATGATATATATACTTATTGTGTGAAGCATACCCGGCACATGCTATCATGGGAGGTTGTGCGATGAGGGTGAGCCCCTGGCTTGAGGAGCAGGGTGTGGATAGTCCCCAGGTCATAGTCAGTCCATTTTTATTTGTGTGATTTTATTTTGGGGGTGAGAAGTCTTGGGTATGAGTCGTTCTCACTTTCCGAATAGGAACTATGGTCGCCTTCCATACGTTAGGATTGATTTTGTCGCCATGGCGGTTTGATAATAGTCCGATAAGTGGTGACCCCGGGAGAAAGTGAGTAATTCCTGGAAGATGATAGCATGGTGCAGTATTTTGGTATCCTATAACCGTTTATGTTATGTGGATTGCAAAGTGTACATTATGTGTGTTATGTATACGTGGTTATAGGAATGAACGATTGCTTATTTATATTTAGAGTAAAAATAAATATACTTATATATATCCTATAGGTGAAGAGGATATGGAGTTTCTATGGTGTACATCTTGTGTGATTTCGGTGTACTAGTTTATCAGGGTCGAAGGATCGTACTTAGAGACAATTGCGGTTATATCGACCCCAAGAATTTAAATAGAGTTTCAATTTAGTTTTTAAAGATGGTATTATATAATTATATAGTTTCAGTAGTAGGATTGGTGTGGATGACATAACGGATCCCTACGGTCAACATTGTCAAGGAGTAGTGTATCGGAGGGGTTCCTTGTTTGGATTTCGCTTTGTGAGACGCCCCACGCACGAAACGTAGTGCAATGTTGGGAGTGGAGAGAAGTTATGTTTTCAGTACTAGGATGTATGCTATTTAGAGAATGAATTCTTTACGTGTAACTTATAATAATGTGTGTCGTGCTAAGACTAATAATTTTGTTCAAGTGAATAACTAGAACCAATAAAGCCTGGTAAGGCATATATATATATGTGTATATATATATATTTATGTGGGGTTAGAATGAAAAGGGTTTTTGGGTTATGTTAAGATGGTGGCTCATGTGGGTATAGACCATACATACAGTTTAGTAGATTATCCTTAAATGGGGTCGGGTAGCTTAATTAAGGTTCCAAGACGCCATTAGGTGCGCGCTGTAGATGAGAGGTGAGTTGGAATTTCACGAGAGTGCGAATCCACTTTAATTATAAAATATTGCATGTATATTTATTATGCACGGTTAACACACTTGCTGCACATATTTTTACACGTCGGGCTCTGACCCGTTTATATTTCTCTTTTGCTATATATATATATATTGTACTATAGGTGTCCCACCGCAAGGATACCGTGGATGCTTTCTTATCCAGGGTCTTCGGAGCCGTAGCAGATGCGGATTGTTACGAGATTTAGATTGTAGTCGCTTTCTATTTCCGTGTAGATCTAGATAGGATTCATTTCTTATATCGGGTTTACACTCAAGAGTTATTTGTAGCTATTTATATTTCTTCTTTAAGGTTGTTGTACTGTCTGTGACCCGATAACTTATTCGGGTATATTTCATTTTATGTACTCTTTTTATTTTAATGTTTAGCACTTCTTTTATCATTGGTACTTTTGTACGTTTTACCTTTGTTAGTCGTTTTATAATGTTGGTTTGTTGTCCGTGGCATCTTTTATTTAAATAGTTTTTTTGGCGTCCGCTTTTATAGTTTCTGGTAGTTAGTCTTATCTATTTTAGTATAGTCTGTTGATGTTGAGAATGAACCATTTGAGATTCCTGATTTAAAGTAGTATAGGGCTGGCCACCCGTTATTATTTTAAGCGGGGTGTCACAAAACCGAGTCTGAAAAAATAAGAAAATTGGATGGCTGAACAGATTAGAATAGTGGTCGAGTCACGGTCAATGTTGCTCTCTTTAAGGTATTTCGCGGTTCTGCCTCCTATTTGTGATGACATGTATAGCCCCGTCACCTCCAGGATAAAACAGCCTCGAAAAATCCCAAAATATACGAACTGGTAGCATAAATCAGATTCGTTCAATCAAAACCCACTGTAATATTGCTCAATTCTGAAACTATAATTAATCTAGGGGAAGATTAATTATTTATGTGATGTAATAATTATTCAGGGAATGAATAATTATCTCTGTGTATGGAAAAAATGTCGTAGAGGAACTATTTACAGGAGATTTTTTTTCCTGAGAACTGTTCTACAAAACGGAGGTTGGAAGCCTCAGCTTATTGAACAAAAAATAATGACGTTGGTGGCACACAACGTGGAGAGAATACTGGAAAAAATGTGGGCAAGTGGGTGGAAAATTTCAATAGATAAAAGGCCACATTTTTTTGGGAATTAATTAACTTTAAAAAATAATTTTGTTAAGTCCAAAAATCATCAAATTATTTGTCCAAAAAATTAATTATTCATGAGCCCTGGATTCGGATTGGGCTGAATGTGCAGTGGCGCTTGTGTAGTACTTGGCGCAATAAGTCTCCTACCCATACACACGAAACATTAAATATCCAAAGGGCTTAACCTTTAGACGCATAAAAAAAGGTATATTAACACTACCTATTTTGTCTAACCCACTGATGTGGGACAAATGCCAAAAAGCTTATTTCAAGTTTTTACATCTTTAACCCCTAATGACAAATGTTTTCAACAATTTTTAGTAAAATCCTATTTTAGCTCTCGAGCAATTGCCAAAAATACAAAAGTTGAAAAATACAACCAATTTTGCAACTTTTGAGAGGTCATAATATAATATAAAAAAATACTCGAGTGTTCTTATTGTCTTCTAGCCCCTTTTCACATTTTTTTTAGTAGTTTTGTCATTTTTTGTTGCTTATTACTATGGAGTTGGGTGCATTTTTGGGGAACAAAAATGGCATTGAAGATGGTCTAATGCATATTGATGATCTAATGCATTTTTGACAAAATGATTTGGAGATGGTCTAATGCATATAGATGAAGCAAAATCTCACGAGCTCAAGGCAAAACGAAAATTACGCCTTGTTAAATTGCATGTATGATGGTATAATAATCACCCTCTTAGTGTGTCCTATATGGAAAGAGGCGGGCAGAATTTAGACCATGTTCTGCTTCATTGTTCCTTACAATCATCATATATGCGGTGGAAGGTGTTTGGGGAATTTGGGGTAGTTGGAGATCTTCCCTTAATGGGGCCGGGGTGCCTTTGGGGGAGACCATTTGAGCATTGTGCAAAATAGCACTACTTTTCATCATTTTCGTGGCAATCCAACTGCTGATGGAAAACAAAATTGGAGGTTCCAATTCGGAATGCAAAATTTCAATTTTCATCCCTCTTCTCCTTTTCTAAGTGTCTTAACTTTGGAAAACACGAAGGCCCGTTTGGCAATCAAATTTCAAAGCTTGAAATTGGAATTGGAAGGTCAATTTCAATTCGGTGGAATTCAAATTGCCCTTCCAATTTCAATTCCAAGCCTTGGAATTGGGTTGCCAAACGGGTCCTAAGGGTGTGTTTGGCGGTCCAATTCCAAGCTTTGGAATTGGAATTGGGAGGTCCAATTCTAATTTTTCTGTTTGAATTATTAAAAATGTCCATTCATTTGGAATTCATTTATAATTCTTTCGGTCCAATTCCATAATTAAATTCCATTTCATTTTGTAGAGATTTTGAAATCCAAATCCATGTGGAATTAAAATCGGGACACACACTAAAAACTAAAACACACGCACAAATCCCTTCTTTCTCCCCCTCTTTCCTCTCTCCTCTCTCGCCAGTAGCTCATGCCTGAATCACTCATGCCGGCAACTATTAGATCTCTCCGTCCGGCGGCGGTTAGCTCTCTCCGGTCGTTTTTCAAGTACTTCTCCGATCTCCGATCGTTTTTCAGTTGCTTCTCCGATTGTTTTTCTGTTATCTCCGTCCGATCAGTTGCTTCTCCGATCTCAAATATGAGATCAGTTTTGCTGTTATCAAAATATCAGATCTGTAATATCGAATATATGATTTGATTGTTATATAATATCTATTTTTTAATATCTGGAAATAATATCTGTTTTTTAATATGATATCAAATATCATATTATAGATATTGTTAATAATTAATATCTGTTTTGTAATAATGATCTGTGTTTTTAAATTTTTATTAATTAAATAATAATGATTTTTTTTTTTAATTTTTAATTAAATAATAATAATCTGTTTTTTAATTAAATAATAATGATATATTTTTTTAGTTTTTTAATTAAATTATAATGATTTATTTATTTTTTAATTAAATAATAGTGACATGTTTTTTTAAAAAAAATTTTAATTGAAAAATTAAAATTCTAGTAGAATTCTGTAATTGATCCAACCAAGGAATTTAGAATTCTACTAGAATTCCAAAAGAAATCTACACTTGAACAAAACAATTGAAATTGAATTGGAATTCCTTGAATTCCAATTTTATAGAATTAGAATTCCAATTCAATTCCAATTCCGCGCATCCAAACGGACCCTAAGGGTCCGTTTGGCAACCCAATTTCAACCCACGAAAATGGAATTGAAGGATCAATTTTAATTCCACAAAATTGAAATTGGCATTCCAATTTCAATTCAAATCCTCAGAATTGGATTGCCAAACGGGTCCTAAGACTCCGTTTGGTACATGCCATGGTAAAATTTGCATAGACAAAATTTGTCAAGACAAATATTATTTTTCTCACATTAAGCTATCAAACACCAAATGAGGTAAAACAAGTTTTTTAGGCAAAACATTTTAATAACACTTATTCGTCCATGTTATCATATATAATAACAAAAAATATGTTTTTTATTTTCGTCCCAAGTTTTATTTAATAAAAAAAAGTTTTTCTTTTCTTTTTACTCCCCGTTTTTATTTATTAAAAAAGTAACAAATTGTATATAAAAAATATTTTTTACCCCAAAATTATTTATTAATAAAACTAAAGAACTGTTTTTTTCTTTTCTTCTTCTCCCTGTTTTTATTATTAAAAACAGTTTTTACATTTTTTAAAAATGTTACAAAAAAACCGTTTTTACGTTACGAAAAATGTTTGAAAATGTTATGAAAAACAGTTAATTAAAAATGTTTTTTAAATTATTTATTAAAAAAAACAGTTTTTACGTTATGAAAAAACTGTTGCGAAAAAATGTTTAAAAATGTTACGAAAAAACAGTTTGTTAAAAATGTTACGAAAAAGCAGTTTATTAAAAATGTTTTTAAAATTATTTATTTAAAAAAACATTTTTTTAAATTGTTTAAAAATGTTATGAAAAAACCGTTTTGACAGTTTTTAAAAATGTTTAAAACAGATTCTTAATTATTAAAAACAGTTTTTAAACCTTCTAAAACAGTTTTTCTAACGGTTTGAAACATTTTAAAAATAGTTTTAGAACAATTTTTTTAAAACAATTTTTTTATTTAAACAGTTTTTTTATTTAAAACAGTTTTATAAAACAATTTTTTTATTTAAAACCTTTTTTTTTTATTTAAAACAGTTTTATTTTTAACAATTTATAAAACATTTTGAAAAATATTTTAGTATAAAAAAAATAAAAAAAGAACTTGTAAGAATTGACAAATTTGTGTGACAAATATTTCTCACTCATATAGCAAAGTAAAGTTTACCAACATTTGTGGCAAATTTTTGTATAGGAGGTGTTGTATATTGACACATAATTTGTAGGCAAACTTTTATACCAAACACACCAAATTATATGCAAATACCTCATTTTCTAACTTATTTGCCATTTATCATGACAAATAAGAGTAACCAAACGAAACCTAATTTATTAGTTTTTCAGTTTCAGTTTACGTGAAGACAACCACAGCTGCAACTATCGTCACACTGGTGCCACCGTCGCAACCACCACCACAACCTATCATTTGGGACTAAATTAGAACTAAACGCTTATTTCACAATAACATACTGCTTGTGGCAGCACTTTTTGTTCACTATTTTGGGCCAAAAGCATGTGATTGGTTTCAATTTAATCCAAAATGGTGTTCTAAATAGAGCTGCTTTTTTTTTTTTTGAACGCGTAGAGCTACTTGTTTTTATTAAGGATACTTGTTCACACATCCTCCATTTTCATCTGCTGATAAAATTTCATTACGAAATTAAAATTATAAATGAAATGTTCATTATCCTATTTCAAATATACATATTATAATAAATCCTAAATTTAAAAAGTAACTTCATTAATGATCTTGGCTCAATCACTTGCAGCAAATCTAACAGTGAATTTACAAATGAAAAAGTTAAAATCTGATAATCAATGTCATTTATGAACTTTCCTTCAAAACTGAAGAACTAAAATTGACTGAGAACGTTCAGGATTAATAGATGAGATATTTGTAATGGCTAGGGGTGTGTTTCGGCTGGATCGGATCGGAATAAGGGTGATCGGAAAATTTTCCAAAATTTTCAGAATTTTAAAATCCTTTCCAAATCATAAAAAATAAATTTCGAAAAATCATATTTTTTTCCAAGTTCGGATATTCGGAATTTTCGGAATTTTTTTTATTCGGAAAAATATCGGAAAAGTTGGAATTATCAATTTCATCTATTTCGGAAAATATCGGAACTATCATTTTTAAAAAACATACATACGATTAATGAAGAAACTCTATAATGCATCAATAGCATAAACAATAATGTAACATACTAATATAAATTTTCTAACATTGTTCCAATAAAAATCACAACAAAAAACCCATTGTTCTAATAAAACAAATACAAATAAAGGTTCCATAAATTTGATTCAAATCTGGTACAAAACAGGTACAAATCTGGTACATAACAGGTACAACCTGGTACATAACAGGTACAACTTGGTACAGCTTGGTACAGTACAACCTGGTACAGCCTGGTACAACAGCCTGGTGCAGCAGCTTGGTACACCATTTTGTAAACATGATTAAATGAATTACCTTTGAAAATATCAAAAGATCCAATAAATTTTACCTTTGAAGATATCACCTCAAGTACAAGATCCAAGAGTTAGTTTTTGAAAGTCTTCCAATACAACTGAAATGATTGAAAAATATACAAAATTAATTAAAATGCAACTAAATAACTGAATAATAAATAAGAAATTACATACAAATGAGTATATACCTCTCCCAAGTTAAAAAAGAACCTCAAGTTTTTCTTCAACGGAATAATCAACAATGGATGGTGCAGGGCCTCTTAACCAATCTTGTGTACAAACCAAACACTCCACAGTAGTAGGGGTCAACGAGCTTCGAAAAGGATCAAGAACACGACCAGCTATGCTGAAGGCACTTTCAGAAGCAATCGATGTCACGGGAATACATAATACATCGCGAGCCATCATCGCAAGAGCACGATAATTTTCAACCTTACCATGCCACCACGCTAAGATATCAAAATTGTGACCCTCATTAACCACTACCCCGTCACTTAGATACCCATCTAAATCATTTAATGCTTCAACATAATCCTTCCTCTTCAAAATGCCCCTAAACAAGTCTTTTGCCTTGGGACGCTTGTACACCTTATCAACAACCATATCATTATCCGAAATGTTGGATGATTCAACATCAACAAAGGATGTACCCACCAACTTGTATTGATAATAAAGACGACTCATTAAATCATTCAACCTCGTTATATAATTACCCACTTTGAGAGTTTTCTCCGTTTCAGAAAGATTGCAAATATTATCCAAATACGAGGAATACCAAAATTCCACAAATTGCATTTTATATCTAGGATCCAACGCTATTGCAACAACTACAATTGGATTAAGAGAGTCAAAGTTGCAATATTTATCAAATTTTGCATCCATTTTTTTGGCCATTTCACGAAAGAAAGGATCCCTACTTACTAATTGCTCCATAAGAAGATCTTTAACTTGTGTTAATTCATCAAAATATGTGTTGGAAGTGTCATATTTAGGCCCTGAAACACGCTTCGTGAGTTCGTAGAATTCTTCTAAAAAAGTGTGCAAAGCTTTCAATTTCTTCCAATCATTTTCATCCAATATACCCACACCCTTCACATTACACTCAATTTTATAATTTGGATCTTGCTCCTCAAGCCTCTCAAATGCTCTCTCAAATTCCAATGCAACATTTATCATTAGGTAGGTTGAATTCCACCTAGTTTTGACATCTAGACATAAAACCCTCTTACTAGTTAACATTTCATCTGAAGCACATTTTTTAAATGCTTGCATGCATGAGGAACCACTCCTAACATACTTAACACTTCTACGAAGGCGCTTTATAGTTGTTTTCACCTCTTCAACACCATCCCTAATAACTAAGTTGATTATGTGTGCAAAGCATCTTACATGAAAGATTTCACCTTCCAACAAAAAACCATTTCTTTTTGATAATCTTCTTTTCAAATCCGCAACACATGTATCATTATTCTTAGCATTGTCAAGAGTTATTGTCAAAACTTTCTCTAGACCCCACTCTATTAAACAACTCTCCACGGATTTAGCAATGGCTTCTCCCTTGTGAGGATGTGGAAGTACTTTAAAATTAATTATTTTCTTGTGAAGTTTCCAATCGTTATCCACAAAGTGAGCAGTTAAGACTATATAACCAAGATTTTGAATTGATGTCCACATATCAGTTGTGATGCATATTCGTGTAGACGTGGCCTTAAAAAATTCCCTTAGCTTTTGTTTTTCTTCAAAAAACATTAGCAAACAATCTTTGGTTATTGTAGTTCTACAAACAATGTGAAACTTTGGTTGTAAATCTTCACAAAACCACCTAAAACCTTCCTTCTCAACATGACTAAAGGGAGTTCACAAAGAATGATCATTCTTGTTAAAGATTTACGACATTTTTCTTGGTCAAATTTCAATGGAGTGAGTTGACCTTTTCTAAAAGAAATAATAGTTTGTCTGGTATCTTCTTCATCCCTAGGAAAGTCCTTACATTTTTTAATGTGGTTCCACAACTTGTTTGTTCCACCCGAAGAAGGTGTATTAATAGTAGAGTGACAAAAGACACAATCAGCTTTACCAGAATATTTTTCGGTTCCTTCTACAAGTTGTTTGGTGAAGTAATTCCATACCTCTGAAATTCAATGATTTCCCGAAAGATCGGATTTGGCACCAATCTTTGACTTTTTTTGACTACTTTTCGTAGTAGGGTTGCTACTGATTGCCGTGGAACTCTCCTCCACAATTGACATATATCTGAAGTAGTACCATACCAAATAACAAACAGAGGCAACATATTAGAAATTAACACACATATATTTATACATATTTATGCAGAGGGTGTAGGGGTTTTTATATAGTTTTCGTAGGGTTTTTATTTACAGAGGGCTTTTATATAGAGAGGGTTTTTATATACAAACACATATAAATGGGGTAAAAAATCATATCTACAAACAGTGAGCTGAGTGACACATATATAAATTAGGGGGCGAGTGAGTGAGTGACCTGAGATTAATTAAAAAAATATAAATTAAAAAATCGAGTGAGTGTTTGTAGATATATAAATCAGGGGGCGAGTGAGTGACCTGAGATGAGTGTAAAAAATGGAGTAAAAAATCAAGTGAGCTATTTATTAAATCAGAGATGAGTGTCAAAAAATCGAGCCTAATGTTATTAAATCAGATATTGATATTTTCAGAGGTAAGTTACCTGAGATGCTATGGCGAGTGAGATATTTATTAAATTTCTCCTTCATACATTGACATATAATGGCGAGTGAGTGACTTGAGATGAGGTTAGTTACCTGAGATGCTAGCGATGGCTGTGATGAGAGAGATGAGGCCTGAGGTGCTTCCAGGTGCGAGAGAGATGAGGACGGGTCGCCGGGGATCGCTTGTATTAGAGAGAGATGAGAGCTTAGGTTTTTAGAAAAAGGGTGAGAGAGAAAAGAGAGGGGCGACGGCTGAATTGTTGTTTTAGGTTTAGAGTGTTGTGTTGTGTGTGTTAAAGTGTATAATATATATGGTAAAAGATTGAGGGTTAAGATTGTTTTAAATCAAGGTTGAGATTATACTACTAATAAATCATTTTTTTATGTTAAAATGTTAGTACAAATAATAATAAAAAAATTGTTAAAATAAATATTAATATTATGATTTCGGAATATATTTTGGATAATTCGGATCGGCATGATATTGGAATTTTCGGATCGGAAATTTGAAAATTCGAAAAATTAAATATGGTTTCCAATTCTGTTCCAATTTATTTCGGAAGATTCGGAAATCAAAAAATTCGGATATCGGAAATTTAAAAATGATGCCAAAATCGAAAAAATTACGGATCGAAAATCGAAAAAATCGGAAGTTCGAAAATAATTAACACCCCTAGTAATGGCTGTTGAACGAGTAATTGGAATGGGGAGAAAGAATCTCTAGAGCAAATTTCTAAAAAAGATTTTTGAACATTTCTTGATGCACATATTCGAAAATTCAACAGTATGATTCTGTCAGACGATTGAAAATGTCAACTGTTCAACTCAATTCAACAAAGTCATTTTCTAATTATTTAGAGTCGATTATATAAATCATATTTTTTTATTTCATTCTGTTAATACAATATTCATTGGAAATGCAATTGCTAATTCTAGTTATAGATAAGTTTGACTTCTTCTAATTTTGACAATTGGATGCGTTATCTATTATTTCAAACATTTTTTTTCCTTAACGAAAGGTAGAAATGGAGAATGTGAATGGAAAAACATAATCACAACACTAAACAAGGGCAAGGTCATAACTGTTTATGTGATTAGGTTGAATGCATTATGTATGTAGGTGCTAGAGTGAGTTGTTCAATTTTTCTCTTTTAATATAATTTTATGTGTTCTTATATAAAAAATGAACACTTATGCCAACTTGTGTGGTTGAGTTTTAACAGTGGAATCAGTTGGGACAAAGTATTGTTTGTATTGGAGAAATGGACAGAAAAATAGATTTCCTTTGTCCCTACTATAAAGTCCTTTCGTTTTCCTCTTTTTGTTAATTTTATTTATTTTCTTTTGGGAGGTTGACATTTTACTCCATAAGCCAAATTGTAGCCAATAAAACATAGTGTTTGAATGTTATGTATATCATGATTTAAAAATAAATTCATAAAGTTATAGTATCTCCAATTGCTCTCTTTCCTAATTATAAATTCTATTTTAATTTATAAAGAAATATTTTATCGTATTTCAACATTATTATAGGGCGACTCAAACATTCATCTTATTTTAAGAGAAAAACACTGGAATGTTCATTACTATAATTCATTATTAGTGGGCCCAAATGTCTATCCAATTTAAAAAAAAAACCTTAAATGTTCATCTTAGGAGACCTTTTTTCCTTCAAACTGACTCTCCGATGAATATTATTAAGGGATGTTCACAATTCAGGCATAGCAAATAAGATTTATTCCCTCTAGTCCATTAACACATTAATTAAACATTAATGTCCCTTACTCTTAATGTATACGTTATTTGTAATTCTATATAGAAAACTAACACTTATATATATAAAAAAATTATGTATACATTTAGAATGTTATAAAAAAGATTACTTATACATTACAACACAGAGACTCGCAATGAAAAATGATAGAATACTACTGGACTTTATTTTTAAATATTTTCCATCATGTCCTTGATGTAAAACAAAAACATGTACGACAATCGAGTCCAATTTTTATTTTTTTGTACTATTAATTAATGGCCTAAAACTAACATTCTAGCTTTTTTGTTAGAAAACTATATTAACATTTGAATAACCTAATAATGAATTAAAGTAGAATATCTTAAAATATTTGCTTATAAATTAAAATAGATTTTAGAATTAGAAAATACAACACTTAGAGATAGGGATCTTAAGTATTTATTTTCATTTTTAAGGATTCATTTGTAGCCACTTTTATGTTTTTATTTTTAGTTGTTGATCGTATTGTAACAATTATAAGACGAATGTTATTCTTTGCGAAAAGGGAAAAGAGCGGTTAAAGATGGTTATGAGCTATTTTGTGTAGTTATGAAACTTACTACAAATTTAAAAGTACATGGGACCATAGCCTAATAAATCTAAGAAGTTACCATAACAAAACTATTAGAGATAATGTAACTTTAATATACAAAATTTCTCATCGTATAAATCCTCCTCCTATTAATTGCTAAAAGATTATAGTCTCTTTAATAAATAAATTGCAAACAAAATGGATTAGTAATGCTAAATTTTCAAAGGCATCAGTTGGTCTACAAAGACGGGCATACAAAAGTGTTGCACTTCAATTCCATAATTCTTTGATGTCAATACTTGTTTGGCATACTTGAATGGTTTAAGTGAACATTAATGTCACAGTTTAAAGAATTTCTAAAGAAAGAAATCTCAATAGAAATTATAAAATCTGGAGGTAAGATCCGGTTGGGGTAAATTGTCAACATGCGATATATGTTTAACTAGTGAATCTTCAAAGAGAAGGGAGTTTGTAATGTGCCAAATTCACAATATAAAGAAATCCTTGTGAAGTTACTATGTATATGCTTTTCTCACTAGGAGAGACATTGGTATGGCCTCGACAATTCAATATACATATATTTTTTTAAAAAATAAACTCTTGGGATGTATTAAGTTAGCTCTCTATATATGGTACTTTGGTAAATACAAAATTTTCAGAAAATGGATAGAAATGAATAGACATATTATAAGTTGTACACTTTGATAAGTAGACTGAATTGTTTATTGTTGAGGTGGTCCTATTTTATAAAAGCTGCTAGCTGTCTATAGTAATTGGCTCTATGCTGTCCACATAAATAAAAATTATTCTCAATTGTAGGCCAATAATTTTTTTATATTGGAAATTTGAAATGGATCCTTTAAAGTAGCATGGGCAGAAAATGATGGTACTGTTGGTCTACCAATTCCCATGGTTTGCTCAATGAATGATGCTTCCATCAATTAATAAAATCTCCTTTGAATTTTTGACGTGAATCATACTTGTATTTATATATCTTTTTATATCGTCGAGTAGGAGCTTTAATAGTATAGGATGTAATTTATTTGTTGTCTTGGACAATTCTTTCCCACTCAAAAACTTTACCCTAAAGTTGTAGTCTTCTACCACGTGTCTGCTCTATTAATATATAATAAATCTGATATACTAAACAAGCCTTTTTCTTGAATTTTTTTTTGGTTACATAAGAAAAAGCAAAAAAAAAAAAACAAACAAACAGGGGGCTATGACATATTATTGGCGTCGTCGGTACGAATCGAGCATCCGGGGGATGCTCATACTCTAAGTAGAGGTCTTGGGAATCATTAGCAATTCTCTCCATGCAGTCCGCTTGGATGTTCTCCTCCCTCGGGATGTGAATAATCTTGGCATCGAGGTAGTTAGCAAGCTCACAACAGTCTTCAATGATATTCGTCAGGGGGTGGTTTCCCTTATCTTCTGATTTCAGCAGATGAACCGCTTGAAGGCAATCGGTCATGAGGCAAACATTCTTCCAATTCTCCCTATTAGTGATGTTAAGCCCAAGGAACACACCTTCCATCTCGGCTCTAAGGGGGTTTTCTTGAATTTTTCATATCCCCTTCTGTCAATGCCTCTTTCCTTCCATTCATGCCTTCAATGTGTGGAGATTCTACATGCTCCAAAGAGGAAGTCAAAGAGGTGCTTTCACCAAAATTTTATGTCTCTCTCTCTCTCTCTCTCTATATATATATATATATATATATAGGGGGAGAAATGGTATCTAAACGTATCGTATCTTAGTTTAGGAAGATTTATCTTAGGGGGAGACGTCTTTCTACGTAGGTCATTTGTTTGATAAAAGGGGAGAATTCATTTAGGGGGAGTATTTATTTTTGCATTTAATATATTGATATTCCCTATGTGTTTGATAGTTTGCTTAAGTGCACATGAATTCTTCTAAATGGCAACGTTCATCATCGGGAAAAGATATTGATCCTTGGGTTGTTTGAGTCAAGCATTGTATTTTTATTTTGGGTGGGATATTTTTTAGTTTAGTAGATCATGACGGCCCTTTAGGATTTTTGTTTGGTTTTTGTCCCGGAATTGTCAAAGGGGGAGATTTGTAAGGAAACAAATTTTCAATTGAGTCCTTTGTAGTTTTGGCTCAATTCCGGACAAAAATATTTGAGTCATAGGATAGAGTTTAAGTTTATCCATTCAAGCCTATGACGTGTTTGTTGAAGACGTAACGGCCAAGATATTAAAGCTTCATCAAATGTCGTGTGTGTTGTACCTCGTTTCTACGTCATCAACATGGTTCCATTGCTCCTAAGGTATGAATGCATTTTAATATATATATATATATATATATATATATATATATAGGAGCTTGGAACATTATTTATTGGGTGTATTTTAGAAATTTATTTTGGGTGTTAGTATTTTTTTGTTAAACTTTTTTTGAATTCATAGTTCTAAATATTTTGTTCTCTTACACCTTTCAGTAGAAAAATCATATCAAATCCAAAAAAATCAGATAAATACGAAACTGGCGGCCACGCGTTCGTATCGAAATTATCTAGAACCATGGCCTAAGATCTCGTTAGATAGGTCGTTCGAACGAGAAGTCATTCAAACGAGTTTTCAAATGAGATTTTTTTTTCGTTTTGTCTCTTCGTTAGAAGTCTCGTTCAAATGAGATTTCTAACGAAAAAATAGCGGGAACAGTTTTAAGCCAGTTTTTTCCACTTTTCCACTACTTTGCTCCACTTCCTTTTTGACATACTTCTTAAGTGCGGGAACTAACTTTTTGATGACAACTTTTTCACATTTCCAAGAGTCATTAGAGAAAAATACTTTGAAGAAAAAGTTCCTTTTTTTGTGTTAAGTTTTATGGAGTAAATTCCTTTCAAAACACTTATACACCCATATGTTTGTCTACATCCATGTTTCAACATATATATATTGCTTTGAGTGTTTGACACCAGTTTTCTCTACACCATTGAAGAAGAGAGTTTGAGTTTTCTTTTCAACTCATAAAGGAGAAGGGCTTTGTTTGATGTGACATTCCCACTCGAAGAAAGGCTTCATTGAGGGTTGACGGTTGTCCAAAAGTCTCATTGGTGGATTCTAAGATTCCGGTGGAGTTTCGGGATTGCCGAATAGGCGGAGGTGTTTACAAGAAGACGCATCAAGGCTTGAAGGGAGTCGAGTCTAGGAAGTAAGTCATCTGTCTTGTAATTTTAAAACCGTACTTAGTGGACTTAAGGCTAGGGCCATCCAACATTTTTCCCATTTGGGTTTTCCTCGTACATTCGGCGTAGTGCGATTGGGATTTATTTTATCTTGCTATATCACCTAGATGCATTCTTAGGGCTAAAAGATAAAATTAGTTCAAAATCACAATCTATTTAATTTGGTGAAAATTTAATGTTTGGGTATGTTCAATTTAATTCAAGTGCAAAATTACTTTATCTTGATAACATGCAAGTTTAACTTGAATTGGATTAATGTGTGTTTAAGTCGAAATGAAAATTGATTGTGTAGTTTTAATTTCACTTTTAGTTTAGTTGTATTTTTTTTCATAAGTTGGTTTGTTCTCTTTAAGAAAAGAAAATTTTAAATAACTTTTGGAAAATTAAAATTTGAACCATTTCATTAACTCTCCCCCTTTGGCTATTCCGGGACAAAAACCAAACAAAAATCCTAAAGGGCCGTCAAGCTCTACTAAACTAAAAAATATCCCACCCAAAATAAAAATAAAATGCTTGACTCAAACAACCCAAGGATCAACATCTTTCTCCGATGATGAATGTTACCATTTAGAAGAATTCCTGCACACTTAAGCAAACTATCAAACTCATAGGGAATATCAATATATTAAATGCAAAAATAAATAATCCCCCTAAATGAATTCTCCCCTTTTATCAAACAAATGACCAACGTAGAAAGACGTCTTCCCCTAAGATAAATCTCTGTAAACTAAGATACGATACGTTTAGATACCATTTCTCTCCCTATCATTCTCCCCCTTTTTGTTCAGGAATAGACAAAGGCTAAAGAATCAAAACATAACTTATCTCCCCCTATTAAAGCATATACACCCCTTAAACTAAACAAGGGATAAATAAAATGGGATAACAAGCTAAACATGCATTAGAGCATAAAGTGATGAGAACATTTAAGCACATAGGCAACTAAAATTCAACTAATCCAACAAATAACATCGTATACCAACTAGGATGCAATAAAATGATACCAATATGATATATAAAGTATTAAGCATGTGATATCAACAAAGAATGGAACAAGATGGATACCAATTATGAATTAAATCATAGATGGACTTGAAAAGCAAGGCAAAGACCAAAAACAAATACAATATCATATATATGTATACACAATATATTCAAACTAAGCATAAGTACACACATATAGATATAAACACCAAAATGTTACAAAACACGATAAGTTTTTCACACTCGTATGGCAAAAATGTGTAATATAAAAATGAAAGTGTTGGGGTGTGAACTAGAAACAATTAAATTTAGACCCAATCACTTAAAACATGTTCACGGAGTTCTCAATTGATTGCAAACTTAATCACATTTGAATATAACCTCATGTGACAATATAGATTGAACTCAATGAACAAACATACACAATGCATACAAGCCTAGACTTTTGATGATTCGACAAACCAATAGAGTCATGACATTGAAAATGTAACTAAGATAAATGGACATTGTGCAAACCATTGATATATCATCCAAACTCCCTAAATAAGCATATATATTATTCTTTGGAATGAATAAATCAACTAAATATAGGCCTTGGCAATTGTTTTTCTTTTTAATGTCATATTTTCTTTTAGGCCTTTGGACCACGTATTTCTTTTAGATCCAAACAAACGGTGGCTTACTATTCGTAAAGGATAATAAATCCTTTCGGAGCCCTTCCCCGTGCACATTTATATATCACATTTTTTATATCTCACAAATCTCACGTGCAACGAATTTTGACATGCACTAGTCCTCCTAGGTCACATAACATGTATATGACAAGATTATAGGAGAACACCTCACAAAGCTCAAATATACATATGAATTTAAAATTTCAAATGAGCTCGTGCATGTGTGAATTGAGGCATATAAAAATAGAATCCATTTAAATCAACTCAAAATCCAACTACTCCATGTAAGCATGGTAAAGAACATAATAAGGATTGACAATCTAAACCAAAAGTTCTAGCCACATGGGAGCGTAAAAGATGGGATTCCAACACAAGTATATGCCACATAAAGTGTATCAAACTAAAATACACACACAATAAAAATCTTTTTTAGTTTTTGAAAATTTTAACCAAATATAAAAAATATATACTCAAAAGACACAAAAATCATTTATATTTTTCATTAATCTTAAATTGCTAAAAAGATAAAATGCAAATGATAAACAAAAATCTTTTTATATTTTTCATTTAATGCAAACAAAAATGAAAGAAGTATAATACAAAAGATAAACAAAAATTATTATTCTAGCATGTGTTTAAGCATGGAGCATAGACTACAAAATGACTAAAACAAGAATACAATTAGCTTGGGTGATATAGCATGAAGCACAAAAGCTAAAGTATGCAAATAAAATTGGCACATTCAATCTTTTGATTTTGCAAGGGAGGAAGCATGTGAAAGTAAATGAGATTAAAAAATCCTATCTTGTAAAGCTACAAAGTCGGATCTCCTAACCCAAACTAATGACGAATGACTATCTCGGGATGTGGGAATCTTAGCTACCTCAGTTGCCTTACGTTGGGATTTTCTAGGAACTCGTTTAAGTTCAAAACAAAATTTCCTAAGATGACCTTTTCGACCACAATGTGCACAAGTAAAAACACGTCGAAAATTGGTACCTAAGGATTGATCTCTAAAGGCTTTCCTAGGTGATTCTCGTAAAATATGGGTTTTGGTTTTATGAGTAGATTCATTACAAGTATCGAAGCCTAAACCACAAGTGTCATTTTTAATTTGGACCGTTCCTAATATTTTATCTAATTTCTCCGAACGACACTCCAAATCAAATTTGACTTTACTAGAGTCTTTTAATTTATTTTGTAATTCTAAAATGTGAGACTCTAATAAAATATTACGCTCTTCCAATGCGAGAAGCTCTTTTTTCAAGGATTCCATTAAACCTTTAAGGCTATCTCTCTCGCCTTCTAAATACTTAATCTTCTCACGAAGAGCTCTCTCACGTTCCCTAAGGTCTTCAACTAACGCACTATCATCAACGACCTTGACATGCTCTTTTAAACTTGCTTCTAACTTCAAATTAGCTCTTTTTTAATTTAATAGATTCTTCATAAAGTTCTTAAAAAGCATTTTGAAGTTCACTCACATTAACCTCATTCTCACTTTCACTCTCTCTTTCTTCTTCACTTTCACTATCATAAAAAATAAAGGAATCATAAACTTTGACCTTGGAAGTGTCATGTGTTAAAATTTCATCAATAGAATATTGCTCACTATCACTCACATGACTAGCCATAAAAGCCAAAAAGTTGGGCTCGGTGGGGGAATCGCGTCCCTCTTCCTTATCACTATCACTAAGGGTTGCATTATATGAAATAGGTTACTTACCCTCTCTCCTTAGTTTAGTGGGGCACTCAAAAGCCCTATGGCCACAACCCTCACAACCAAAACACCTATTTGACTCATCCCTATTTAAATTTTCTTTAGGAATTTTAAGGATCTTTTTGGCTTTGTCATGCTTAGAAGTTTCAAATTTCTTAAAATCATTTTTAAATTTATCTTTGTTAAATTTAAGAAATTTTTAAATTTCCTAGCAAACAAGGCCATATCTTTCGAGTCACTATCACTCTCCCTCTCTACTACTTGTTTTTCCTCTTTTCGGGCTTTTAAAGTAACGCCCTTTTCTATTTTCTTTTCAATTTTAGACGGAAACATGTCTAGTTCATAGGTTTGTAAATCACCTATGAGATTTTCTAATTTCGTAGAGGCTAAAGTTGGTAAAGAATTTAAAACGGTCACTTTTGGAATAAATCTATCGGGTAGGGACCTTAAAATTTTCTTTACAACTCGGTTGTCGGGTATTTTCTCTCCCAAATTAAACGATGAATTAATAATATCGGAAAGTCTAGCATAAAATTCATCAAATGTTTCTTTTTCATTCATTTCGATGGTTTCAAATAGAGTGGTGAGGTTTTGGAGTTTCGAAGCTTTAACGACACTAGTACCTTCATGAGTGAGTTGTAAAATATCCCAAGCTTCTTTAGCGATTTCACACGTCATAATGCGTCAAAATTAATCCGGTGTGACCGCGCTAAACAAGGCATTTAAACCACGGGAATTCAGTTTGAAAGTTTAAATTCATTCTCACTCCATCTATCGGCGGGTTGGGGAACACGTTCATTGTCTACTAAATGTGTAGGTGGGGACCACCTGTTAACGACAGACAACCAAACTCTCTCGTCGATAGATTTTAGTGCCGATTTCATTCGCACTTTCCAATACGCGTAGTTAGAATCATCAAAAATAGAAAATTTAGAAAATGGGGAAAATTCCATTTTAGCCAAAAATATTTAAAGGATCTTAACGAAGTAATTTATCGTTTTTGGCTCTGATACCAATTTGAAAGTGTGGAAGCCCCCAATTTTTCAATACAAATATAATGAAATGGTTCTAATTTTAATTTTCCAAAAGTTATTTGAAATTTTCTTTTCTTAAAGAGAACAAACCAACTTATGAAAAAAATAAAACTAAACTAAAAGTGAAATTAAAACTACACACACAATTTTCATTTCGACTTAAACACACATTAATCCAATTCAAGTTAAACTTGCATGTTATCAAGATAAAGTAATTTTGCACTTGAATTAAATTGAACATACCCAAACATTAAATTTGCACCAAATTAAATAGATTGTGATTTTGAACTAATTTTATCTTTTAGTCTTAAGCATGCATCTAGGTGATATAGAAAAATAAAATAAATCTCAATCGCACTACGCCAGATGTACGAGGAAAACCCAAATGGGAAAAATCTCGGACGGCCCTAGCCTTAAGTCCACTAAGTATGATTTTACAATTACAAGATAGATGACTTACTTCCTCGACTCGACTCCCTTCAAGCCTTGACGCGTCTTCTTGTAAACACCTCCGCCTAGTCGACAATCCCGAAACTCCACCGAAATCTTGGAATCCACCAATGAGACTTTTGGACAACCGTCAACCCTCAATGAAGCCTTTCTTCGAGTGAGAATGTCACATCAAACAAAACTCTTCTCCTTTATGAGTTGAAAATAAAACTCAAACTCTCAATGGTGTAGAGAAAATCGGTGCCAAAGACTCCATGCAATATATATATGTTGAAACTTGCATATAGACAAACATATGGGTGTATATGTGTTTTGAAAGGAATTTACTCCAAAAAACTTAACACAAAAAAATGAACTTTTGCTTCAATGTATTTTTCTCTAATGACTCTTGGAAATGTAAAAAAGTTGTCTTCAAAAAGTTAGTTCCCGCACTTAAGAAGTATGTTAAAAAGGAAGTGGAGCAAAGTAGTGGAAAAGTGAAAAAAACTGGCTCAAAACTATTCTTGCTGTTTTTTCGTTAGAAATCTCGTTCGAACGAGACTTCTAACGAAGAGACAGAACGAAAAAAAAAAATTCGTTTGAAAACTCGTTCGAACGACTTCTTGTTCAAACGACCTATCTAACGAGATCTTAGGCCATGGTGCTAGATAATTTCGATACGAACGCGTGGTCGCCAGTTTCGTATTTTTCTAATTTTTTATGGATTTGATATTATTTTTCTACTGAAAGGTGTCCGAGAACAAAATATTTATAACTATGAATTCAAAAAAAGTTTAACAAAAAAATACTAACACCCAAAATAAATTTCTAAAATACACTCAATAAATAATGTTCCAAGCTCCTATATATATATATATTAAAATGCATTCATAACTTAGGAGGAATGTAACCATGTTGATGACGTAGAAATGAGGCACAACACACACGACATTTGATGAAGCTTAAATATCTTGGCCGCTACGTCTTCAATAAACACGTCATAGGCTTGAATGGATAAACTTGAACTCTATCCTATGACTCAAATGTTTTTGTTCGGAATTGAGCCAAAACTACAAGGGACTTAATTTGAAATTTGTGTCCTTACAATGTATATACCAAACAACACACACGAGATATAAAAAAATACCGATTGACAGACACAAATCAAACAATTCTTCAAATACTGTAATTCCACACAAATTTCGTAAAGAGAAAACCATAATCCATCTCTCAAACACACAAATCAGCAGAGAAATTCGGAACGAGACTAATATCAAATAGGCAGAGAAATTCGACAGAGAAAATCGAAACTCAAATCGGCTGAGAAATTTAGATTCTATCTCTTTAACGTCAGCACAACTGATTACTGAGAGCAAATTCGACCGAGAAAACCTTACAATCAGCATCAATACCTAACTGGGAAGAAACCCGTCTCTCAAAAACACATAATGTTAATTTTTTTTTACCGAGAGGTATTTTTTTCTCGTTTGTAGTTTTTTCCTCTTATGTGGTATCACGAGGAAAGAGGTAATTTTTTTTATTCATATATAGTTTCTTTATGTTTTGCCTTTTGTGACTTTTTGATTTATTCTTTCCACTTTAGCTCACTGTGTTTTGGGATTCTTTTTAGTAATTTCATAAACACATTTTGTTTTTTTTTTATCTTTTCAAAATTATATATATTTTTTATTTCGGTTGACTGATATCTTACTATTTGACACATGTATATTATGAATTAAATTTTTTGCGAAGAGGAGCTGATTAATTTGGATATTTCGTACTTGGAATAATGTATAATTCGTCAATTAGGTTCAATTGTTCAACTTTATTTATTATCAATTGGGTGTTAATTATTAGCATATAGTCACACATTTTAGAAATTATTTTTTTCTTGAGTAATAATTTTTTTTGAGGCCCACTCAGGCTGACACACACATTTATTAGGGTAATTAGCGATACATTTGGTTTTTAAAAGCCTAGGGGATTTATAATTACATTTTCAATGTCTAAGGATTGTAATTTTGTCCGTATATTCAACATATACAAATGTAATTTTGCAAAGAAAAGTGTCATTCATAAGATATTATATATTGATTTAATATTAAGTTTCATTTATTTAAAAAAAGTTTCATTTATTTAAAATAACATTACCATAATCGGCATTAAATTAATCAACATAATTTTTTTATAAACGCTATCAAAATGAACAAACATAATTTATATAACTACGACCACGCAACGTGTGGCCTGCAAGCAGTTTAAATACTGTATTTGTCTAAGTATAGTCCAATAAATAACATTGACTTTTCACACATAACTTTTCATATATACTCTTAATAAATATTTGGATACAACCTACAAACAAATTTTCAAATTAACCTTAACCATTAATCCAATCCAACCAAATTAACCCCTCTCTCTCTCCCCCCCAAATCCAAACCCTTTGAAATCCTAAAGCTTCCCTCTCCCCCCTCCTCTCTCTCCCTATTTTGAAACCCTAAAAAACGTTTGGAGCAAAGTTCTGACAAATATATTTTCCCCAAGAAACGAGTTATGAACAATGTGTTTCGTTCATGAAAGTGGCGATACATAGTGCACTCTTTACAAAGTTTAATGGCGGACTGTTCCGAGATGAGGTTATAATTTCATAAATATAATTATGAAAATGTTAATTATTTTTGGATATAAATCATAATTTGTTTAACATCTTGGTTTTGAACAGAGTCTCCGTCTTATTCGTAATGCCATGTGTATAATAGTGATATCGTGTACTGGCTTGAATATAAAGTCCTGGTACTGTGTTGGGGTTAAAATGTATAATTCTGATTTGCAAGAGCTGAACAATGCAATCATGTAAGGACGAATTTCCAATTGAGTTAATTTGTGTGTATTGGCTTAATTTCGGACAAAACATTTTGAGTCATAGGTTTGGCTTTGAGTTGTTGACCTCAAGCCTATGACTTGTTTGGATGAAGACGTAGTGTCAAAGCTTCAGAGATTACATATCGTGCCGTGTGTCATGTCATGTTTCATCTTCGTGTTTTCGAGGATCTATCAGGTATGAATGCGTACGATTTTTTATCCTTGGAAATTTAATTTTTGGGTGTTTTTGTTTTTACAAAATTGTTTTGAGCTAATTTTTAAAAGAAATATTTTTTTAGTTCGTTCAAACGAGTTTAAGTGTTCATTCGAACGAGATGTTCGGTTCGTTAGAATGACCTTCCAACAAATATCAAATGGGGTATTTCTGTTTATTAGAGGTATATACGTTCGAATCTCTTTTGAAGTTGGTTTGAATGAGATCACGTGTTTGTACGAATGAGGTTTATGTTCGTTCGAACGAGTTAAGATTTTCATTTGAACAAGTTACCTAAAAAATTATGCCGCCTCAATTTTCATATTTTCTATATAAGGGGGTCAGACATTAGTTTTTGTAGAGACTTGTGGCAAAACTAGTTTTTCAATACCTATCCAAAGGTTCCCAATCCCTTGTCTCACCCAAACTCTTTAAAGATCGAAGTTTCAATCTTTCCATCCTCGTGTTTTGTATTTACTTGCATTGGACTCCACGGTGTGGTGTTGTGGTGAAGAAGCGGTGGATTCCATGTTCCAATCCGTAGACGGTAGCTGAGCCTGGATCGCTTGATACCGAGGAATGTGTGCACTTACAAGTTGTGGCATCTTGCATGGATGGAAAACTCCGTGGAGGTTAAAGATCGAATACGTATCAAGGTTTCGAGGGCGGCGAGTCCGTGTAGTAAGTAATCTGTAGACTTTTATAATTCCTCATTATAGTGATTTGTGTGGCTGGGACGTCCGAAGCTTTTCCCATTGTGGATTTTCCTCCTATATCGATGTGTTGTGTTGGATTTGTTTATTTTATCTGATATCACCTGGATACATGTTTTAGGTTAATAAGATAAAATTTGATAAATCGATTTATTATAACAGCTCAATTTAAAATTGGTGCCAAGTTTTTATTTGGTTTAAATCTGTTTAAGTTTAATAATTAATTTGAAAATTTTAAAATTTGAATTTATTTATTTAGACCATTTCTGCATATTCTGTCTTTTAGGACATTCAAATTGGTATCAGAGCTAGAACACTAAGTTATTGTATTTTGATCCGTGTTTTAGCATGAATTCTGATGGTTTTTATTTAGAGGGTCTTTCGATTTCTAGGGCACCAATGTTTGATGGGTCTAATTACGCATAGTGGAAAATACATATGAATTAATACTTCTCGATGAACGGGTATGGTAAACGGTACTTAATGGTTTGTCTCCACCTATAACTTTGATTAGTGAAATCTTGGAGTGAGAGTGAGCATAGGTTAACAAATTAGAACTCAAGTGGTTTAGATGCTCTATTTTTTTTGGCTATACAGGAGGAGTTTCACTGTATTATGACATGTGAAATGTCTAAAGAGGCCTAGGACATACTTTAACTCGCCCATGAAGTAGCTAGTGATGTAAAGGCATTTAAACTCCAAAACGTCACCACTGAGTTTGAAACCATTAAGATGGAAGATAGTGAGACCTTTGATGAGTTCTAGGCTAGATTATCCGATATTGTGAACTCGTCTTTTAACTTGGGAGAGAGAATAGTTAAAAACTGAGTAATCAAAAAAATCTTAAGGTCCTTGCCTGAAAGATATAATTCAAAAGTGGCGATTTCAAATTCCTTAGATACTTTGAACTCTACAAAACTTGTAGAGGTTATAGGTGATCTAAAAACTTATGAGTTTAACATGTTTTCCTCCAAAATGAAGAAGAAGGACAATGGCATTGCTTTGAAATCTTGAAAGAAGGAAACACACCTATTTCAGATGATGACTCTGACATCGATTCCAATAATATGGTTATGTTTGCGAAGAAGTTTAGAAAATTTTTCAAGTTTAAAAAATAATTGAAAGATGTGAAGAAGTTTGAGAAAAATAAGTATAACAAGGCCGGTCCATTCCCCAAAACTCATAATTATAGCTTTAAGATGGATGATTCAGATAGATGCTTTACGTGTGAGGGTTATAATCATAGGGCCGCTAAGTATTCGACTAAACTAATGAAGGAGGGCAAGAAATCGAAGGTGTATAATTCCACCCTTAGTGATAGTGATCCTGAAGAGGGATATGATTCCCCCATTGAGTGTAACTACACTGTGATCATGGATAGTTATGAGAGCCTTAATGAAAAATCTTCCCATAAAGATAATACTGAGCATAACACATTTGAGGCCATTATATTTGATTCCCAAGTGAGTGATGGTAGTGTGAATGGGGAAAAATATAAGGATGAAAAAGAGGAGGAGGGTAGTGAACTCCAAGTTGACTTTCGTGAGTTGTATGTAAAAATGTTAAAGGTAAAAAAGGCAAACTTGAAGTTGCAAGATAAGTTAAAAGATTGTGCCGTAGGAAATGATGAGAGTGTTTTTATTGATGAACTGAGGGCACATGAGAGGACTCTTAGAGAGAAGCTCAAGTATGTTGAGGGCGAGAGAGATATCTTTCGTGGTTTGATGGAGATATTGAATAAGGAGCTTCTTGAGTTTCAAGAGTCAAGGAATTTACTCGAGTCTAGGATAGTGTAGTTAGAAGAGAGATTAAGAGACTCTATTCGTGTCAAATTTGATTTAGAATCTCGATCAGAAAAGTTGGATAAGATATTAAGCATCGTCCAAATCAAAGATGACAAATGTGGGATTGGCTTCGATGATATAGATGCTCCCGCTGTTAAAGCCAAGACCATGTTTTTGAGAGAGTCAATCGATATTAAGAACGTTAAAAAGGTTATCCCTTAGGTAACACCCCTCACCATGTCTTAACATGCACACATTGCAATAAGAAAGGTCACCTTAGGCATTTTTTCTTCGATCTTAGAAACAGTCCTAGGAAGTCTAAGTCTAGAGTCACCAAGGTTACCAAAACTCGAGAGCATCAAGTTTTACTTAAGTGGGTCAATAAATTAGATTTGGAGGTTTTAAACGATAGACTTTTTGATTCTTGAATGCTTGCATATGATACTTCTCATGCTATATCTAATGGTTGATTGAACTTTAACTTCACATGTTATATTTGATCTAAAAAATATGTTCTCCCATCCATCTTGTCATCTACATATTTTGTGATTATAGGGAATTTGTGCATGTAAGAACCGTTGCCCGTGAGTTTGTTTGATTTTATTGAATATATGAGGGTGCACGAAAAAGGTTTATGAAAGGAGAAAATATCCTTTTCGAGAAATCCACCGTTGGCAAGAGCATAAAAAAATTGATAGGCGAAAACAAAAAGTTAAAGGCCAACTAGTTTATTTATTTAAATTTTCAAAAATGGTATCTTCAAAAGATTAAGTGAAAAATACATGATATTTTATTTAGCTTTTGGGAGTGTTATAGTTGAAGATCAATGAGTTTTCACAATGAGTTCTAGTTATGCTTACCATGTCATGATGCTATTGATTTTTAGAATCATCAAAATTCTAGGCTTGTGTATATTGTGCTTGTTTGTTCATTGAGTTTACTTAGCTGTCACTTGAGGCTAAATCTTACTTTGATAAAGTTTTGTGATCAAATAGACTCCTCGAACATTTTTGAGTGATCGGGTCATATTTTTTTAGTTTCTATTTCATGCCTATTAATTCCATTCCACATGTTTAAACACATTAATACTATGCTAGTGCGTAGAGCTTATGTGTTTTGTGTTAGTTTTATGGTATATATATATATGTGCATGTGCGTCATTAGTATAATTTCCATATTTATATATATGGTATTGTTTTTGTTTTGAGTCTTTGCATTTACATTTATTCCATGTTTGCCATGTGCTTTATCTTTCGATGAAATTGACATGCTATATGATCATACTGGTATCTCCTATTACTTGTTCGCATTGATATCTCATGCTTCGTTGTGTATTCAAGTAGGTATCATATTTGCATCGATATTGTTATCAATTGATCATTGTGTGGATTTTTGTGTGCTTGTGTTTCCATATGGGGATTTGCTGCGCTTTACACCGTTACATGATATTATTCCTTCTTCCATTTAAATTGGTACCAGGTGTGCTCACATTTAGGGGGATAAATGGTTTATGTGGAGAAATAGTTTTATGCATTCTGTCTTTATGTCTTCCTGAACAAAAGAGGGAGAAATTGTATATTTCACTTTAGTTTTAGGAAATCTTTGTCTTAGGAGGAGACATCTTACCTAGGTTAGGATTGCTACACATAGGGGGAGTTTTATTCATATGAAAATTTAATGCCTGTTATATTCTCTTTGGTTTTGAAGGTATGTTTAAGTGTGCAGGTTTGCAACATATGACAAAGTTTATAAGCGTGCAAAGCTACTCAGAGTATATGTTTGTTGAGCATCTATACTTTTTTCTTTTGGAGTTGGGGAAAGATTACAGTAGAGAGCTTGATGGCCCATAAGATTTTTTATTTTTGGTTTTGTCCCGGAATAGCCAAAGGAGGAGATTTGTAAGGACAAATATTAAATTGAGTCAGTTTGTATGCATTGACATAATTTTAGACAAAACATTTTGAGTCATAGGTTAAGCTTTGAGTTCTTTACCTTTCAAGCCTATGACGCGTTTGGATATTGTATATCGTGTAGTGTTTCGTGCCATATGTTGTCTTCGTGTTTTCGAGGATCTCTCAGGTAATGCATATGATTTTTGATCCATGAAAATTTAATTTTTGGGTGTTTTTGTTTTTACAAAATTGTTTGGAGTTGTTTTTTAAAAGAAAAATAATTTTTGTTTTTAGTTTGTTCGAACGAGTTTAATCGTTCATTCGAACGAGATGTCGAGTTCATTAGAATAACTTCCGACGAACATCAAACAAGTTACTTCTATTTATCAGAGGTACATACGTTCGAAGCTCATTCAAACGAGATCGTGTGTTCATTCGAACAAGGTTTAAGTTCTTTCGAAGGAGTTGAGGTTTTCGTTCAAACAAACCTTATGTTTTCGTTCGAACGAGTTACCTAAAAAATTATGTTTCCTCATTTTTTGTGTTTTTCTATACAAAGGGGGTCAAACATCAGTTTTTATAGAGACTTTTGGCAAAATTAGTTTTCCAATACCTATCCAAAAGCTCCCAAACCCTAGTTTCTCCTAAAGACTTTAAAGATTCAACTTTCAATCTTTCTATGCTTTGAGATCTTATTTTGTGGGCATCAAGAAAGTTTTTACTCATCTCTGTTGAGTATGTTTCATATGGTGAATTTCGTGTTTAATATTTATATGCGGTGGAATCTGTGGTGTAGTATTGCGGTGAAGAAGTGGTGGATTTCGTGTTCCAATTCATAGACGATAGGGGAGCCTGGATCGGTGGATAACAAAGTTTGTGTGGACTCACACGATGTAGCAGCTTGCATGGCCGGACTTTTGCGTTACACCATGTAGGAAAGGTTAAATATCAAAGACTCATCGAGGCTTGGAAGGGCAACGACTATGTGTCGTAAGTCAGTTGTTGACTTTTGTAGTTCCTCATCATAATGATTTATATGGCTAGTCGTCCGAGGTTTTCCCCGTTGTGGGTTATCCTCGTACATTAGCGTGTTGTGTTTGATTTATTTACTTTATCTGCTATTACCTAGATGCATGTTTAGGTTAAGAAGATAAAATTTGGTAAATCGATTTATCATTACAACTCAGTTTAAAATTGGTGCAAAGTTTTTATTTGGGTTAAATATGTTTAAGTTTAATAATCAATTTGAAAAATTAAAAATTTGAGTTTATTTGTTTAGACCATTTCTCTATATTCTGCCTTTTAGGACTTTCACATTGACCTTACTATAAGGACAATGAACAATAACAATAATTCAAAGTTTCATGACCGACTCGTGTATTTTGTTCAACATTTCTCGCATAAAAGTTAATTGGCTTCTTTCATCTTTAAGCCCCCAATTTGTTGCTTCCCAATCCGATTCCACAACAACATCTTCATATGTTTTGCGACTTGAGTCTAGGTATTCCATCGGTGAATTTGGGGGTTAGGGTTTGAGAAGCAAAGATAAAAAAGGGAGGGAAAATAGTTAAGATATTTTTATATTTTTATTATGAAAAGTTGAAATATATAACTATGTGATGATTATCACATGTTAGTTGTACTTAGAAATTTTAGTGGTTTGTATGTTGATTGAAATTTTATTTAAGGGTATGCAAAACTTTTCATTTTATGGATTGAGTGGCATTTTTTTTACCAAGCCATTGGTTGCATTAAGTCAAAGTATGGCCATAGAGAGAATTACCCTTAAATGATTATATAATATTTGAGTTAATTACCTTTTTATGTCCTTAAATTTCACTTGATTTTAAGTTCAATGTATAAAGTATTGATTTTAATACCTTGGAGTTTAGATCTAATGATTTGATTCAATGTAATCCAAATCAAACCGTTTTTAGAACATAGCCATTCACGTGTATGTTTTAGTGGAGTATGAAGTTAGGGACTTTTATCCATTTAATACCAGATCGAGAAACATGTTTTGTTGGTTAAATTAATGTAGTAAAGAAATAAAAAAATAGTATATATAAAAAACCCGGGTCATTTAAATAGTCCATAGTTGAAACTAAAGGCTTCGATGCTCATGAACAAATTAATATACTTAGGGTGAAAACTTCTTTTAAAGAAAGGACAAGGGTGACCCAGACGAGGACCTAGAGTTATAGCAGGTCTATATGCTCTTTTTTCTTATTATTTTTTCATCTCAATGTTGCCTTTTCAGTTGCAACATAGCGGGTAAGTTCATTCCTCTTTTTATTGGATTATAAGTAATTCACTACATAATGATGGTTAAATAAAAAATGACAAGTTTTCCAAAGGGCATTAAAATATGCGAAATTAATATTGAATGCGAATTTCTTAAAAATATTTTACCCAATACGTCCTCATAATTAATTTCTCACTTCCATGTGTTATCGGTCTAATCCAATTGAACCTCACACATCCGCAGATCAAAAGAATATTTATTTGAACATGTGTGCATTCAATATGCATCGATATGTGGAATCTATGCACCCTCATACAAGCTATAAGATTATTGATGGTTAATACAATCAATATAGTCAATACACACACACACACACACGTATGTATGTATGTATGTATGTATGTATGTATGTACATGAATTCCATCATAGTCATGGTCAATATAAGCTTATTGTAACAACATGATATTCTTGAACATATTAACAAGTTCCTATAGTTAAGACCAACTACTTCACTCTTACCAGAGCTATACCATTGGTGTAATAATTCCATTTCAGTTATGAACATATCCAATTATACAAGAACCAAAATTTAATATGTCTCGGGTAAGCCGAAATTACCCACCAGATTTCCTACTATGTATAATGGCCTCAATGTATTTAATCTAATATATAATTGTAGAGTGGGGTTAAATAAATTAACCACCAACACTCTAATGGATTAACCATGCACAATCGATAAAATGAGGCTAAGTGATTTATAAAAGCCCTAATGATATCTGATCACTACAATGACTATAATATTATTACGCGTGACTAATATATCGTGTATACCGCGAGTTTGACGGATTAAACTATAGAATACTCTATGAAAGAGTGCCGGTGTGATACTTGATTTAAACGAATTCACAAATTTCCAATTTTTAGATTTATTTAATTAGAGTCAAACCATGACTCTAATTAAATAAGTCTAAAAATTGGAAATTCGCAAAATAGTTTGAATCAAGTATCAGACCAGCACTTCATTGTAAAATTTGAAACAATTTAAATCATCCCCTAAACATGCAACAATGTGGGTGCGCGTGTCGAACCATCACAAACACAATTATTCTAACTCACAGAATTTAGGGAAAACTGAAGAGTGCGCTTTTGCTCAAATTAATGAATTATTTAATTAAACACAGTTTTTCAATTAAATCCTAAAAACATGCATCTAAATGATTTATCAAATAAAATAAATATAGCATGTGACACAACATATCAGGAAAAATCCCCGCAGGGCAAAACCATATTGTTTTCACTATAATTTGTAAAGAGCGGTTACACGGATTATAATGAAAATAAGTGTGATATACGAAAATACCCGTAGGTGTCGGTTCCGATGTCGTCGGCTGGAATCTCCAGCAAGAATTCCAGATGGGCGGCAATGAAGAAGATACCGGATTCTCCACAAAATACTCTAAAATGAGTAAGAATAATCTCTTGAAGGTTTATGATGTGCATTTAATAAATGGGAATTAAGTGTGCATTTATAAGGAAAGCTTAAAGCCTAAAAAACATCTTTAGGAAAACATGGCAGATTTTGGTCCGAATTTTGCTCAACTTGTTGCAAAAGGAATTTGACCAGCAAATAGTGGTGACATCATTTGACACAGAAATTGAGGTCGGCGGCGTCGTTCAAACGAGAACACATGTCGCTCGAACGAAGACAGCTGTCGTTCGAACGAGATCGCGCGACATGCTGATCTCGCGCGAATGACAGGCGATGTCATTTTAGCGAGCACGCATTTCAAAAAAGTCCGTTTCAGCTTAGAAAAAAGTCTGCATTTGATAAAAAATAATTTCAGACTTCAAAAAATATTTTCTAAAAAATTCCCAAATACTTATGCAAATATAAACAACTCCAAATAATCATTTTACTGATAATGCGTCGTGGAGTTATGGGAAACGGTTGAGCAATACGTCGCATGAAGCATGATGCATGTGTGGAGATGATGGATACATGGATTCAGATAAAGATCGTCGAGGATGATCGTGATGATGTGCCGAATGTAGCGGTATCAGACATACAAACTGTGATATAGGGAAAATAGAAAATTCCTCGATTCTACCTGGACATTTATAAAATTATGCCCTTACAAATATCCCCTATGTCTATGCCGGTTCATACCTAAAAAATTCAAAATATTCAAACTCCCAAAAACAAATGTCATATAAGATAATATCCCCATTAAACCCTCAAACTAAGAATATTAAGTGACATGTCTTCAATCAAACTTCAACATCTTCAAATCTTCAACACTTCAGAAACTCCCAAAGCTTTTCTCATCAGGGTGTGCAATCCAATAGATATCAACTTTGAACCTACACACATGAGAAAAAGCAGATACCCATGACACGTAACAATTTGAAATATAATGATATGCAAAAATCAAAGATCAATGAAGTTTAAGCAAATCATCGACAAATCAACAAGATTTTCTCCCCCATAATTCATTCTCTCCCTTTTTATGATGTCCCCAAAATAGACAGATATGAGAAGCATAAATATGGAAAATGTCACAAAAAATATCTATTTTTGATTTTTTTACTCAAAATATACAACAAAGAATTAAAGAATCTTATATTTTTGAATTTTTCAAAACAAAGAATTAAAGAATCTTCTATTTTTTTTTTCAAAATTTTTACACAAAGTGTACAACAAGGAATTAAAGAATCTTCTATTTTTGAATTTTTCAAAACAAAGAATTAAAGAATCTTCTATTTTTTTTTAAATTTTTCAACAAAGTTTACAACAGGGAATCACACGATGAACGAACACAAAAACAACAAAGTCGATGATAGCGTAAATGTAGGGGTGTGAACACATTCTATAGGTAAATAAACTCAATCAGTCATATGTGCATGATGCATACGTGTACTCCGAACGAATGAACATCAAAAGTATCCTTAGGTGTAAAAATAATTGAATTTAGATGACATCGTCTTAATCAAATCAACAAATCTAAGTCAAAGTGATTTCCACACCAATAACCTCTAAAACTATATAGCGTTTTTTAAGATTTTCACGGACGTGCAAACCCGTTTAAATTTTCCAACCAAACTCCCTTATATTTATATTTTGAAAAGAGGTGATCTAAATTCTCAAACTTTGGAGAATTGATGGTGAAAGCTAATGGCCCATATTTGGCGTGTATTTCTTTTTATTGCCTTAAAATTTTTTTGGGATCTTTTAACTTCTTTGGACCCCGGATAATAAAATTCCTCAATTTTTTGGGTCCGTTTTAACGGTGGCTTTAGCGCAAAGGATAGATAATTACCTTTCGTAGCCCCTCCCCGTTTTTAAAATACCACACAATCTCACCAAACGGTTTTTACATGCACACCTTTCTTATCAAGTTTTATCACGCTTGATTCATTTTACGAAAATAGTTAGAGTGAAAACACCCAACCAACATGTGATAAGACAAGCACAATATTCAAACAAATTCGTGCAAGTGTGCTATAAAGAAAATCATAAGTCAAACATGTAGGAAGAAACACTTAATTACATCTTAATGACTCCAAACATTATAAAGCACAAGGATGACATGATATATTATCTCGAAACACTATCAAATAGTCACATGAATAAATGGATTGAAATTGTGACTTGGATATCTTAAATGCTCATCCATAAAAGGTGAAAATAAAATAAAAAAATCTTTTTGTTCTTTTAAAAAAATTTTATAATAAAAAAATCTTTTTGTTCTTTTCTAAAATTTTTATAAAAATAAATTTTTTTTGTTCTTTAAAATTTTTATAAAAAGAAAATCTTTTTGTTCTTTTCTATATATTTAAAAAAAATATATATACACATGATACAATCTAGCAATAAGAATCATTTTATATGAAAATGACAAAGCATCCTATCCTAGACACGGACCAACCCCTCAGTCAACTGTGCAAATCCCTAAAGACTTCCTAAGAGATTTGAATCTAAGGTCATCTAAGGGTTTCGTGAAAATATCGGCTAACTGACGGTCGGTGGGTACGTAACTTAGGGATACGACTTTGTCCTCCACTAGATGTCGTATAAAGTGCTCGCGTATCCTGATATACTTTGTACGCGAATGCTGGACTGCATTGCGGGATATGTGTATTGCGCTCGTGTTATCACAGGAAATAGTCATGGTGTCCTATGAAATCCCATAATCCTCCAGCATTTGTTTCATCCACAAGAGTTGCGTGCAATAAATCCCGGCGGCGATGCACTCAACGTCCGCAGTGGACAACGAGATGGAGTTTTGCTTCTTGCTCAACCAGGAGACAAGAGAAGAATCAAAATAAAAACACCCACCAGAAGTTCTCTTACAACCATCTACATCCCCGGCCCAATCGACATCCGAATAGGCGGACAAACGATCATTGGTATCAAAGGAATACCAAATACCGTATGAGAGAGTCCCACTCACGTATTTGATAATACGTTTTAGAGCAAGTAAGTGTGACTCTTTCGGGGACTCCTGATATCGTGCACAGACTCCAACACTAAAGGCTATGTCAGGACGACTAGCAGTCAAGTAGAGAAGACTACCTATCATACTCCGATACAAGGTTTTTTCTACGTCCTTGCCTTAAGTGTCCTTACTAAGCTTGATGGAAGTACTCATAGGTGTACGAGCATGTTTAGCGGAGTCTAAACTAAATTTCTTCACAAGGTCTCTAGCATACTTGGATTGGGAGATGAACATCCCATCCTCTAGATGACGAACCTGGAGACCAAGGAAGAAAGTAAGCTCACCTATCATGCTCATCTCAAACTAACTTTTAATCTCCTCCTCAAAGTGGTGAGCATGTGGATCCAAAGACTATGTCATCCACATAGACTTGGGCAACCAAAATAGCACCGTCATCTCTCCTGACAAACAACATCATATCAAATCCCCCTCTCGTGAAGCCACAGGCTAAGAGATAGGATGTAAGCCTCTCATACAAAGCATGGGGTGCTTGCTTCAAACCATATAAGGCTTTCCTCAGATAGATGATGTGCTTCGGGTCTTCAAACCCTTTTGGTTGAACCATATAAACCTCCTCCTTTAGGATGCCATTAAGAAAGGCACTCTTGACATCCATCTGATATAACTTGAATCGCAGATGACATGCGATGTTGATTAGTAAGCGGACGGACTCAAGCCTCACAACAGGAGCAAATGTCTCCCCAAAATCTATACCCTCTATTTGTGTGTAACCTTGAGCGACCAACCTAGCCTTATTTCTGATTATGGTACCATTTTCATCCATTTTATTCTTGAAACTCCACTTGGTACCTATCACATTAGTCTCACTGGGTTGGGGGACAAGTTCCCAGACATTATTCTTTTAAAATTGAAGCAACTCATCCTGTATGGAAGATATCCAGTGTTCATCCTTGAGTGCTTCTTTGTGATTCTTGGGCTTGACTGTGGACGTGTAGCCAAAATGACTAACAACGTTCTCTAGCTGAGCACGAGTCTTGACCCCTAAACTGGGATCACTAATAATGGAAGAAGGATCATGACTCTTGCGAACCCAAGCAGGTGTGTCCCCTAACACAGGAGTAGAGTCCACACAGTGTGGGTGAGGGACAAGTAAGTCGCTACCAGAAAAATCCTCATCCTCACACTGAAGGCTAGGATCAATAAATGCCGAAGGTTCGTCATCTTGCACGGTGACGTTTATTGATTCCATAACCTTAGAGCTTTTCAGGTTAAAAACCCAGTACGCTCTACTATTTATTGAATATCCTAGCAATATTCCCTCGTCGCTCTAGGAGTCAAACTTTCTGTAAGGACATAAATTTCCAATTGAGTCCCTGTATTGTTTTGACTTAATTCCGTGAACAAAACTGTGTTTGTAATATGTCATAGGGAGAATTCTATTTTGTCACGATCCAACTTGGTCTATGACATATTGAAAAAATTGAAGACGTGGCAGCAAAGCTTCAAAGAAATAATCATGACGATATTTATTTGGTGCAAGTTTACTCGTCTTCAAAGTTAATTTCATTCCGAGATCACTCAGGTATGAATACGTATAATTAATGGTGCTCGGAATTATTTTATAAAAGATAAGGATGTAATTTTTATATAAAAAAATGATTTTAAATGTTTTAAAAATTGTTTTTATGGTTTAAACTTCGTTTTATGATGATAAGCTCGAAATAGAGTTTGACAAATTTGAATCTCTTTGTTAAGAGACGTTTTTATCAGAAAGTCAATCTTTCGCGAGGTCGCTCGAACGACATTGGATCTCGTTCGAACGAGATACAATGTCGCTCCAACGACATGCTTAATTCGTTCGAATGACATATTTTTCGAGGCGGTGTTTAAATCTTATTTAAATAGAGTTTGCATCATAATTTCGTAAGTGTGCTTTCTGGAAAAAGTTTTACGAACTAGAACCTTGTTTTCACATGTTTTCTAAGGTTTAAAAGTCTTAAACACATCCTTAGAGTTTGCAAAGATCCGAGTTATCGTTCTTATATGATTACGTGATCTTGCTGCACCAAAGTTGTTGTTATACACATTGAACATCAAAGGGTTTTGTGGTGAAGAAGCGACGAACATCGTGTTCGACATCGTAGACGTATCAAATCCATATCGATGGATACCGAGACATACGTTGACGCGTGTTTTGTGGATAGAGATCATAGAAGATGGAATTTCTGCGTGGTCATGATTGAAGAACGGTTGAAGATTAGAAGGAGCGTCAAGACCCGTGGGGATCGAGTCTTAGTGTAAGGCTAATCTGTCTTTGTAAAACCATAATTTATAGTGATTGTCTGGCTTGGGACGTCCGAGGTTGTTTTCCCGTTTTGAATTTTTTCCTCGTACATCCGGCGTTGTGAGTATTCTTTACTTTACTTTAATTGCTTTAATCACTAGATGCATGTTTAGGATTAATCAAGATAAAATTGGTTTAAAGTAAGAATTGGGATTTCACAACTTGGTTTGGTGCATAATTAAAAGTTGGATCTTTTACGGAGAAAAAATAGTTTTGTTTGAAAACACATATTGGGCACTCCAAAAATTGGTATCAGAGCTAGAAAACATATTTTATTTGTTTTGAGATCCCGTGTGTTTGTTTATCTCTCCAGTGTTTGTTTTCTCTCGATGGATTCTCTAAGCGTTGACGATCTACATCGTTTGAATTTAAAGTTTGCAAAACGTATTGATGTTTTGGAGAAAGAAAATTCCGATTTTAAAAATAAGATTGAATATTTGCAAACTTTTCAAATTCAAAGAGGTATTTGTCGTGAGCACTTTAGTTCCTTGTTTAAAGATTTTAATATATTAAAATTGGGCAAAAAGGAGAGTGACGATAGAGTCCTCATTTTAGAACAAGAGTTAGAGGATTTAAGAAATTCTAGTGTTTGTGCCGTTGGGGAAAATATTTTGATTAATGATTTTGTGGCACGAGAAAAGGCTCTTAGGGATAAGTTTGCTCACATTGAGGGGGAGTGAGATAACCTTCTAGGGGTAATTGAAAATTTAAAGATGGAGTCCTGAAAGTTTGAGGAGTCTAATCATTTGCTTGAGTCAAAAGTTTTGAAGTTAAAAAATTATTTAAATGAATCGAGTAGTGATGATAGCGACTTATCTTGTTCTAGTAGTTCGATTGTAAAAGCCCAAACCATAGTTTGTTTTAGAGCGTCAACCACATCCGAGGGTATTAGAAAAGGTCAACCTAAAGGTCCCGTTCCTCGTCGTGTTTTCACTTGTTCGCATTGTGGTAGGAAAGGTCACCTTAAAAGTTTTTGTTTTGATCTTAGAAAAGACCCTAGGAAGATTAAACGTAGTGTCCCATTGGTTCCCAAAACCCATTTTGTTTGGTATACACCTGTTTGGGTTAGGAAATCTGTTTTGGAGATACTAAATGCTTCGTTGGTTGATTCTCACATGCATGCACACGATTCATCTCTTGCTATTTCTTATGGATAGTAGCTTGCATGTTTTGTCATACGCTAGCCCTTGCATCATGATCTATTATTTGCTAGTGTTATGACATGTTTATCTCTTTGTATTTTATTTTTCACTTGTTTGAGTCTTATTGAAAAATACAAAAAGAATTTATTTTTGAAGAAAACTTTTGAAAAAAAATGAAAATAGTTTTTGTTTTGTTTTTGAGTTTACATGTTTTATGTGGCATATTGGTGTGCTTGGACCCCCCCCCCCCATCGTTTCATTATCCATGTGGGTAGGACATTTGGTCATTATTATTGATACTTAGAATGATCTTAACCATTGTTTAAATGGGGTGGTTTCGAAGTTGATATGCATTTTGATTCGACTTTATATATATGCCAACATTGCACACATGCACGAGTTTATATGGATGTTTGACTTCTCTTGCATATTTGAATTTGGTGAGGCGTTCTTATCTCAATCTTGTCATCTATGCATAAGTAAACTTAAGGAGAAGTGTGCATGTAATAACCGTTTACCGTGAGGATTTGAAATTGGTAAAAATGATGAGTGATTCACGGAAAAGGGATGCGAGAGTTCAAATTTAACTCGTCGTGAAAGCCACCATTTAAAAGAGCCCAAAAACAAAAAGCTAGATGCTAAGAAAAGGGCCAATAAGATTTTCTCTAAGTTGAGAATGCTAGAAACCTCAAAAGAACTTGAAAAAAATATGTTTATATGAGGGTGTTTGGTTGGAGAAAATTTAAAAGGGTTTGCACATCTAATCCTAATGTTGAAACATTGCAATTTGACGCTATTGTTTGTAGAATCGTCAAAATTCTGGATTTGTGTGCATGTAGTACGTTTAGTTCATTAAGTTCATACTTTAATTGTCATTTGGCTATGATAAATTTTGATGATTTATCGCTATCAATTAGAGCTTCTTGATCATTTCGATGTGTTTGAATTGTGACTCATTTGTTGTAGTTTCACGCCTATTCATTCCATGTCCATGTTTGAGCACATCGGTACTATGTTTGCATGTAACTCGCATTTTTAGTTTTAATGAGTTTTTCATTTTGTGCTAAAAGCCTACTGTTTTAGCACTGTTTTGCTTCTGTCAGTGTGTTCTTGGAATTTTTTTGTGGAAATTTTTTCACTGGGAAATACTTTGTAATATTTCTGGGAAACTGGGAAATTTTGGCAGGTCGCGCGAAGTCGTTCTAACTACATTGCATCTCGCGCGAACGACTTATGTCTTCATTCGAGCGACTTCCTCATCTCGTTTGAGCGAAGTCTCTATCTCATTCGAACGACAGAGTGATAAAATTTCTTCTGATTGGTTTGCAGTCCTCAGGTTCATATTGGTATATTTTTGGTACTGCGGGAATCATTTCTGGACTGTTTAATTTATATACAGGCTCTTTTCTATTCCACATTGGTATTTTTCATATAAGTCCGTTTATCACACTTGATTTGATTTGTATACTCTTTGTGTGATTCCTTGGTTTACTAGCTACTATTTTGGCATTACATGATCTTGTTTAGCTGGTTTTCTCATGTTTATCTAGCGGTTTTCTATTTTCAAAATTGGTATCAACTTGCTTCTATTTGGTATCATTTTCTCATGCTAGATATTTCATATTGGTTTATCTTTTCACCGGATTGTTTATTCGAGACAAAAAGGTGGAGAGATTTGGTATGTGATGTAGGGGGAGATTTGTTGAGCACTTATATTTGTTTCAAATGGGTATAATTGGTATCAAATAATTTCTCACATGTTTTCAAATAATATGCTCTTATTGAATATATAAATTGGTTTCTTTTGTTCCTCCATACTTCACTTGGTATTTGTTTGTCTATTTCATGTGTGTAGGTATAGTTCAGCGATTCGAGATTTCAAGTCTACATCACATTCAGACAGTTCATGCTTGCCGGTGCTTCATATTCTAGTCCGTATCCTGTATTTTTGAATTTGGGTTTATGGGATGGGATTTAGGCGTCATACGGCTTGACGGCCCGGTTAGGCATTTCACTGGTTTAGTTTTGTCCCGGAATAGTCAAAGGGGGAGATTTGTAAGGACATAAATTTCCAATTGAGTCCCTGTATTGTTTTGACTTAATTCTGTGAACAAAACTGTGTTTGTAATATATCATAGGGAGAATTTTATTTTGTCACGATCCCACTTGGTCTATGACGTATTGAAGAAATTGAAGACGTTGCGGCAAAGCTTCAAAGAAATAATCATGCCGATGTTTATTTGGTGCAAGTTTACTCATCTTCAAAGTTAATTTCATTTCGAGATCACTCAGGTATGAATGCGTATAATTAATGGTGCTCGAAATTATTTTATAAAAGATAAGGATGTAATTTTTATATTAAAAAATGATTTTAAATGTTTTAAAAAGTTTTTTTATGGTTTAAACTTCGTTTTATGATGATAAGCTCGAAATAGAGTTTGACAAATTTGAATCTCTTTGTTAAGAGACGTTTTTATCAGAAAGTCAAACTTTCGCGAGGTCGCTCGAATGACATTGGATCTCGTTCTAACGAGATACAATGTCGCTCGAACGACATGCTTAAGTCGTTCGAACTACATGCTTAAGTCATTCGACCGATATATTTTTCGAGGCGGTGTTTAAATCCTATTTAAACAGAGTTTGCATCATAATTTCGTAAGTGTGCTTTCTGGAAAAAGTTTTACGAACCAGAACCTTGTTTGCACATGTTTTCTAAGGTTTAAAAGTCTTAAACACATCCTTAGAGTTTGCAAAGATCCGAGTTATCGTTCTTATATGATTAAGTGATCTTGCTGCACCAAAGTTGTTGTTCTACACATTGAACATCAAAGGGTTTTGCGGTGAATAAGCGATGGACATCGTGTTCGACATCGTAGACGTATCAAAGCCATATCGGTGGATACCGAGACATACGTTCACGCGTGTGTTGTGGACAGAGATCGTAGAAGATGGAATTTCTGCGTGGGCACTATTGAAGAACGATTGAAGATCAGAAGGAGCATCAAGACCCGTGCGGATCGAGTCTTAGTATAAGGCTAATCTGTCTTTCTAAAACCATTATTCATAGTGATTGTCTGGCTTGGGCCATCCAAGGTTGTTTTCCCGTTTTGGGTTTTTTCCTCGTACATCCGGCGTTGTGATTATTCTTTACTTTACTTTACTTGATTTAATCACTAGATGCATGTTTAGGATTAATCAAGATAAAATTGGTTTAAAGTAAGAATTGGGATTTCACAACTTGGTTTGGTGCATAATTAAAAGTTGGATCTTTTTCGGAGAAAAATTGGTTTTGTTTGAAAACACATATGGAGATAAAATTGGTTTAAAGTAAGAATTGGGATTTCACAACTTGGTTTGGTGCATAATTAAAAGTTAGATCTTTTTCGGAGAAAAATTGGTTTTGTTTGAAAACACATATTGGGCACTCCACACTTTCCTAGTTGCTATCTATCCCGTAGGATGTAGCATTTACTCCAAAAGACACAAAAATATGCAAGGTTGGGTTTCTTACCAATTCACAATTCATAAGGCGTCTTAAGTGTGTGTGGACGTAGGTAGACCCTATTCACCATATGGCATGTAGTAGACACTGCCTCTGCCCAAAATCTCTTAGTAACCTTACGACCTAGAAGCATAGATCTAGCCATTTCATGAATTGTCCTATTCTTTCTCTCAACAATACCATTTTGCTGAGGAGTCTTCACAGCTGAAAACTCATGTTTGATTCCTAGGCCGTCACAGTAAAGATCTACCTTTGCTTCCTTAAATTCTGTGCCATTGTCACTACGCATCCTATTAATAGTGACTCCGTGTTAATTTTGCAGAACACGACACTTGGTCGTTAAAAACTCTATAGCATCGAATTTCTCTCTCAGAAAACCTTCAATCGAATATCTGGAGAAATCATCTACCATTATGAGGATATACCTCTTACCACCCAGACTTTCAGTACGAGTAAGACCCATAAGATCCATGTGAATTAACTCAAGCACACGGGAGTTGGTAATGGAATGCAAATTCTTGTGGGGACTTCGAATTTTCTTTTCGAGCTGACAGGGTCCACAAACTGTGGAAGTTGGCTTTCCAAGAGATGGTAAGCCACGTACTAGGTCCTTTTTAGCTAAACGTGTCAAATCTCTTACGTTCACGTGACCTAGACATTGGTGCCATAGATACATAGGAGTTATCGTGGTGCTGTTGCAGACAAGTGAGGATGTGGTCACAGTCCCATATCAATTATCTTCTATCCTCACCCCTTGCACTAAAAGTTTACCGGATTGATTATAAACATTACACACGTCCCAGTCAAACTTTACGGCAAAGCTAGCGTCGCACAACTGGCTAATGCTGAGAAGGTTTTCCTTCAAACCTTCGACGTATAAAATATTCTCTAGCTCAGGAAATCCTGGTAACACATCTGTACCTCGTCCTACAATTCAAGACTTTCTTCTGTCTCCAAAGTTGACTCTACCATCCTTATAATCCTCTAGTTAGGTAAAGAATGAGACATCACCTGTCATATGTCTAGAGCACCCACTATCAAAATACCATTGTTAGGTATTATGTGCTTTGAGAGAAAATGAACAACAGGGGCCTTTTCGTCTTTCTTAGGTACCCAAGACGTGGTAACCTTCTGTTTACCCTTGTTGTTGTTGGTTTTAGCCGGGATGCGAGAAGCATTTATTGACGGCAAAGATATCTGTCGAAATTCCTCCATCAGACTCTGTGATGTCGCAGCTAAAAACTCAACACGCTCTCTCAGACTGGTAAAATCATCAGTATGATGTGGTGGAGCAGTAGTACATCGTGTCCGACCCAAACTATAAAAAAACTCCCTGAGGTGGCCTTTTCTTTTGCAGTACATACAGAAGAACACAGTCTTAGGCAGAACTTCATTTGTTTTTCTTGGTCGAGCACTCCTTCGTGGTTTTTGACGATGGCCATATGGAGTCGTAGTAAACTCAAGAATTGGTACAGGTGCAATTTGAGACATGGTGGCACCATCATAACCTATTCCCTACCCATCACCAAAATCTAAAGCAGGACCGAGGAACATCTTTCCAATCTTTCTAGATCTGTCCTCGATTTGAACCTTGACTTCCCGTGCTCGCTCAAGATCATGAGTAAGCTGGATAACATGGGCTTCAAGTTTCTTCCGAGTCTCCAGGGAGGAATGGAGCTCACTCGTAAGACTAGCCACTTGTTTAGTCAAGTCCCCTTTCTCTTTCTCAAAACCACTCACTCTCTCTCCAAACAGTCTCTTTCTCTCTCTCTCTCTCTCTCTCTCTCTCTCTCTCTCTCTCTAAACAAGCTTTCTTTCTCAACACAGGCAGACACTCTTTCTTTCAAGGTAGTGCAGGTGGAGGATTCTCTCTCTCTCGCTTCTTCTAAATTTTCCTTTAAAGCGGTGATCATAAGAACTAGCGTTTTGTTACGCTTTTTGGTTTTAAATGACTCATTATATAACTCAGCGTAGGCACGTTGAAGATTGCACTCACTCTCACTTATATCATCCCCCTCACTCACATCGTTCTCACTGTCGAGGAGTCCCTGTGAAGTAGCATCCTCAACGTCGTGAGGGGCTCTAGAAGTATGACTAGCCATAAATGTGGTGAAGTTGCATTCATACGGTGACTCATCTTCAGAATTCACCGACTCGACCTCACTGTCGTCACTAAAGGTAGCATTAAAAACAACTTTTCCCTTTTCTTTTGCAAGTCTGTTAAGCCTAGTTGCACACTCAAAAGCTCTATGACCCTTATCGTCGCACTCATAGAATCTCTCACCATCTTTAGGAGGGTATTTAAAACCTTTTTCATTTTTCTTATTTTTCTCAAAAAACTTTTTATCTTTGAAATTTTTATTTTTCTTATATTTTAGAATTTTCTTAAAATTTTTAGCAAATAGGGCCAAATCATCTAAATCAAAATCAGATTCAGAATCTGACGTTTCCATCTCCCTTTTTCTAGATGACTCAACTCTTTTTCTTGCCGACCCCCCACTTTTTTTAGCTTGGGAATTAAGTGTAATACCTTTATCTTTAGGATTGAAGGAGTTAGGAAACATATTAATTTCATATGTTTGTAAGTCTCCTACAAGTTCCTCCAATTTAAGCGTATTTAAACTACCAATAGGATTTAGCACAGTGACTTTAGGGATAAAATGCTTAGGAAGTGATCTTAGAATCTTTTTAACAACTCTAGCATTAGGAATGTGTTCACCAAGATTAAAATTAGTGTTAACAATATTAGATAACCTAGCATAAAATTCATCAAAACATTCAGTCTCAAGCATGGTGATAGTTTCAAATTGAGTTGTTAAATTTTGCAGTTTAGACTCTTTCACATAATTAGTTCCTTCGTGGGTAAGTAGTAAAACGTCCTATACCTCTTTTGACGTGGTGCACGTCATAATACGTCGGAACTCGTCAGGTGTGATTGATCCAGAAATAGCACTTAAACCCTTCGAATTAAAAGATGACCATTTAAATTCGTCTTCAGTCCATTCAGTCACAGATTTTAAATTAGTCACGTTATCAGCAGTGACGGAGGGAGGTGTCCACCCTCTTTCAACCAAAATCCAAACACGTTCATCAATGGCTTTTAAAGAAGATTTCATGTGGGCTTTTCAGTAAGCATAGTTTGTCCAGTCAAAAACTGGCATTTTATTATATAATTTCTCCATTGAACACGCCCTTTTTCAAAAATCAATTTTTTCAGAAAATTGATATCTTAGAAAAATTTTGCGAAAGATTACACGGTATATTGTGTAATTAGCTCTGATACCAATTTGAAGAGTGCGCTTTTGTTCAAATAAAGGAATTATTTAATTAAACACAGTTTTTCAATTAAATCCTAAAAACATGCATCTAAATGATGTATCAAATAAAATAAATATAGCATGTGACACCAGATATTAGGAAAAATCTCCGCAGGGTAAAATCATATTATTTTCACTATAATTTGTAAAGAGAGGTTACACGGATTATAATGAAAATAAGTGACATACAAAGATACCCGGAGGTGTCGATTTCAATATCGTCAGCTGGAATCTCACGCAAGAATTCTAGACGGGCAACAATGACAAAGATACCGGTTTCTCCACAAAATACTCCAAAATGAGTAAGAATAATCTCTTGAAGGTTTATGATGTGCACTTGATAAATGGAAAATAAGTGTGCATTTATAAGGAAATCTTAAAGCCTAAAAAACATCTTTAGGAAAACATGGCAGATTTTGGGCCGGATTTTGCTCAACATGCTGCAAAAAGAATTTGATTAGCAAATAGTGGTGACAACATTTGACACAGAAATCGAGGTCGGTGACGTCGTTCGAACAAGAACACATGTCGCTTGAACTAAGATAGCTGTCATTAGAACAAGATCGCGCGACATGCTAATCTCTCTCGAATGATAGGCTATGTCCTTTGAGCAAGCACGCATTTCAAAAAAGTTTGTTTCAGCTTAGAAAAAATTCTGCATTTGATAATAAATAATTTCAAACTTCAAAAAATATTTGCTAAAAAATTCTCAAATATTTATGCAAATATAAACAACTCCAAATGATCATTTTATTAATAATGCGTCGTGGAGTCGTGGGAAACAGTTGAGTAGCACGTTGCATGAAGAATGATACACGTGTGAAGATGATGGATTCGGATAAGGCCGTCGAGGATGATCGTGATGACGTGCCGAATATAGCGGTATCAGACATACAAACTGTGATATAGGGAAAATACAAAATTCCTAGATTCTACATGGACATTTATAAAATTATGTCCTTACAAAAACCCTTTTTGAGTAAAAGCTTTTATTTCACTATAAATTAATAAACCGCAACTTACAATTACATAATGAAATCTGCAATGATCACTCCTCGGAACAATCACATAGGTACGCAACCTAGAGTCAACAAGAATCACAGTCCTAATCAACAAGTAACACCCTCGAGTACTCCCAATGACGTGCAGTCGTAATCAACCCAGTGCCTCCCTCAAGTGGCACCTATATTAGTAGTAGATATCTTCTCTACAAGAGAAACTTCAACAAAGTGTGTTCTTAGGTTCCAAAATAATTCACATATATACTGGGGTCTTGTGAATTGAAAACAAAAGGGATTAAAACCCTAAAATTGAGAAGACAAAGTGTTATGCCAAAGCAGTTTCGTATTTGTTAAAAAACGCAGGTCTTCTTGTGAAAAACGAATTTGGAGAACTCTATTTATAAAAACGTCAAGGCGACGCATCGCTCGAACGAAACGGGGTGTCGCTCGAACGAGATGCTGATATCGTTAGAACGACATCATACGACTTCGCGCGACAACATAATGTCATTTGAATGACAATGCTGGTCGCTCGAATGACCTGACAAAAAAATAAGTTTTTACTCCCAAAAATTCGTTTACAGATCTGGATTTTTTTTTGACAAAACACTCTGCTCCTACACTTTGAAAATATTTTGTAAAAATATCCCAACACATTTATATGAACCGTTGAGGGACTTAAACACAACCTTACCAAAATTTATCTCTCAGAGGCTTTTCTTGTTAAAGAACTTGATATTCGGATCCGTCTTTATGTATGAAAGTTCATGAATATTCTTCGACGGTTGTAGCGGTATACGACATACTCAGTTGATAACGGACAATAAAATAATGTCCTTACAAATCTCCCCCTATGTCTATGCTGGTACAAAATAAAAACAACCGGTACAAAAATTCATCTATATATATATCTAATACCCCCCATGAACCCGAAACTGAAAAGGTACCAGAGATGCAAGTATCAAACTTTTCTTCAAAATCTTTAACTTCAAATCTTTAAGCTTTTCTCATCAGGGTGTGCAAAATAATAATCTTTAATTTTTGTACCTACACACATGAGACAAATCAAATACCTTTGTAATGCATTGAGTTTGAAATATAAATCAATCAATAATCAAATCTCCCCGATAATGTAAAAACTCCCCCATAATTCATTCTCCCCCTTTTTATTTGACTAAAATAGACAAGGAAACGAATAAACAAAACAAACATGGAGTTATCACGATAAATATGCATAGAAGAAATGTTACAAACTACGCTCATGGAAATAATAACTCAAAAGTTTCCACAAACTATTTTTGATTTTTCAAGTTTTCATACAAAAAAATGCAAAAATGATTTTACAAAAATCACACACTATGAATTTACACTAAGACAATCGATTCATGGAAATGGAATGAATGGGTGTGAACATATTCATTAGGCAAATCAATGCAATCAAACATAGCATATGTGCACGATGAATATGTGCACTCCTAACGAATGAATCTCAAAATCGTCCTTAGGTGTCGAAAGTGTTCAATTTAAATGACATCGACTAAATCCATCAACACATCAAAGTCTGGAATGATTCCCACTCCAATAACTCTAAAACTATGTAATGCTTTTTCATGATGCTATCAAGATGTGCAAACCCGTTTTTCATTTCTTTCCATCCAAACTCCCTAATAAATAATTATGCATTGTATTTTTCTTTTGTGGTGGCCCCTTTTTGGCATATTTATCTTTTTATTGCCTTAAAATTTTTTCGAGCTCTTTTAAACAGTGACTTTCACGATGGGTTAATTTTGTACTCTTGCAGCCATTTTTCGTGATTCACTCATAATATTTTGTTGCAATTAAATCCTCACGGTAAATGGTTTTTACATGCACTGCTTTCATTGTCAAGTTTTGTCGCATATGGTTAGTTCTAAAGACATAATTGAGATGACAACACTGCGACCAATAGGTAATAAACAAGTACAGTAATAAAAAAAATCCGTGCAAGTGTGCATTAAAAGAACTCAAGAGTCAAACAAGCAGGTAGTAATCACAAAGTACATCTCAATGACTCCAAACATTGTAAAGCAAAAAAAAGAAATGATAACGCATATCAAAACACTATCAAATCGTCAGATGGATATGGAATGAAAATGTGAATAGGTCATCCTAAATGTCCATTCATATATGGTGTAAAATAAAAAAACAAAAACTCTTTTTGTCTTTTTCCAGAATTAAAAAAATAATAATCTTTTATATTTTTTTCAAAAATATATCAAAAATGGAAAACATAACAGAAAAAATGGTACACACTAGCAATAGGCAAAAATATCATCATGCAAACCAACCTATGCTAGCAAACAAGTCTAAACCTCAACCGTTAGGTGCGGTGGAGTTTTCCAAATGAGGTGACATCCTATAAAAAACATCCATCAAATCATGTCAAGTCTTGAACCAAAACATTACATGCTCCCTAAGATGTGCAAACTCTCTTGTGTAATCATTCGGAGCTTCATGTGTGGGTGTGTGTGTATGAATACATGTAGTAGAAAAACGTGACACATAACCCAACTTAAATCTAAACTCCCTAAGGTGTACTCTCTTTTTGCAATGTGTGCCAACATAAATAGGCCTAGGTACACCTCTCTCAAAACGTATACGACGCACTCTCACACCAGGTACGGGATGCCTAGGTGGGTTGGGAAGAGAGCCATATGGATATATCACAAACTTGAGAACCGACTAGGGTGAAATGTAAGAAGTGGATGTACCGTCATGACCTATTCCTTGTCTCAGAACATTACCCAAAATGGGATTGTGAACCATCTTTTCAACCTTCTTAGATGCATTCTCTAAAGGGACTTTTAACTCCCGAGCGCGTTGGAGATCACTCTCGAGTTGGGATGCACATGTCATCAGACTATATAAGGTGTTGGTCAAATCACACTTTTTCGATCTAAAGCAATGAACTATTCACTCAATGAAACCTTCACTTTCTTGAGTTAACTTGCTCTCGCCTCAAGCACCATCAAACTCTCTAACTCTCTATCCAAATATCTAACCCTAAGACCTAACTCCTTATTCAATTTCTTAATCTTTAAGGTCTCGACATACAAATCTCTAATCGCAATTTGGAGCTCACTTTCATCTCCACTTTCACAATCACTATCATCCTCTATCATCCTTCTCGGGGGTCTCACGTGCACAAGTATCCTCATCTTCATGGGACAAACTACGTGTGCTCACGTGGCTAGTTAAAATGCGATAAATTTCCAATGTGAAGACTCATCCACATAATCTTTCACCCCTTCCTCACTATCGCTAAGAGTGGCTGGCATAGAAGTCTGTTTTCCCTTTCTCTTTAGCCTAGTGGGACACTCAAAAGCTCTATGCCCCTACCCTCACACTCTAAACACTTCTCTTCTACCTCTTTCTCACCACTCTCTTTGGCCTCATTTTTATTTTTCTCAAAAAATATTTTATTGGAAGAATTTTGCTTTGAAAACTTGAGAAACTTTTTAAATTTTTTTGCAAGCATGGCCATATCATAATCAACCTCACCCTTAGAGTCAGACTCCCAAACTTTAACTTTATTTTTCTTATCTCTCGTGGACACTTCCTCTCCCTTCCTATAATGGGCTCTAAGTGCTATCCCTCTATCCTTAGGCTTGACAGTGTCAGGAAACATGTCAATTTCATATGTCTGGAAGTCTCCTACCAGCTCTTCTAATTTTAATTTTCCCAAATTATCTAAGGTATTCAAAACAACCACTTTTAGAATAAAACTTTTAGGCAGCGATCTTAAAATCTTTTTAACCACTTGTGTTTTACGTGTAGGCTCACGAAGATTGAAACTAGTGTTGATAATATGAGATAAACGTGCGTAAAACTCATCAAAACACTTAGATTTAGGCATGGTAATCGTTTCAAATTAAGTAGTTAAATTTTGAATTTTAAATTCTTTGACCGCATTAGTACCTTCGTGGGTAAGTTGTAAACTGTCCCACACTTCGTTTGACGTGGTGCACGTTATAATATGTCAAAACTCCTCAGGAGTGACGACACCAGAAATTGCACTCAACCCACGTGAATTAAAAGTTCTCCATTTAAATTCGTCCTTAGTCCAGGTAGTCATAGGTTTTAAAGATGTTATGTTATCTACAATCACAGTGGGAGGTGTCCACCCTCTTTCACAAACTACCCAAACGCACTCATCAATGGCCTTTAACTATGATTTCATAAGTGCTTTCCAGTAGGCATAATTAGACCCGTAAAAAATTGGCATCCGATTATATAAGTGCTCCATTGGAAAAATTGCAATTTTTCAAAAAAATCAATATCACACAATTTTTGCTGAAAAAGGAATACACAATAAATTAGTGTAACCTGCTCTGATAACAATTTGAAAGAATACTGGTGTGATAGTTGATTTAAACTAATTCGCAAATTTCCAATTTTTATACTTATTTAATTAAAGTTAGTTTTTTAAACAATTTAAATCAGCCCCTAAACATGCAACAATGTGGGTGCGCATGTCAAACGATCACAAACATAATTATGTTAACTCACAGAATTCAGGAAAAACCCCTTTCGGCTAAAACCTTTTATTTCACTATGAATTAATAAATCGCAACTCGCTATTACACAATGAAATCTGCAAAGATCACTCCTCGAAACAATCACATAGACACGTAACGTAGAGTCAGTAAGAATCGCAGTCCCAATCAGCAAGTCACACCCCCGAGTGCTCCTAAGGACGCGCATTCGTGGTCAGCCCAATACCTCCCTCAAGTAATACCTAGATCAGTAGTAGATATCTTCTCTACAAGAGGAACTTAAACAAAGTGTGTTATTGGGTTCCAAAATAATTCACATAAATAATTGGGATTTTGTGAATTGAAAACAAAGGGGATTAAAACCCTAAAATTGAGAAGACAAAGTATTCTGCTAAAGTAGTTTCGTATATGTTAAAAAACACAGGTCTTCTTGTGAAAAAGAAGTTGGGGAACTCTATTTATAAAAAAGTCAAGGCGGCGTATCGCTCGAACGAAATAAGGTGTCTCTCGAAGGAGATGCTGATTTCGTTAGAACGATACCACGCGACTTCGCGTGATAGCATAATGTCGTTTGAACGACAGTGCTGGTCGCTCGAACTACCTGACAAAAAAATAATTTTTTATTCCCCAACAGGTCTGGAACAAAAAATTTGATAAAACACTCCGCTACTACACTTAGAACATATTTTGTAAAAATATCGCAACACATTTATATGAATCATTGAGGGACTTAAACAGAACCTTACCAAAATCTATCCCGCAGAGGCTTTTCTTATTAAAGAACTTGATATTCAGATATTTCTTGATGTATGAATGTTCTTGAATATTCTTAGACGGTTGAAGCAGTATACGACATACTCAGTTGATAATGGACAAGAAAATAATGTCCTTACACTATAGTAACAATTTAAATTAATTATTTGAGATACCACCGCATATATTGAGGCAAGTGGAACCATAAATATTGGACAATTGGTGATTGGGGGCGCGAACCATGCATCATGTAATACGAAAATCGTTGTTATCGGTTCGGTGGCTCAATACAAAAAACCTAAACTACAACTACATTTGACAAGCAAGCACAACGGTAAGTCAGGTATCGTAAGAAATTGACAGAGAGTGATTGAATTTTAAATTTTAATTGCTTTAAAACTTCAAGAATAAAAGTGTAAAATAAATAAACGAAAAGGTGATGGTTGGGAAAGGTGATAAAAGAAAAAAATAAGTTACGCTACACAGAAGTAAAGCGAGGATCGGGATCGTATCCTACCACACGGATTGATACAACTACTAATTAGAATTTTGGCTCGAAAGCAATTTAATCAAGCATTTACAATTAAGCATAAGCATCACACAATAAGAAATTTAACCCAAAGTTGCGAGATTAAACATTTAACGAAAAATGTTCACCCGCGGATTAAATTCGGATTATCGATATAAACACTAACGTTGCGTGACAAAGAAATTTAAACACATAATAATCCGACTTTAATAGGCGAGGTTTCAATTAAATGCAATTTTACACAAAACCTAACTTTCGAGGTCCAAACCCGTAAATGGCGGAACACAACCCCTACCCTATTTATCTAAGGGAAAGACATGGAAATAAACTAAATTAAACTATAAATAAATTAATTACAATAAGAAATAAATTGATCTAGGCAAGAAAGTAGAGAAAGCAAGTAAATCAAAGCATAGAAATTAAGGAAGACAACTAAATTAATGTAATAAAAGTTAAAGTACAACTTACAAAACAAAGAGTACAAGAGAGGAGTAGGGTTTAGCTCCCAACTACAAACCCTAAAACTAGAAAAATATGAAGATCTTTCTTCAAAATGAAGAGAAAGTGTATTTATACAAAACAAATCCCATGGAAAACTTGTAAATAAAAGGAGGAAAAACAAATATCTGCAGGGCCGAATCGATTTAGAATTGGGCCGAATCGATTCGGATGAAAATATCTCGAGACTGCCAAAGGGGAGAATCGATTCGCATAGTCCGATTCGATTCGCAAGGGGGGCATCCAAACTTCATACTATGCATCCAAATACCTACAAAAGCTCAATTAATCCCTGCAAAACATGTTAACATAGAAATCCAAGGTTGTCCGGTTAACGAGCATAAATATAGGGATTAAGATACCCGAGGGGGCTAATAACACGTAGGTTAACGGGTGAAATACACAATATTTGCGTCGTATCACCACCTAACTTACACATTTCTAGTCCCTAGCAATGAAATAGGAAACAACAAGTACTAAAAGTAAACCAAAAGAAGGATACAAGTAAAAAATGGGATGAAAAAGCAATAAAAAGATAAGGCCACTTTCGCGGACGAACGATTGCATTTAACATATTCAATAAGCCGTTAAACCCCTAGGTTACCCTGGTGGACGAGTGTCATCTCGTGAGGGTTTTCAGGGATGATACCCACAAACATCATATAGTTTCCTCAAAATATGCCCAACCCAACATGCGACAAACTCAACAACAACGAAAAAGATTTAAAACATGTTATTAGCATATTGAACGAATTCAAGCTAAAGTCCGTTGTTATTAACAGGTTAAATGCACCTCATAGAATTGAAACTTTAAAAATGGGAGGGGGAAGAGCATGCAAAACATGATTTGGCAAAAACTTAAATAAATCGGATAAACGTAAAAGCATGCATATATTCGATCCTCACGGGAATTACGCTCAACAAATGAATTCACTATGAAAAGGGAGGTAATACACGGGACATGCGGGCATAAGGAGTAAATGTAAATGGAAACTAGTCCGTGCACATGTCACAAATGAAGAACGAAATATATAAAGTGAAAAACTGTAATCTCAATGAAAGGATACTGCACATTAAAGGAGGCGAAATGTATTTTCACAGATTATTAAAACTATTATGACGTTTAAATTAAATTCACCCTAAGATCATATAGTACTTGATAGGGTTATAATGTAGTCTAGGCTTGGGTACGAAACGAAAGGAATGTATGTACGGATTCAAAGTGTTCGGAATGAAAACTTGGAAAAATGGAAAGAATGTGGGCAATATCAAAATTGGAAAGATGACATCCAAACAAGCATTAGATACATCACCGGGGAGAGTAATCAAAGCTTATTGAACTATATACACAACATATACAAATTTCTCTTTCTTTTCTTTTCTTTTCTTCTTTTCCCCATGTTTTCTTTTGCTTTTTGCTTTCTCTTTTTCGTAACTTTTTCACATCTCTTTTCTTTACTTTTCTCACTCTCATATGCCTAAATTGTAAATGAAACACACAACAACATCATTCAATCCCAAGCAACATTCCAAAAAAAGGTGTGTAAGGTAATATGTATGGTGTATAACTCCAATTTGGAGTTGGTTATGGGATTTTGGGGTTATGAAATGAAAGGCTAGTATTTAGGCTCAAAGGGGTTGACGAGGGGAAACGTATAAGGGTGAGGTCAAGGCTAATGTGGGTGATATAACAAAGATGGCCTATAATCATTTCAAAAAGTTTACACAATTCTCAAGTCAAAACAATATATGAAAATCATGATCAAGTAACACATTTCAAGTATGAACTCAATTAATGAACGATCAATGAAAGAATAGATAAATTACCGACGTATTCAACGTTTTCAAAGAGGAAAGATAGTGTATAACACTCACAAACGACGAAAGGTACAAAGCTTATTTGATGTAAGTATATACAATGCAACAAAAGATTACCGAGTTATAAAAATCTTAAACCAAATCAATATAACAAGGAAAATGCATATGCTCATGGGATAAAATTTAATTCATGAAGTTATTCACAATATCAATGATTGAGGACTGAAGTCTAATAACTTCTAAAATCGAAAACATGCATCGTTGAGTTGTCTAGTGGATCGGGCAATTATTAAAATTTATCATCGGAAACAAGGCAAAATGCCCAAAAAAGGAGAAAAAATAAAGAAGATATTTTTGAAAATTTTGAAATTTTTCTAAGAAACAACATGCTTAGTAACTAAATGTGAGCAAATCCATGGACAAAATAAAGAAATGGATAAAATATCCTACCACCCCTAACTTAAATGTTGCATTGTCCTCAATGGACATTAAGAACACAACACAAAGAGAGGAAACAAACGATATTACCCAAAATTGGAGCGATCTCCATAAGCACGAGTCCAATAAAATCTACAAAACAAGTTAGTACCGAGCATAGAAAAAACAAATAACAAAAAGTGAACTAATTACACTAGACTAAATAAAAAGAAAAGACAAATATTAAAGAAATAAAATTAAAAAGCTAACTATTTACAACCTGCTATTTAGACTACACACTAACTATACACTAGAAGTCTAATAGTTGAGGGTCCACCCAAAAAGGGATTTAACTTTGAAAGATCAACGGTGGACCCTCCAAAGAGAACATGCCTCCCGAAAAATAATAATTCCATTTGAACAACAGAAGGCATGTGAGTGGTGAAAAAAGTGAACCATTGCCAATTTGAAATTTTGGGCGGACGATGGGGGATTTGGATAAAACGGGGGACGAGACCACATTGATCTCGGGAAAATTAAAATCACATCCACAAGGTTCTTCAATTGGAAGTGGAGGTGGGGCTAGTGCAAGTGAATAGACCATGAGATGAACCATCTCAAAATAACAAGCTCATTCAAGAATCAGGTCAAAGTTCTCAAGACTTTCAACCGATTCTTGTGATAAATTTAATTATTCGGGAATAGTAGGGAGTAAAGGAAAGGAAGGACCAACAACCTCAATACAATCGGAAGAATTAATAAGAGGTTAAAAATTGAAAGTTATAAGGCTTGGCTCACTCTCAATTATTTCTTCAACAAAAAGGGGTGGAGATGAAACGCAAGTTTCAACCTCGACCCAGTTTTGTAAAGAAATAATCTCATCGAGCATGGCATCATTTTCTAGAAACCAAACTTGAGAACTTTCAGATTGGTCATTCATTTCCCTTATCATTAACTCATAATCAAATGAACAAGAAGACATTTCATCTTCTTATGCGGGTTGCTCATAGCTAATGGATTCCCCGCATTCCAAATTACCCTCACAAGGCGATGAGGGATTACTTACATACTCTTGAATTTCACGCTCAATACGCTCATCTTCAAGAATTTGTAGGCATTCTCTCATTATTTTGGGAGTATAACTTGGAAAATAATTCTCATAACAATTAAGGTTATCTAAAGAGTGATAGCGAGACATTTCAAAATAAGTTATTCAACAAAAGCAATAAGCGCCAAAATTTCAAAAGTCAAAAGGAAAGGAGAAAATAAAGAATACAAATATGAATGAAAGAAATATTACGAAACAATAAAATAATTACAATCTAAAACACACTCCCCGATAACGACGCCATTTTGATTGGGGGAGCGAACCGTGTGTCGTGTAATACGCAAATCGTTGTTATCGGTTCGACGGCTCAATGCGAAAAACCTAAGCTACAACTACACTTGACTAGCAAGCATTGTGGTAAGTCAGGTATCGTAAGAAATCCACAGGGAGTGATTGAATTTTAGATTTTAATTGCTTTAAAACTTCAAGAATAAAAGTGTAAAATAAATAAAAGAAAAGGTGATGGTTGGGAAATGTGATAAAAGAAAAGAATAAGTTACGCTACACCAAAGTAAAGAGAGGATCGGGATCGCATCCTACCACGCGGATCGAAACAACTACTAATTAGAATTTTGGCTCGAAAGAAATTTAATCGAGCATTTACAATTAAGCATAAACATCACACAATAAGGAATTTAACGCAAAGTTGCGAGATTAGACATTTAATGGAAAATGGTCACACACGGATTAGATTCGGATTATCGATATAAACACTAATGTTGCGTGATAAAGAAAGTCAAACGCATAATAATACGAATTTAATACATGAGGTTTCAATCAAATGCAATTTTACACAAAACCTAACTTTCGAGGTCCAAAACTCGATCCTATTTATCTAAGGGCAAGTCATGGAAATAAACTAAATTAAACTACAACTAAATTAATTACAATAAGTTATAAATTGATCTAGGCAAGAAAGTAGAGAAAGCAAGTAAATCAAAGCATGGAAATTTAGGAAGACAACTAAATTAATGTAATAAAAGTTAAAGTACAACTTACAAAACAAAGAGTACAAGAGAGGAGTAGGGTTTAGCTCCCAACTACAAACCCTAAAACTAGAAAAATATGAAGATATTTCTTCAAAATGACGAGAAAGTGTATTTATAAAAAACAAATCCCATGGGAAACTTGTGAATAAAAGGAGGAAAAACAAATATCTGTAGGGCCGAATCGATTCGGAATTGGGCCGAATCGATTCGGATGAAAATATCTCGAGACTACCAAAGGGGCGAATCGATTCGCATAGTCCGAATCGATTCGTAATGGAGGAACTGACACTCTGTCTCAACCCGAATTGAATCGCAAGGGGCGAATCGATTCGGACCTACAGGTCTTGAATCTTCTCCCCTGTTTTGGTTGGTTTGAAATTCTCTTCCGCTAAAAAACCCGTAACTTCTTCGATATAACTCCGATTCATGTACCGTTTGCGGCCACACAAATCTTGTTCAGAGGGATTCAACTTTCGTGAAGACAATATGCCAGTTGCCCATATTGTGAAATGACTAAAATGCCCTTGCGTGTGCGATTGTGTATGAAACTTCGCTGGAATGCGTCCAAACTTCATACTAAGCATCCAAGTACCTATAAAAGCTCAATTAACCCCTGAAAAACATGTTAACATAGAAATCCTAGGTTTTCTAGTTAACGAGCAAAAATATAGGGATTAAGATACCCGAGGGGGCTAATAACGCGTAGGTTAACGAGTGAAATACGCAATATTTCTGTCGGATCACTTGGCTCCACTGGAAAAAATGAGCCCACTTGGACACTTTTTCTATAAAAGAGGGTTTTCCCTCATTTATGTAATACCCCGTAATTCTGCATAATTAGGAAAATACGTTTTATTTAAATTACGTGAGTCGAGTAATTTAATGTGATAATATACGTTTATTTAAATTACGAGAGTAGAGTAATTTAATGTGACACGTTTTAAATTAAATTACGAGAGTAGAGTAATTTAATGTTAGATTATGTTAATAAAGATTAATATGACGATTAAAAATTTACTAAATGTGAATAGTAAATTTTGAATGTTGATATGTATGGTCTAGCGATTTTATGGACGTACCTGAGTTATCTCAAGTAAAAAAAATTGAAGATGAAATGAGAAAAATATTTTAGGAGACTCGAAAGGTAATTTAGAGTCCACAGATGATTTTGAAAGGGTCGAATTAGTCAAAATAGTGTACCCGAGGGTATTAGTTGAGTACCGGGTCATTTTCGGACTAAACCGGAACCATTCGAGGGCACTTTGGTCTCTTTACATTTATGGGTAAGTAGACCTACGAATTTTGAAACCCTAAATTAGATTACAAGAGTTGAGGCTAGGGTTAGAAAGAAAGAAAATACACCATAGCCATTAGAGAAGAGAGATAGGTAATTTCCTAAGGCAAAAGAAAGAAGGAAGGGAAATTCTAAGGAGATTTCACCACATATTTGTTGGGAAGAAGGATTGAAGGATCAAAATCATCAACCAACAACCACGAAATCTGACCCTACAAATCATAAGGCAAGTGGTTATTTGCAAAATAAATTGAGTTATAATACCCATATTTAAGCTTGATGAAGAACATGGTTTTTATGATATTTTTGGGAGAAAAACAATTTCTTATGATCCATGATTGGTAGGGATTTGCATATAGGACGTTTTTGGATCTCCAAATATTCTAATATCATAGAAAACTAGATGATTGAATCGAACTAAAAACCTGGAATTATGATGAAAGATGTAAAGAAAGTATTTGTAGGGTTCTTGAATATTAGTTAGATTTTTAGTTAATTTGGCCAAGATTTATAATGATTTTGTTGTTTTAAATCGTTAGTAATCATCCCAGAACATGTAGAAATGCTTAGAAATTGTTGATTGTAAATATGGTGGAGTATCATGAAAGATAGATAGATAAAAATGGAGAAGCCCGCATGAAGAAGATGAACTGGGTCTGTCACTGCTTGATCGATCGATCGACCCTTGAATGTCGATCGATCGAGCAGTCGATCGATCGACCATATCCCATCGATCGATCGACCCTGGCTGCACTTTAGAGAATTTTGTGGATAATTTTCCTTTTAATTACCGTCGCTTAATGGGAACTTTAGTGATGATATTTTACCTATGAGGAGACTTCACAAATACTAGTAGGTGTACCATTAGATTTCTTCATAAATGATTTATTGGGAATTTTGGAAAAATGGACCAACGAGAGGACGATCGATTGAGCCGTAGGTTGGGATTGTGAGAATTTAATTACAGAAAGAGTGAGATTTAATTCCGAAAAAATACCAGTAGGTTAAAGTTAACTTAACTACTGAATTAAGGGAGGGGTAACTAGGGCCCTTAGAGTTGCGTGAATACTCGAGTAAATACAATAGTAAAATAAATTGTAATTAATGAGTACGGTGAATATAAGTAAAATATATTACGTATGGTCATGATTTGATAGGTCAGGTGTGTACCTACTAAATTATATAAAAGTTTGGGTTAAGAGAATTTTACCTAAATTAATTATGTTAGGGTCGATGTGACATTCCGAACTAATATAATGTTATTATATGTGTGGGGTCGATGAAGAATGCCGAACCAAACTTTAAACTGGTGTCGTGATGAAAGAGTCCCGAACCAGAATATGTGTATATATTTATATTTTTAAATAGTTGCGGTCGATGGATCATTCCGAACCAACTCTTACTTGGGGTCGATGAATCATTCCGAACCAAGAATCCTTTATGTGTGGTAAAAGGATAAGTTAATGATAACCAATATTAAATACATGATTGTGTGATAAAATGTATTCTATGTGCATAATCTACAGATTGAGAATAGTCGATAATGAAATGAATTGTAAATATCTTAGTAATAATTTATAGCGTGATGTAATTATTACAACAAATAAGGATAACGAACAGTAAATAAGTTACCTACGCTTATGGGTAGTATAACTAGGTGAACTAAGTGTCCTCGTTAGACATACACTATAAAAGGGAGGTGAGAAAGTTCAAGGGAGTTGTACGAAACTTTTATATGTGTTATCAATAACTCAATTGTGATAACTACTTGCAAAATATTTTCAAATGTTTTGTGTACTAACTCTTGCCATGTAAAAATTTTAAAAACCTTTTAGGTGCCCAGCCACAGGGACACCCAGCATGATTTCATTCCAGAGATTTGGGAGCTGCAGCACGTGTGGATGTTGCAGGGATTGTTTAGACGCTTCCTTTTTTATGTTCTAGTACAGGATCTCAGTTTTAGTACTCTTAGTTGGGACATGTTGTCCTATATTTACTTTTATAGTTATTCTGATTCTGGATTTTGAGTTGTCTTTTATTGGCCGTGGTTTTCCGTAAGACTTTACCGGTATTTAATTATTTTTGCAACTGTTTTATTATTACTAGAATTGTAATGTGGTATGGATTATTGTTATGCTTAAAGAAGATAAAATTTGGCACTCGCTTAATTTCACTTAGGTGGTTAGTAAATTAAAAAGTTTTCGGCAGTGATGCTATGAATGAACCATTTAAGAAACCTGTTTTAATTTAATTAAGGCTTGATCACCCAAGGTTTAATTAGGCGGGGTGCCGCAGATGGTATCAGAGAATCAGGTTCTAGTATCCATAGGACCTGTACGGCTTATTGTGTTTCAGCGTAACGTTTGGTTGTATAAGAGCGCTACTATTAAGACTGTTGATTCAATATCCACTTTTTCGTTATCGTACATCTGCTCTTAAATTTTGTATAAACTGTGTACTTATACAATTTGAATCTTATTTCAGATGCCACCCAGGAGATAGCGAGCGGAGAGGGCTAAAGCCAGAGATGAGGTGGGGGAGGCTCATCAGGAGCCACAGGTGTCGATACCACCACCCCCACCTGAGTTAATTTCCACCACTCGGGTTGCAGTGATAGTGGCTCAGGCAGTCGAGACAGCTATGAGGGCCATGGCAGAACATTTTCCTCAACCCCAAGTACCTCCTCCCATGGGACCGGTAGTTCAGGCCCCAGCAGGACCATCTACCTGGCAGCAAGTCAGAAAGACATTTCAGAAAGGACACCCACCCGAGTTTCAGGGTAGTACCGATGTAGTGGAGGCGTGCAACTAGAAGAAAAATATCCAGCACCACTTGCCCATGCTAGAGTGCACCGAGGTATAGAGACAAATGCTAGCCACTTTCCGTCTGTTGGGAGCGGCTTTAGAGTGGTGGGAGTCAGTTACCACCACCGAGGAAAGGGACACTATGGGAATTTCTGAGTTTTGGGTGCGGTTTGACCGCAAGTATTTCCCTCCCGCAGTAGAGTCACAGATGAGGAAGAAATTCAGTGAAGTGGTTCAGGGTGATCGCTCAGTTGCTGATTATGAGGAGGAGTTTACCCGCTTGGCTAACTTTATGCCAAACGAGGTGAGCGATGAGGAGAGGAAGAAGTCAAAATTTATGGATGGCTTGACCTGGAGAATCAGGCAACACTTGATCGGCAATCCGACGTTAGTGACTTATACTGATGTCGTCAATGCCGCTCTACTACGCTGTCAGGACCACCGCTTTCATGGGAGGGGAAACAAGAGAGGTGAGCCTAGTCAGCCGGGAAAAGTATGTGGAAGTATGTACAATAGCACACCATAACAGCAAACAGTGGGCCAGTTAGGGCGGGATTCCCGAGAGGGGAACCCTACCAAGAATTTTAAGCACGGGAGGCATAACTTTGATAGACAGGGCCAGCAGGGCCCCCAACAACAAGTTCCTCAGGGCCTACAGGGCCAAGGGAATCAAAACGGAGGAAAACAAGGTCAAGGTCGACAGGGCCAACAGGGCTAAGGGCAGAGACAGTTTCAGGGTCAGTGTTTCACTTGTGGCCAGCAGGGTCACAAGAGTAGAAATTGTCCACAGCTAGACAGGGCACAACAACAGGGTGCCCAACAGGGGCATCAGGCTCCGTTAGCCCCAGCAGTAGAACATGCCCCACAGCCAGGACAGATGCAGTACGGACGTGTGTTCAACGTTCGTGATATCCCATTTCAGCCAACACCTCCAGCACCGTCGGCAGTTGCGGGTATGTTTCCTATTCATGGACTTGAGGGTAGTATTTTGTTTGACACGGGGGAGACGCATTCATTTATTGACACTAGATTTTCACGGGCAGCCGGCCTATTAGCAACAGCTGACACTCATCTTATGTGCGTGGAGTCACTAATGGGTAGTGGGTCCCTTATACACTCGATTTGTAAGGGTGTGGACATTATGGTCGGTAGATTGAGTCTAGCGGCGGACCTCCTAGAGCTGGATATGAAGGGATATGATGTCATCCTAGGTATGGACTGGTTGGCGCAGTATAGGGCAATGGTAGATTGTTATGAGAGGACTATTGTGTTCTCCATCCCGGGACAAGAGATGTTCCTGGTGGCAATGCCACTCCCTGAGGGAGGATCGCGAACTCATTTATATTATATTGAGGAGGAGACCTCACATGGGGTTGTCGTTTCTCTGGACTCAATCCCTAGGATTTTAAAGATGTCTTTCAGGAGATACCAGGGTTACCACCCAGCAGGGAGGTAAAGTTCGTTATTGACCTAACACCGGGGACGAGACCGATTGCCAGAGCACCGTATCGCATGGCTCCTTCGGAGATGCAAGAACTGAGAGATCAGATTTAGCAGCTATTAGGACAGGGTTTCATTCGACGGAGTACTCGCCATGGGGTGCGCCGGTGTTATTTGTAAAGAAAAGGGATGGTTCACTTCGTCTGTGTGTAGATTACAGAGAGCTGAACAAAGTGACGATACGTAATAAGTATCCATTGCCGAGGATTTATGACTTGTTTGATCAGTTGAGAGGGGCTGCATACTTCTCAAAGGTCGATTTGAGGTCGGGTTATCACCAATTGCGCATTCGTGAAGAGGATGTACCCAAGACCTCTTTCCTGTCGCGGTACGGGTCATATGAGTTCAGAGTGATGCCGTTTGGGCTAACTAATGCACCGAAAGTATTCATGGATCTCATGAACAGGGTATTCAGGGAGTTTTTGGATCATTTTGTGATTGTATTCATAGATGACATTCTGATTTACTCTCGCACGGAGGAGGAACACGCTGAACATTTATGAATGGTTCTACAGACATTGCGGGACCATCATTTGTACGCCAAATATGAGAAGTGTGGATTTTGGCTTCGAGAGGTTAAGTTCTTAGGCCACGTTGTATCTAGCAGAGGCATTGCTATTGACCCGAGTAAGGTATCGGCGGTGAGGGAGTGGGGACAGCCCACAACACCGACCGAAATTCGCAGTTTCTTGGGGTTGGCCGGTTATTATCGTCGCTTCATCAAGGGGTTCTCAAAAATTGTCGTACCTTTGACGAACTTGACTTGGAAGGGAGTATCCTTTGTATGGAGTGACAGTTTTCAGTTAGAATTTGATGAATTAAAGGACAAGTTGACATCAGCACCCGTTCTTGCCTTGCCTAGGAGCGGAGTGGAGTACCGAGTCTATACTGATGCGTCCTTACAAGGGTTTGGGGGTGTGTTACAGCAGGAAGAGAAGGCTATAGCTTATGCGTACCGAAAGCTTAAGCCTCATGAGAAGAATTACCCCACCCATGACCTCGAGTTGGAAGCGGTTGTCTTTGCATTGAGGATATGGAGACACTATCTTCTGGGTGAGCAGTTCACTCTATTCACGGATTATATGTCACTGCAGTATTTGTTCACTCAGAAGGATCTGAATATGAGGCAAAGGAGGTGGCTTGAATTCATGAAGGACTACCAATTTGATATACAGTATCATCCTGGCAAGGCTAACGTGGTGGAAGATGCGTTAAGCAGAAGACCTACTGGAGAGTTGGCAGAAATTTGGAAGGCAAAGTGGAGTGAACTTCGACACGAGGATGAGATAGCTAGAGCATGCATGGAATTTTTATCTATCACTCCTGAGAGTGTTCTACGGGTAGTGAGGGAACAAGTCGAGGACCCGTTTTGTCAGGACAAAGTACGACAGTTACTGTCCGAGGGGGCAGAGTCCTACTCCATCAGCTCAAAGGGCGGACTACGGTTTAATGGTAGGCTGATAGTACCCAAAAATGATGATTTGAGACATGCCGTTATGACGGAGTTACACGGGTCAAAATTTTCGGTTCATCCAGGCGGGGACAAAATGTACCAGGATATGCGACGATTATATTGGTGGTCAGGTATGAAACGAGATATTGCCGAATTTGTCTCAAAGTTTGCTACATGTCAACTCGTAAAAGTTGACCATCAGAGGCCTTCAGGGATGCTACAACCACTGGAGATTCCTGTGTGGAAGTGGGAGAGTATCTCGATGAATTTTATTACTGGGTTACCCACATCACAGAAGGGTCACGATTCCATATGGGTGATAGTGGATCGGCTGACTAAGGTAGCTCATTTCTTACCGGTTCGTACGGATTATGATACAATGCGGTACGCGCAGCTATTCATTTCAGAGATTGTTAAGCTGCAGGGAGTTCCTATTAATATTGTGTCGTACCGAGACAAAATATTTGTGTCACATTTCCGGCAGAGCTTTCAGGAGGCCATGGGCACCGACTTACGGTTGAGTACGTCGTATCACCCACAAACGGACGGTCAGACTGAAAGGGTAAACCAGATGTTGGAGGATATGCTAAGGATGTGTGTCCTAGATTTTGGGGGAGGTTGGGAGCCATACCTTCCTTTGGTGGAGTTTGCATATAATAACTCTTACCAATTCACTATCGGCATGGCTCCATTCGAGGCACTTTACGGGAGGCCTTGTCGTTCGCCCGCCTGTTGGTTAGAGGTGGGGGATAACAATCTATTGGGGCCAGAGATGATATGGGAGACTTCCTCCAAAATAGAGTTGATTCGAGGACGTATTCAAATAGCTGAGGATATGCAGAAGAGTTATGCTGACGCCGGTAGGAGACACGTGGAACTAGATGTGGGCGACCAAGTATTAATTCGAGTTTCTCCTATGAAAGGGATTATGAGGTTCGGCAAGAAAGGGAAATTAGCGCCGAGATATGTGGGGCCGTTTCCTATCATTGATAGGGTGGGACCGGTAGCTTACAGATTGGGACTCCCTGAGCATATTTAGCGAATACATGATGTATTCCATGTGGCATCGTTGAAGAAATACAAGAGGAGTGAGAGAGCCTTCTGGCACATTTCACTGGAGGAGATCGATTTGCAGCCAGATGTCTCGTATGAAGAGAGACCCGTTGCTATTCTGGATTATAGTGAGCGCAAACTACGGTCCAAGGTGGTACCCTTAGTGCGAGTACAGTGGGGACATCACAATATGGATGAGTCTACTTGGGAACGGGAGGAGGATATGCGATAGGAATATCCATAATTATTCACAGCAGATATTTTCTAATTTCGAGGACGAAATTCTTTTTTTAAAGGGGGAAGTATGTACTACCCCGTAATTCTGCATAATTAGGAAAATACGTTTTACTTAAATTACGCGAGTCGAGTAATTTAATGTGATAAAATACGTTTATTTAAATTACGTGAGTAGAGTAATTTAATGTGACACGTTTTAAATTAAATTACGAGAGTAAAGTAATTTAATGTGAGATTATGTTAATAAATATTAATATGACGATTAAAAATTTACTAAATGTGAATAGTAAATTTTGAATGTTGATATGTATGGTCTAGCTATTTTATGGACGTACCTAAGTTATCTCAACCGAGTGTCGCGCGTAAAAAAAAATTGAAGATGAGATGAGAAAAATATTTTAAGAGACTCAAAAGGTAATTTAGAGTCCACAGATGATTCCGAAAGGGTCGAATTAATCAAAATAGTGTACCTGGGGGTACTAGTTGAGTACCAGGTCATTTTTGGGCTAAACCGGGACCATTCGAGGGCACTTGGGTCTCTTTACATTTATGGGTAAGTAGACCTACGAATTTTGAAACCCTAAATTAGATTATAAGAGTTGAGGCTAGAATTAAAAAGAAAGAAAATACACCATAGCCATTAGAGAAGAGAAATAGGTAATTTCCTAAGGCAAAAGAAAGAAGGAAGGGAAATTCTAAGGAGATTTCACCACATATTTGTTGGGAAGAAGGATTGAAGGATCAAAATCATCAACCATCATCAACAACCACGAAATCAGACCCTACAAATCATAAAGCAAGTGGTTATTTGCAAAATAAATTGAGTTATAATACCCATATTTAAGCTTGATGAAGAACATGGTTTTTATGATATTTTTGGGAGAAAAAAATTTTCTTATGATCCATGATTGGTATGGATTTGCATATAGGATGTTTTTGGATCTCCAAATATTCTAATATCATAGAAAACTAGATGATTGAATCGAACTAAAAACCTGGAATTATGATGAAAGATGTAAAGAAAGTATTTTTAGGGTTCTTGAATATTTGTAAGATTTTTAGTTAATTTGGCCAAGATTTATAATGATTTTGTTATTTTAAATCGTTAGTAATCATCCCAGAACATGTAGAAATGATTATAAATTGTTGGTTGTAAATACGGTGGAGTATCATGAAAGATAGATAGATAAAAATGGAGAAACCCGCATGAAGAAGACGAACTGGGTCTGTCACTACTTGATCGATCGATCGACCCTTGAATGTCGATCGATCGAGCAGTCGATCGATCGACCATATCCCATCGATCGATCGACCCTGGCTGCACTTTAGAGAATTTTGTGAATAATTTTCCTTTTAATTACCGTCGCTTAATGGGAACTTTAGTGATGATATTTTACCTATGAGGAGACTTCACAAATACTAGTAGGTGTACCATTAGATTTCTTCATAAATGATTGAGTGGGAATTTTGGAGAAATGGACCAATGGGAGGACGATCGATTGAGCCGTAGGTTGGGATTGTGAGAATTTAATTACGAAAAGAGTGAGATTTAATTTCGAAAAATACCAGTAGGTTAAAGTTAAATTAACTACTCAATTAAGGGAGGGGTAACTAGGGCCCTTAGAGTTGCGTGAATACTCGAGTAAATACAATAGTAAAATAAATTGTAATTAATGAGTACGGTGAATATAAGTAAAATATATTACGTACGGGCATGATTTGATAGGTTAGGTGTGTACCTACTAAATTATATAAAAGTTTGGGTTAAGAGAATTTTACCTAAATTAATTATGTTAGGGTCGATGTGACATTCCGAACTAACATAAAGTTATTATATGTTTGGGGTCGATGAAGAATGCCGAACCAAACTTTAAACTGGTGTCGCGATGAAAGAGTCCCGAACCAGAATATGTGTATATATTTATATTTTTAAATAGTTGGGGTCGATGGATCATTCCGAACCAACTCTTACTTGGGGTCGATGAATCATTCCGAACCAAGAATCCTTTATGTGTGGTAAAAGGATATGTTAATGATAACAAATATTAAATACATGATTGTGTGATAAAATGTATTCTATGTGCATAATCTACAGATTGAGAATAGTCGATAATGAAATGAATTGTAAATATCTTAGTAATAATTTATAGTGTGATGTAATTATTACAAGAATAAGGATAATGAACAGTAAATAAGTTACCTACGCTTATGGGTAGTATAACTAGGTGAACTAAGTGTCCTCGTTAGACATGCACTATAGAAGTGAGGTGAGAAAGTTCAACGGAGTTGTGCAAAACTTTTAATGTGTAATCAATAACTCAATTGTGATAACTACTTGCAAAATATTTTCAAATGTTTTGAGTACTAACTCTTGCTATGTAAAATTTTTAAAAACCTTTTAGGTGACCAGCCACATGGACACCCAGCATGATTTCATTCCAGAGATTTGGGACCTGCAGCACGTGTGGATGTTGCAAGGATTGTTTAGACGCTTCCTTTTTTTTGTTCTAGTACAGGATCTCAGTTTTAGTACTCTTTGTTGGGACATGTTGTCCTATATTTACTTTTACAGTTATTCTGATTCTGGATTTTGAGTTGTCTTTTATTGACCGTGGTTTTTGGCAAGACTTTACCTGCATTTAGTTATTTTTGCAACTGTTTTATTATTACTAGAATTGTAATGTGGTATGGATTATTGTTCTGCTTAAAGAAGATAAAATTTGGCACTCGCTTAATTTCACTTAGGTGGTTAGTAAATTAAAAAGTTTTCGGCAGTGATGCTAAGAATGAACCATTTAAGAAACCTGTTTTAATTTAATTAAGGCTTGATCACCCAAGGTTTAATTAGGCAGGGTGTCACAATTTAGTAGGATGATGGTATTGGTGGCAAGGTAAAGAGAGGAAGTTTATCTCCTTTTCCCCACGAACCGCTTGAGATCCGTTACGGGTTTGATAGTGACAAGCGGATTTTCATGGTTTCATCATGACGTTTACGTATTTTACACAGTATATGGGTATTTGGATGCGGTTGGCTGTATATGGCACCCCACACGCAACAAAACTACAAAAAACAGAGTTTTTCGACGTATCGTATGTACCCCCGAACTACGCAAACTTTGATTCCGCGAAGAGATAGATATGTAGGTGCAACAACGTTGCTCAAGTCTAAAACACGCTAAATGCGATGCTTCCCCAAATCTGGACTACTCTCTTACATTTGACGATTCTACTGGGAAGGTATTCGTGATTCCGATTGTGTAACCCCTCGTGCGCATACGAAGAGATCGATAAAATGGAACACTTTCTAAAAAGATAACTATTATTGCTTGCCATATCTCATTTGTGATGTTGGATATTCCATGATATCTTTTTCAGTTATGAATCCTGTTTCTTTAGATGCATATAAAATACGCTAAACATTTATTTCAAAGGAAAGTATCTTGATTATTGAAATAGACGGAAGTAAAAATGTATATGAATATTTTCGTTGTTTGAAAAAAAAATATACTGTTGCTATTTCTTTATGAGTTTAATCTCAATTAACCAAAAGATTGATTTAAAAAAAATATTGTATGTCAGATTTTAATAAAATGTAATGTTTATTTGCGTGTGCCAGCAATATCAGGTTGACACACTATAAGAGCTGAAATTAAGAGATCTGTGATGCAAACTGCGTTTGAGCCACACAGTGCACTGCATGAATGTACTTAAAATATTATTTTACCTAACGCTACCAAAGGCATTAATTGACCTGTGTAGGGGTGGTAAACGGACGGATACGGATCGGATACCATGTTTTCCATATCCGTATCCGCTATCTGAATGTACTATCCATATCCGTATCCGTATCCGCCCGGATAGTTAAAACAATTATCCATATCCGTATCCGCTCGGATACCTTGGATTCGGATAATATCCGTATCCGTTTACATTATTTAGCCATCGCAAAAAATAACTATTAAAATATCCAATCCAATCCAAATAAATATATAACAAAATTACTGCCTCTTAACAATTACAATTATGGATTCCATAATAATAGTATCAATCCATAATGATAATATGGTTAAAGCCATCCATATAAGCTTAAAGCAATTCAAAGAAAGATAACATTCGCATTCCATGACAGTAGAAATAAATATGCACCTTTTAGATTAAATCAAATTTATTGAGAATGATAACCTCATGGACCTTTTGTTTTCAAAACATACTGATATTTTTATTTTAATAAGTATATATTTTTATTTTGTATATAATATACCTGTTGTTAACTTCAGTTCTCATCACAATCAAAACCATCTCTTTACTTTTATGTTTCTCTTTTACATTCTATTATGTTTCTCTCTTATATTCTTTTCTGTTTCTCTCTTACAATTATTTATAATTAAGGAAACTAATGAACAACCACATGAGGGTTTCTTTTCTCTTGTTTTGTACAAAAGAGAAATGAAATGAAGTTAGTATTTTTTTGTTTTGAGTGGAGTATATGTTCTTAAGTGTGTGTATGCTGTGTGTGATAGGGTGTATTGTAACTTTAGTATAACTCCATGATAATATACTCAATAAAATAATAATACATGACATTTTATAACATACCCAATAAAATAATAACTTTAGGACTTTTTTGTTTTGAGCGGAGTATATGTTTATTTTGTTTTAGGTAATAAACGATTAAGTTTTTTTTAATATTATTTTATTAGTAATATTAATACTAATATTATTAGTAATATTTTAAACATATGTTTGACGGATACTGATATCCGGTAAAACGGATATCCGATAAAATGGATACTCCGCATCGGATACGGATTATCCGTGTCGGATACTAGTACTATCCGTATCCGTATCCGTTTTCTCGGATATTTTTATAGAGTATCCATATTCGTATCTGTTTCCATATTTTCGGATAAATATCCGTAAATTCAAATTCGAATTCGAATATCGGACGGATGCGAATTTTCGAATCTCCGTTTACAGCCCTAGACCTGTGTAAGCTACCAAATAGCTAAGGAAACATTTATGACAAAACCTACTATAGCGGGAGACCGGCGTACGCTAGTCTAAGCTGGTGACCTTAATAATAGCCAAAAGAAAATAGATATGGCCTGTTGGGATGAAAATTGATAGTCTACGGCTAAGGCCTTTGCATTTGTTTGCTACGACCATATACGTTTTGGCCTCATATACGTTTTGCAATCCCTTTCTCTCTCACATATAGATGAAGCTCAATTTGCAAATACGGTGTATAAAAACCCACCATCCCAGACTTTTTCCTGCTGAAACTAGTGTTACCACCTCTTTGTCCAGATCGGTGTTTGTCCCCAAAATGGTTGGAAGTTAAAATTGATTCTCCATGTTCGTTAACAAACGAAGATTCTCCAAACAACGTTCTCCGAGGAACCTCCAACAACCTCATGTGATCTCCAAGAACCCTGATCCGAGCTTGTCTGAGCACGTCGTGCTCTTTTTTTTTTCTTCCTGTTTCTGGCTTCTTTTGGAATTTGTGGGTTATTGGATGAAATCTGATTTATCATAGTTTAAAAAAATTAAGAATGATGAAACCTTCGAGCCACCTTGGAACCTCCGAGGCCCCTTGTTTTTTTTTAAAACGCGACCAACACCACCCCGAGGATATTGACATCCGAGGAGTCTTGACCTCTGAACAACCTTCGATCTTGGAACAACTGGTATACACATCTTCAAACAACTGCTGATGAGCAATCTAACCTCTGAACATCTCGAGCCTCAATCACCGTGGAGATGAAATCAAAGATGGGTTTCATATGTACGAACCATGCTTTTGTGATCTATGATTTTAATTGAGTATATACGTACCGTATGGGACTCCCAAGTCCAGGATAATGGACTTTGCTTTTGTTTAAAAAAGTTAATAAGCACGCTGAGATATGGTTGAATCAAGGTACTTCTTTTAAAGCATGGGTATGGTATAATGGCAGTAAACCACGTTGGAAATATTTTCAAAATTATGCACAATATTATTGGTAGGTTATTGGATCAGGTTGACAATGGACAATTGCTAGGATTATTGATATGTGATACATTGAAGGTGATTACCCGGGCTCACACAAATATTTATTTATTGACACCCAAAAATCCCTTCAGAGGTTTAAACTCAAATCCCTTGGATTTGAGCAAACTTTTATTTTGAATCATATTATAGTTTAAATTTCGCCCGGGATACCTTATTGTTTGCATTTTCGTGCGAGGCACTGTGTTGCTTCAAATTTCGCGAGGCACCTTATTGCTTAAATTTTGCCTGTGGCATCTTATTGTTTAAATTTTTGTGCGAGGCATGACATTGCTTAAAGTTTTGCCACCGAAAAACCACGTATGCCTATAAGTTTCATAAACTATTTTATGTTGCCTCGAGAAAGAGCATTTGAAGACTTAGTACGTGTATGTGCTCGAGCAACCTTATCAAATATGATATTTTTTTTTCTAGATTATCTACATCAAAATGACATCTTTTGAGCGGATAATTTTTTTGGAGAAACCATGTCAAATTTGACATGCTTTGAATGACCTTATTAAGATTATATTTTTCCCTCAAATCACCCTCATCCATGGTACCTCGAGTAGCCTTATTCGTGGTACCTCGATCAACATCATCCATGGTACCTCGAGTAGTCTCATCTGTGGTACCTCGAGCAGCCTTATTCGTGGTACCTCAAGCAGCCTCAGTCATAATTATTCGAAGCAAATTTCTTAGCAACCTCCTCCATGGCCGTTCGAAGAAACCTCCTCCATGGTCATTCTGAGATATGATTTATTCATATGGTGATATTAATTACATGAAAATTCAAATTTGATATTTGTTATTTACCTCAAGGTGACTCAGCATGCTTACTGACTGGATTATTCTATATATGCATTAATAGACCACTTTTGAGTTTTATCAGATTTGATAAAATAGTGAGGGCATGCACATGATATATCTGCACTCTATCACTATATGCTATAAAAATGAGATTGAAAAAGTATCAACTGCATATTGTATCATATCAAACTGGCATTATGAAATTGCATAGAATAATATGTTTTACGATTCCTCGAGAGATGATACTGAGTTTATTTTATTCTATTGACATAAAATAAAATAAAATAAAATGGGAAAGATATACTCCACATGATTATATATGGCATTATAATACGCCTCACAAGTTACTAATGGTTTTTGTGCCAGAATCAGAGATGGTTTTTTATCCTTGCAGATATTGAACACAAATGATCAAATCAAGCTCGAGCAATTACGACTGGTCTTACAGACGTCAAAGTCAAATGCTCAAGAGATTATTTTTTAATTTGGATATTTGATTTTATTCATATGGTGTTGTAACTGATGTATGAGTTTTTCTTTACTTTTATTTGTCTTGAGATAAAAGACAAAACAAAGTAAAGAGGGGGAAGAGTATTGTCTGATGTAATATTTAGTTGCATAGGAGCTTGGGTGATAAGCGTGCTCAATCTGGTCACAAAATAACCGTCATTATCAAGGCATCACCAAAATAGACTCCAGACTTGTTCAGCGTAGCCATCGATTAGTTCACACATGACGCTGACTACATGACATTGTTTCCAGCAAAGTGATAGGGGAAAGAAAATTGCCCTAAAAACCTGGATCATTGATACAGAGTTTGCATACAAACCTTATCGATATTATGGTAAGTCACCCAAAGCGGTGCATTATAGCTTCGAGAAACCTTACCGATATTATAGTAAGTCGCCCACAACCGTGAATTATAGCTTCAAAAAATCTTACCGATATTGTGGTAAGTCCCCCAAAGCGGTGTATTATAGCTTCGAGAAACCTTACCGATATTATGGTAAGTCGCCCAATGTGGTGCATTATAGTTCTGAGAAACCTTACTGATATTATGGTAAGTCTCCCAAAGCAGTGCATTATAGCTTTGAGAAACCTTACCGATATTGTGGTAAGTCGCCAAAGTGGTGCATTATAGTTATGAGAAACCTCGACCTGTATAGTAGTCCCAGAGTTTTACTTAAAACACCTAAATGGTAACTCGACTAAGTAAAATTGGGCATTCTCAAAGCCCATTTGCTTAAAGAACCTTTATGGTCGCTCGACTAGGTAAATTGTTGTCACTTAAAAGACCCATTTTTACTTAAAGCACCTAATGGTAGCCCGACTAAGTAAAATTGGGCAGTATCAAAGTTCCAATTTGCCTAAAGCACCTTTATTGTTGCTCGACTAAGTAAATTGTTGTCACTTAAAAGTCTCAGTTTTACTTAAAACACCTAAATGGTAGCTCAACTAAGTAAAATTGGGCATTCTCAAGCCCTAGTGTGCCTAAAGGACCTATACGGAACCTCGACTAGGTACACTGTGATCACTTAAAAAGTTCCAATTTACTTAAAGGACCTATATGGAACCTCGACTAAGTAAATTGGGCATTCCTCAAGTCCCAGTGTGCCCAAAGGACCTTTATGGTTGCTCGACTAGGGACACGGAGGGTGCTCAAAAAAATCTTAACAAGTGATTTTCATTGTTAAGTCACATATCTGGGTAGAGTTTTATGAAAAATCTTAACAAGTGATTTTCATTGTTAAGTCACATATTTAGGTGGAGTTTGCAAAAAATCTTAACAAGTGGTTTTCATTGTTAAGCCACATATTTGGGTGCAGTTTTACAAAAAATTTTAACAAGTGGTTGTCATTGTTAAGTCACATATTTGGGTGGAGTTTGCAAAAAATCTTAACAAGTGGATTTCATTGTTAAGTCACATATTTGGGTGGAGTTTTTCGAAAAATCTTAACAAGTGATTTTCATTGTTAAGTCATATATTTGGGTGGAGTTTGCAAAAAATCTTAACAGTGTTTTGATTGTTAAGTCACATATTTGGATGGAGTTTGCAAAAATCTTAACAAATAGTTTTCATTGTTAAGTCACATATTTGGGTGGAGTTTGCAAAAAATCTTAACAAGGTGTTTTCATTATTAAGTCACATATTTGGTTGGAGTTTGCAAAAATCTAGACAAGCGTGTTTTCATTGATAAAAATCTCCTCATAGGTGTGAATTTGCGAAAAAGCCTTAACAAGTGGCTTTCATTGTTAAAGAGTTATATTTCCTTCTTATTCTTAGTTTCAACTCATAGTGTTTCATTCGCATGAAAAGAATGATCACGAGGTTCTTTGGAAATAACCCATGAGATCAAAACCTAAAATGTAAGATATGAGATAGAAGTATATCATCGAATTGAAATGAGATATGAGACTATTACCCACGATCCACAGGTTGAGTGAACATATTAAAACCACCTTAAGGAATGGGGGCAACCCCTAAAATACTTCTCCAAAATGAAAAACAGAGGCGACAATAATAGCCCACAAAATTATATGAACATATCCGCATGGTATAGATCGAACGTGATCACATTATGGCTTAGACAAAGTTAAAATATAGTGAATTGATATTCGTACACACAGTTGATATGTCTCAGCCAAAGCATCACCACACTAACTATGCATACGAGGGGGAAAATGTAGAGTGGGGTTCGATAAAATAACCACCAACACTCTAATAAATTAACCATGCACAATCGATAAAATGAGGCTAAGTGATTTATAAAATCCATACTGATATTCGGGCAATACAGTGACTGCAATATTATTGCGCATGACTAATATATCGCGTATACCGCGACTCTGACGGATTCAACTAAACAATACTTTAGTGATGATTTAAATTAATTATTTGAGATATCACCACATATATTGTGATAAGTGGCACCATAAATATTGGACACTTGGCTCCACAAAAAATATGACACGTGTCAAGCCCACTTGGGCACTTTTTCTATAAAAAGAGGGTTTCACCTCATTTACTAGGATGATGGTCTTGGGGGCAAGGTAAGGAGAGGAAGTCAGACTCTTCTCCAATACGAACCTCTTGAGCTCCGTCACAGGTTTGATAGAGATGAGCAGATTTTCATGATTTCATCACGAGGTTTACGTATTTTGCACGGTATATGGCCATTTGGAGGCGATTGGCCGTATTTGGCACCCCCATGCAACAAAACCCCCCAAAATTGAGTTTTTCTACGTATAATACGGACACATAAACTATGCAGACTTTGATTTCACGAAGAGATGGATACATAGGTGGAACAACGTTGCTCAAGTTTAAAACACGCTAAATGCGATGCTTCCCCAAATCTGGACTACTATTTTACAAAAACATTACCACAAACAAATTCTTAATACAAAATTCCATACCAGGTGCACAAGGATCCCCCTTTAGCATGGTTTGTGAGAGGTTAATGTAGGCACACCTTACTTCATTTTTGGAGGGGTTGCTTCCCAAAATAAACTCGTGAATTATCTTTTTAAGCAGGGAATCACTTGTTCGCACCAAAATACAATTAGTTGAATAAAAACCAATATAGAATATATAAGATTATAGTATACTCATGTTCCCCACGATATTTGAATTGTCTTATTCCATTTTACAAAACATACGTTGACTCTAGTCCACGAGGTCTCCGAAAAGTTTTATCAAATTCATATCGAATCAATCTTGCCAGTACCTTGAGTTATTCACTTAGGATAAAAGTATATAGTATAGTAGAATTAGATTAACCATTGGATAAGATTTCTTTCCGTAAATTAGAAAATCTTGTGTTTGAAACTTGTGGTCCTTTTTTAGATTGACAAATACAAAATACTATATTTTTCCTATACAAAAATTATGCTTTTAAAATGCATGTTTTGTCCTTAGAATTTTACTTGTCCTTAGTTGATAAGAGAAAATTTTATGTTTTGAAAAACTTGCATAATAGGGCAATTTCGTTTTCCAATAATGACTTACACTACACCAAAATGAGAGATTTGTGAGTGCTGTTAGCAGTCACAAAGGACTTTTATAACTGCTATTTACCGTCATAATTTAGGGGGTGACAAAAGAAAAATTGTTACTCCTAACAACAGTCACAAATTTTTATAACCCCTATGGGGGTTATGACTCGTGACCCCAATTTGTAACTGTTGTTTGTAACTGCTGTCAGTAGTTACAAATCTGATATTTGTAATTGTTGTCAGCAGTTACAAATCTAATATTTATAACTGATGTGAGCAGTTACGAATCTTATATTTGTAACTGCTATTAGCGGTTACAAAATTGACAGTAGTGACAAATTTGTGACTGCTATTAGCAGTTACAAAAGTTAAATTTGTTAAATGTGGTAAGAGATGTTACAAATCTCTTTATATTTTCACAAAATGATGAAATGATAGAGTAGAATAAATATCATGAACATGTAACAAGTATAAAAATATTGACAACATTTCATTTATATTTATGATATTCCAAATATCCGGTACACATAAAACTTGTTTAAACTTAACATCAAACTTCCCTTTCTTGAGTGCCAAGTACAAAATGAACATAGAATAACAAATAAACAAAAAAAAATGATGACACAACACTTCGATGACATAAAATGCCATGAATCATTCTAAACCTAAACCATAGGTCAGCACGCAGTGGACACGCTTCGTGAAGTCTAGTTATATAAACCGTGGGGGATATTGACGTGATGAAATCCTCCCTCGTGTACTCGGAGTACACCCGTAGAGCAAGTTCAATGGACTCAAGTTTTTATATGCGACGCCTCGGTATCCGTTGAATTGTGCTTGTGTTGATTGCTACTAAGTATAAACACCTGGATTTAGGCCTTTTAATACAACGTATGTCGGGTATGTGTATACCTGCAAATAATAAAATATAATTGGATCATAATTGTCGGTATCAACATCTTTTAAGGAAAAAGTGTAATTCAAATTATACATGGTTTCAATCCATGTATGAAGATCCAAGAGAAGTGATAAGATAATTTGGGTTATTGGGGTGAAGTCTCATAAATCTTCGCACATGTGTTACTCTTTGACCTATAGCATACACGAAATGGATCAACGTAATACTAAAATCAATAGATTATGTACTTTTAGGACTTAAAATAATATTGATTACGGATATAGGACAATAAACATTTCTTTTCAAAAATAGGGACTAATACTATAAATAAAATGTTTGTTGTCCTATTTCCAAAATACATATTACAATGGGTCCTAAATTTACGAAGCCCCTTAAATCAATATATGTATGCAATATCTATTAGTGCAGGAATATATGTATGAAATATCTATTAGTGCACACACGATGTGCGATGCGTATTAATATAAAAAAGATTAAAATAAAATAAATCATTTACAAAACTTCTATTAATAGCCACTAAACATAAACAAAACACAAAATTAAGCTACAGGTTACTGTTTTAGAGCCGTAACTACACGTGACAGTCAATGTAAGTTTTATGACTGTCACATGTGAGGACATATAGGAATAAATACACTCATCCTATAGGCATGCATAGAGTAACGTCATTATTAAGAGCCAAATCAAATGCCCCACAATATAGAACTGTTAAAAATTGAAATATATATACACATAGCATATACACATATACATAAAGTTGAACAAAACTGCATTTGTAAAATTGATCACTGCACAATTCTTGCAATATGGATGTAAAATTCATTTTGTTTTGTGATGATATGAGAACTTTTCAATTGTGCTGATACGTTCAATTGTGGTATAGTCAGCTAGCAAAGAGGAGGCGGACAAATGATACATGCAATTGTTTAACAAATGGTATTATTTCTCATGCAAATTAAATGATAAAACAAATTCTAGATACCTGCAGACTAGGTCCAGTCTGTCCAGCAAGAGTCGAAAGCAGTGTTGTGTCGTCTTTCCAGAGCTTGGAGGACCCAAAAGTAGAGTCAATCTACAAAGCAACAATAGAATTATCGGAGCATTGAATGGACTTGTAAACTCAAATGATGAGTCTTTGAAACTCATGCTTTACTTGGAAGGCCTAATAATACCACTGATGTTGTTCAAAATAGAAAATCTCTTCCTTGTACCAGGAAAAACCCTGACCTGCCTCAAGAAAGACTTTTCCATTTTTTAAATAAACATGTCAGAAACTAATGATAGAGAATGGGACATATTATTGGAAATGATTTATTCTTTAAAATTCAAAAAGCTACCTCGGTCATGTTGAAAACGAAATTTGGAATAGTGGGTAATGCTCTGTTCGCGACATGGACAAATGCATCTATTGTCAGGTCCTGAAACCAAACCTTAACTTTTGGGAATTTCAAATTAACACTAAGGTATACAGGATACTGAGTTAGGTAACACCAATATTTATTTCCTTAGAATATAGAATTTCATAGAAAATTAAAACGATCATGAAGATCATAAAAACAAATTCTATGTAATTTAGGTACTTTTCACATGAATATTGATGTCTGAAAAGGGAACACAGGAGGCCAATGGAATGATAAGTGGGAATAGAAAATTAACATACAAATATCAGTCACATCATTAAATATGAACAAATTATTAGAAAAGAAACATGTTTTCTAGGTACAAATTTAGGCGCCCCTAGAAATTAATTGACATAAAATTAATACTTGCAAAACATATTTGAACGGATGATCTAAAAGATTTCGGTTGAGCGGAAAGGAAACGAGTGTTTCCTTATTTTACAATCAATCGAAAGGTGTTATTTGAAGCATAAAATTGATGGAAAAGTTATTACCCTTCAATATTATTGGATTATCCCTTTACCCAATATGTCAAATAACACATACATGCAACAAGCGTTACCCTAGTTAATAAGGGTTGCATATAGAAATTTCCAATTAACATTATTACATGAATTGAATCTTTTCCATGAACGACATGTGGACGCAAATGTCAATACGGGAGATGGTAATGAGCCCAAAGTAAATGACGGCATGCACTACTATAGAAGCATCATTGGTCTGCATGTTGATGAACTCTACTACCCTGTTTCATCTTGACAACTGGAACAACATTTGCCAAAAAAAATACCTTTCCAAAGTAGCTTTGGTGATCCAAGGAGAATTAGAGGCAGGTTGAATAGTGATCGAGTATTTTCCTTAGGAAATATGATTTCTTGGGGAATTGAGACGTGGGAGGAATGGCTGTAATAATCCAGACGCAAGTTTTTCTCTCATCCCTAAATGCTTATTATCCCTAAATGCTTCCACTTCCGGACATCTCATCTCCTTTTTATCTTATATATAAGAACTATAGTTGTATTCTAAATTTTGTTTTAGACAGCTCCAAAAATTAGATTGTTTAATTATTGATATCTGCAATTGTTCTTATTTGGATTATATATTTCTTCTTCACATGAAATCATTTTTTCATCATAAACTATCAACATAATTCTTCGACAAATGAGGATTGCCCAAAACATCTTCACTGAGCATATTAACTAAACTGGGATAAGAAGAAAATATGAATTTATTTTATCAAGATATTAAAGAAATTGTCCTTTTTCTTTTAACTTCTTGCACTAGTATTATTGTTAACACACTAAACCCTGTTATATTTGATCAGGTGACATATTCATTATGGTCATCCATGACTCTATTTTATACCTAAAAAAGGTCCGTTAAAACAAAAATAAACTCCTCAATAATGTCAGTTCTCTTGACTGTTGTTGACTATGAAATGTGCGCACCGCACTTATGACCATGGTTGTACATGTCATATCTTTAAGCCTATGTTTTCATATACATTGGATAAATTGTCCAAAGAGTCCTAAAGATCTAATCTCTACTCTTTAGAAAATTTAGCATATATAAATGTAATGAGAACTTTAACATGGAACAAAGAGTACACAATGCAAACTGATAAGGACTAATCAGTGTCCTTACCAGTGTTCATCTCCACACCAAATCTAGAGAAAATCTATATTTTATTAGACATGTTGTTGATTGTTTCCTCACAATTGAGTTTGAACTTAAGCTTGAGAAGTTGCTTTTCAGCAGAAATGAGCTCCAAGATGGCAAAAATAGGAGTTTTGTAAGTTTTCCAAAGGTGTTTTATTTGAAACTCCTCTGGAATTCCAACATATCTGATTGATCATTGAAAATGAGGTAGAGATGTGATTGTTCCTCTTTAAAGATGATCTTGTGATGCATTTGAAAAGAGGATCCAAATTAGGTTTGCTCTAAGTAATGATTTTCCCCATCAAAACGCCATTAGTATTGATTCTCCCACTGTTAATGAGCGAAATGAGAAGAAAAACAAGGCATGTGTACAATCGCATGGTACTTGATGTCTGTATAACGAACACTGGATTTCCCTAAAGAGGGTAGCCAAGTACTTAAAAGGAACCATTGATTATGTACTAAATATTTAGCAAATCCCCACTAGTGCTACAGTTGTAGTTCTAGATTATTTGAAGTTCCTCTAACAAAGAGACTTAATCATAACAAGTGGTCGAAACGTCAAGAGGGATGGGACTAAAGCCTAGAACATGGGGCGAGAGTGATGATAACCCCACTTGTTTTCTCTTAAGAACAATGCCACACCTAAAAGATCTATGAATCAAGTAATCTTCAGGAATAGATGCTACAATAAAGAGGAACATTTTTGAGATTTAATATCTACTCAACGAAACTTTGAAAATCTTGTGAGTTTTAGTCCATTCCACTAGAGGGTCATACAAGAAAGTTTAAAGAACACTCATTAGAGTCCCTCTGTGTGCCCTTGGAACTGAAAGTGTGATCTTGCAGGCTCTAAAAAAGATCCCCTTGTATCCAATAATGGCAAGAACATCAATCATGTTCTGTATATCCCATTATGTAATGTTGAGAATTTAAGAAGTAAAAGTTTCAGGGAAAAATAAGCGTCAATGTGGAGTTTGAAAGAAATATTCTCGACCAGCTCAGGTGTTCATTTATACGGGAATATTACAGGGAAACTAGACGTAAACAAACCTCCTAAACATAAGATAAAAGAGAAAAGTCAACAAGGAGCTAAGGATATCTGAGACCAGAAAATAAGATTATGATGGCGTCAAGAAGTGAATAGGTTTATAATTCCATTAAAGATATGATGGAATTGGGATAACAAGTCCGAAAAAGTGTCTTCTATGCAAAAAATTAAACGCTCCATTTACAGGATTTCTGAGTGGCTTGTTAAGATAAATTACAGTGCATAATGCCAATGGTGTGGTGTCCGTTGGACCTTTGCACAGAGATGATGAGCCCCTCCTAGGTATGCAATAAAATGATTTACATGTATAGCCTCTTGGATAGAACCGCTAAAGCTAGCCCTATAATGTAGATGATATACTACGTGTATGTGTAGATGCCATGTCAAATTTGGCACCCGATGCTCGAGCAAGCTATGAAGAAAGATTCAAATACAAAAATGTAGAGTTTGAAAAAATAATGTTGGTTGATGGTTTCATACTTGAACTTCTATGAAGGTCAGTGACGCGTTCATCAAGGATTTAGATCACCTTATAATGAAACACGACTTACTACTACCAGAGAACCAAGTTCGTTTTTGTCCAGACAATTCTCCCGGCGTGTATTACTCTACAACTGATCACCTTATTATTTTCGTTTGTTTAGTTGGTTGTGTCAGATGTGTGGTACGCATTTTTTAGAATTAACACCATTGTGCATTGATGACTTCACCGAAACATTTTTGAGGAACCAGATTGCTTACAAGCAGTGTTCCCCTTATGTATCACATTTCATCACATCTTATGCTATGCTCATGGACATAGACCCCATAAAGTGTAGAACTAACAAAAGTTTGGGGAAAAAACTAAGTTCAGTTAAATACTATGTGAACATAGACCACAAAAATATTTAAGTTTCATATACAATGAATAAGGTTTGTTAAGATTGATAATCAATATTCACTATTTTTCTTAACTTAAAAACATGTCAGGCGTCGCCACATAATTATCAGTATTGAATAAGAAGTTCACCTTTAGAAATTGTAGTATGTTTTATTCTCCACAGAAATTGTCCATTACACATATTAGACTCCCTTCACAAAATAAAGAACTTCATTAAACATACTTATTTTTTTTTTTTTTTCCTCTCCATTGTGAAAGTATACGCTTCTTGGTCATGAAGACAACATGTATGGACGTTTGACCTTCCAATTGGTCTAGGATTCACCATTACAAATCAAACAAAAAACATTGAATGATAATGCATATTTATTGCTTTCGGGTACCACCTTATATGTTGGAGTTTGTTTCTCAACAATTAGTTATTTGAATGTCAAGATTTAGCATTTGATATGGTGTTGGATAACGTTGACAATTTTTTCAACGGTGATGTATATTTAAATTAATTAGGTCCATCACATATATCACAAAATAAAATCATAATCGAATAATAAATCAAATTAATAGCATAAACTACTTGAGAAATACGTGAATTAAACACAAACAAATATATCAATAATTCTAAATAAAATTCACACAAACAAGTATATAAATATGATGATATATTAATCTTAAAACTATACTACAACCACCAATTGACAATCCGGGTTTTCAATTGGCTCACCCTCAACTTCCTATCATCGCTGCAAATCAATCCAATAAAAAAACTAATGATATTAAGTAATAACCAAGAGTTAAAATTACCTTTTATCCGTATCAATCCAACGATACTATAACTTGAATTCTTGGGATTAGATCAAATATTTAAACGTCAATGAAAATGTATCATTTCGACCATACAGTAAATTGAAGCATATTTCTCTTTCCTACACATTTTCCTCCACATTTCATGATCACAATATATAAAGATAGCATATAGGGGGCTGAGAATCAACTAATATATGAGTGTGTGCAGTATTACTAATATGCATAAGCCAAGTAGTCTTAAAATGTTTTACCATGTTCATAATACACTAAGTCTACCAGACCAATTATAACTACCATACTAAATCTAGCAGATCAATTATATTAGTAATGGAGTCTGATGTAAATAGATTTGAAGTAAACAAAATCAAAATAGAGTACAAAATAGTAAAAAGTTAGTAATTTCATCATAAAAGATAGTAATTTCATCCTACAAAACACTCAACCCAAAACCTATTCGCAGATCAAACACCTTCGAAGGAGGAAACTTACAAAAAACACCCTTTTAAAAAACTTATAGGCCTATGTAACTTAATATTAGAGATTGGTTCAAACTCTAAAAAGATTAAATTATCCAATATTGGTTCGAAATATCAGAGATTGGTTCAAACTCTAATAAGATTAAAAAAACACCCCTAATATTAAAAAAAAACTAATAACTTACAGTCCTAATATTTCAGTCCTAAGTAACTTGCAGCCCTAATATTTCAACCCAAATTACTTGTAAGCTTAAAAAACATACGTAATGGTCAAAAAAGAGCTTACAATGAAGAGAGCTTACAGTGGTCAAGACTAGAGAGCTTCGAAGGTTTTTGGTCGAGAGAGGAGAGGGGGAAGGAGATTAAAGAGCACAGAGGAGAGAGAAGAGGGAAAACTAAAATTTTTGTGACCCAAAATTTATGAGTGGTACGAGAAGTTACAAATTTGTGACCGCTAATAACGGTCACAAATTAAGTCTTATGCTAAAATTTGTAAGTGTTATTAGCACTTACAAATATGTGACTACTATTAGCAGTCACAAATTAAGTCTAAGACTAAAATTTATGACTCCTCATAACAGTTATAATTTTGTGACTGCTCATAAGAGTCATAACTTAATTCTATTAATAATTTTGTGACTGCTTGGGCAGTTACAAATTTTTAACTGCTTATAACAGTCATAAATTAATTATATGGCACGATTTGTAACTTTCATTAGCAGTTACAAATCAATTGACGTAAAATTTTCATAACCCCGAGATTTTATCACTCCTAATTGCAGTTACAAATAATTTTATAATTGCACCCAACAGCGATAAAGATTATCACCCCCATTAGCAATTACAAGAAGGCAGTCACAAAATTAGTATTTTGGTGTAGTGTCTATTCGTTAAAAGATCGTTATATGAAAATAGGACTTCGCGTTAAAGAAATGTCTAGTTTATTGGTCGTGACTTTGTAAACTATGTCGGTGTAAATATATAGTCTCCCATGTGACTTTATTCACTGATGTTTGCTTAGAAAAATAGGATTCTGTATCAGCAAAGCGTCTATCTCACTGGTCACGACTAAAAGTAACCCACGTAGAAAGTATCTAGTTACATGGGTGACCTTGGTCATTAACCCTTTGCGTTTGCAAACAAAGCCATAGCTACAGTGAAGAAGCCCACCAGTCCATCAAACTTTAACACCTTCTATGATCTTTCCATTTAGATCTCATTGAATGTTTTTCCCAGACACAATCTTTATTGGGAGCTAATAAAGATTGTTACAAAGCCTATTAGGTTTCTCCACTTATTAATTATCACACTTGGATTCATACAAAAGTTCTATATATACTCTTGCTTCCTTCTTTCTTCCATGTTGATTTTAAGAGTGAATTTTTACAAAGAAGAAAGAAAATATTCAGCTTTAAAAAAATGAGAAATTTCTTTGTTCATCTCTTATGTGTATATAAGATTTTGATTTATTATTGAATCCTTGGAAGTAAGAATTTTGTACTTAAGCTAGTTTTAACAAATCATTTTTCAAATGTAATTTGCTCTCGAGTATGGCCTTCTTTAAAGCTTAATAAACACGATTTTGACTTTTTAAGAGAAACCAAACCTTTTACTACATATTTTCAACCATAGGATACCCTCACACATCCTAATTATATTCAATAGTTACTTGATGGTTATGTTAACTCGAAATAAATTGATCTTTCAATTTAAATGATATTTTGTTGGAGTAAGACTTGAAGACATTGGACAGGTTCAGAATCGATCGTGATTGTGTAGCATTCTCTCACTATTGGCTTTCTCCTCAGAGAAGTTGATGGGAAATAGTTTATAGTCGATCAGCGCATTGTTTAATTGTAAGTCACTGTCTTCTATTTATAATACTTTACCATAATATATTTTTCATTTTGGCCCGAGTTTTTGTTACCATTAATGGGGTTTCCTCATACGTTCGGTATCACGTGAATTGTATTATCTTGCTACATGTTAGAATCACTTATCTTAATTTGAAAATAAAATTGATTAGAATATGATACTAATAAAATTATTTTGTCACATATACTTTTAGGATGATTTTAACCCATTAATTATTTTTTTATAATTTAATTTTTATTGGGTAGCTACCATCGAGAGCTCCTATTCTCACAATAACTAAAAAGTTACATGACTCTTGGAATTACCTAACCATTCTCCCACTTAGTCTTAAATCCATTAGCCATGCGCCTCACTTCCATTCTCTTTATGTAACTAGAAAATGTAATTTCTTCTAATCTCTTTTTGAAGGGATGCGCTAGGTTATTCATCAATGTAATCTTGGTCACAAGTACATCATAATTATGTGTGATCTCTCATATCAGATGATAATTACATTCAATGTTTTAACCCTTTTGAGTTACTTCAAATTAGTAAACGCTTTGCTATTATCATAATAATTAATAATAGTTGGTGGAATCAATGAAATGAATGATTGTTATAAGATGCTCAACTTCCATGGTGAATTTAAAAATAAATACTTGCCTCACACTCCTCCAACAAATAACTCCACCTCCTATATTAAACACATATCTTGAGGTGGAATTTATGAAATTATTGTCCTATAAGGACTTAGAGTTGGTGTATTAAATGGGATCAAGACTCTCATTCTACTAAACGATCATAAATTTTTTAATAATTTAAAAAACTTAAGAATGTGATATGTTGTTGTATATTCTTTTCCAAGGTTAAAATGAAATCTACTAAACATGCCAACGGTAAAGAAAATTCAAGATCTAGTGCAAAACATAATATATAAGGCTTCCCTCTACCAAAGCATGAAAGATGACTTTCATCGTCTTTATCTGATCACGTGTCTTAGAACACTAATCTTGAGTCCAAGCGACACCATGACTTAAAGGAATATATATTTTCTTGCAATATTGCATGCAAAATGTAGCAATCGTCGATATAAATAGAAAGTGATAATCCCAACTTCTGACTCATGCGACTAAAAAAGCTTAATCATAATCATGTGACTAGTTCATTCCAAGTCCATCACCTCGAACTGGTTAGATAATCACACTTTAATAATGCATAATTCCCCCATATTATTCATAGTGAAAAGAATATTCACTATAAGGAAAAATAATTTTCACAACATAAAATGCAGGTTGCAAATTAAGAACATGTTGCTAAAAGGTATTCGCGACAAATTATGCAATGTCACTTCCTTTTTTCGAATGCTCTTATGGGAAATTCTTTGGAGACATATCAGAAATGTGTTAACGAAGGTATACTTTTGGAAACATGCATTTATATTGTCAAAATATTTTTTTTTTCAAAATTAATTACATATCATACTTATGTTGCCTAATGTCACTCAATAACGACATAAATATCATGTTTCCATAAGTTTCAGCAATAAAAATTATATTGCAGTATGTAAGGTAAATGACATAAAAATAACCTTTTGGCAACAAAATGACTTAACGTCAAAAGGTATACCTTCTACGACAAAATTATGTGTTGCCGTATTCATGTTCAAGGACATATATAATGACTTTTCGTGACAAATGGCGTGTCTCCAAAAAAGTATACCTTCTGCAACATAGCTCTTATGTTGCCAAAAGTATACATTTCGACAACAAAAAATGTGTTTGCACATTCGATTTGAAAGACAAAGATTGACTTTCGACAACAAAAAGTTGTGTTGCCAAAAGTACTTTAATTTTTTTATTTGCTATTATTTATTTTTTTAAATAAAAAATGCACATGAAAGCTGTTTTAATTGTGATAGTTTTCTAATCAAGACTCACAACATAAAACCTACATATTGTTAATCCAAACTCACACAATATAGAACTTTTTCCTTTTTCCTCCACAATCATACATGACATAAAATTGTGACTTTTCAACCTATTGCATAAATACGCAACCCAAAATAGTATATGATTATAATCTAAATATACGAGTGCACAAGAAATATCTCACATATAAAAAAATAAAAAATCCTAATAAATTAATACATTAAAAGATGCCAAACAATCGATCCATGTCATATAACGAAACTACAACATGTTTGTACCTCACAAAAAAAGAAATCACAACTCCAAGTCATCCCCCAAACCTGATTACTCCGAGCAAAATTCGTCATCAATATTCATAAGATAAAAAAACATGTCATTCGTCTGATTTGAAAAGATATCAACAACTGGAATATATAAAATTAGTTATAATTTCATGTTTAAACCCTTTTAACCAATATGAAGTTACATCGTGGTGTTTCTACTTCTCTTTCTAGCATTTAGATATTAATTTATGTTTTCACCCCCAAAATTGCAACATTTCATCAAACTCCCAACTCGGGAGTATAGTAAGGACACATTCAACCTCTATAAGTTACCTTGGTTCCATGTATGTTATCTGTGCCTCTCGGCCATTTAATATTTAGGTTAAATTACATCACTCCTCAATTATTTTGAGTTTACGGGTCACCTTCTTGTGAAACATACCCGAACAACTCATGCCCTTAACTATTAATTCGTTGCAATTAAACCCCAAAATTGTGTTCCCTCCTTTTTGGGAGTAAATTGACAAAAATACGCATTGAAAACACCCAAAAGAAAAAAAAGAAATAAAAAAAACCCAACCAAAAATCTCTATAGCCCCCACCCCCACCCCCACCAAAACCAAAAATCTCCACAAATCACACACTCACCACAAACCCCTATATCCCCCGCTTCTCACCACCACCTGAAAAATAACTACCGACAGTCTCAAATTCTACGACCATCTTGAAGCCTAAACCACCTCCAACCATCGCTTCCCCCACCTCCACTCGATACCCATTCGACCAACATTCCCCACCACCCAACTATCTAAGCACCATTGTAACGCCCCAACCCGGATTTATGGGTTACCAGTCGTCATTTCGGTCCAACACGAGCATTAGGTGTGAAGTAAAATAAAAGAAACTATATAATGTTGCTAGTCCAGTTTTATTTTAATTAACATTTCACTTGTTTAGCATGCGATTCCAATTTCAAGTTCAAACTATGTGAAGGACCCGTGGGAAGCATTCCTGGAGTCCAAGCATACAAAGCTACTAAGGTAAAATTAAATAGAATACTAACGCTCTCAAAATACAAACCCGCACCTAACCTACCATAACACACATGAGGGTGTGAGCCAATGGCCAGTGGGAATACACAAATGCAGTATAGAAACGTACCCGAACAACTCATGCCCTTAACTATTAATTCGTTGCAATTAAACCCCAATATCGGGTTCCCTCCTTTTTGGGAGTAAATTGACAAAAATACGCATTGAAAACACCCAAACGAAAAAAAAGAAATAAAAAAAACCCAACCAAAAATCTCTATAGACCCCACCCCAACCCCCACCCCCACCAAAACCAAAAATCTCCACAAATCACACACTCACCACAAACCCCTATATCCCCCACTTCTCACCACCACCTGAAAAATAACTACCGACAGTCTCAAATTCTACGACCATCTTGAAGTCTAAACCACCTCCAACCATCGCTTCCCCCACCCCACTATCTAAGCACCATTGTAATGCCCCAACCCAGATTTATGGGTTACCAGTCGTCATTTCACTCCAACCCGAGCATTAGGTGTGAAGTAAAATAAAAGAAACTATATAATGTTGCTAGTCCAGTTTTATTTTAATTAAAGTTTCACTTGTTTAGCATGCGATTCCAATTTCAAGTTCAAACTATGTGAAGGACCCGTGGGAAGCATTCCTGGAGTCCAAGCATACAAAGCTACTAAGGTAAAATTAAATAGAATACTAACTCTCTCAAAATACAAACCCGCACCTAACCTACCGTAACAAACATGAGGGTGTGAGCCAATGGCCAGTGGGAATACACAAATTCAGTATAGAAACGAACGGAAGAAAGAAGACTCTACGTGTTATACTTATGTACACATGAATTTGCCTTGTACACACACACACACACACACACACACACACACACACACACACATATATATATATATATATATATATATATATATAGAGGCAGGCTCCTATGCACACTAAGTTTGCACATTACCTTTTAAAAGTGTGCAAACTTAGTGCTGGCGCACACCAATTTTTTTATATGATATTATAACATTTCAACGGGCTCACATAAAAAAATTAGCTCAAAAAAACTTTTTTTGCTATTTTTAAAAAATCAGTCAAACTTTCGCAGTTTTTAAAGGGCTTAAAAAGTGCGAAAGTTTGACCGATTTTTTAAAAATAGCAAAAAAAGTTTTTTTGAGCTAATTTTTTTTATGTGAGTCCGTTGAAATGTTATAATATCACACAAAAAAAATCAACTCAAAAATATTTTTTTTACTATATATAAAAGGTAATGTGCAAACTTAGTGTGCAAACTTAGTGTGCACAGGAGCCTGCCTCTCTCTCTCTCTCTCTCTCTCTCTCTATATATATATATATATATATATATATATATATATATATATATATATATATATATATATATCCTTAATGCATGAAAACGTTGAACTTCTAAAAATGTTATTTTTTCTGATTAATTCACCTTAATCTCGTAAAAAGACTTCCTTTCCTTTAGTTTGACATTTATCCCTTTAGTTAATACAAACGGTTAAATAGTTGAAACAACTACACTTGGTTTGATCAAAAATAATTTTCTTACTGAAATTACCCTTCTCAATTTAACCAATTCGCATTAGGATATTCATTGAAAATCACCCTGTTGACACACGTGAACACCGTGTTAGAAAATACTTATTTAGCCTTTGAAAACCTTTCACAATACACCATTGTGTTAAATATGGGTTAAACCTCCTAGGTTTCTTACCCCCCATTTACTCACTGACTTCACCTTTTTGTTTACCTTATAGACATTAATCAATTTACACATTTATTCTTGATCGGAACATTTATTAAATTCATTCGCGTTAGGTTGTCTTAACACATTTTCACCACACAACCCATTTCTTGACATGTTCCTTAGTTCTTTATCTTTCTCAAAATCTTCCAATAACCGCGTAATTTAATGGTCTCCACACTGCCGGGAACGCCACCGTATGCTTTGGCTAGTTAATTTAAGTCTTTCACTCTGGACCTTCCTTAATTATACCGGTACCATCGAAGTTTATTTTAATGTATTTAAACATTTTGCAAATATCCACATTATTTCTTCTTTCCCTTTTTACTCGTCTGAAGCCAAACCTGGGTTTCACCCCAATTTGTGTTATAGTTTGAAGTCACCATGTCATTTCCCTTACACTTTAACTTTGATTTTTGATTCCAAATAATACCCATTTAGGACTTGTGTAACATCTTTTCCAATATTTTTATTTCATAAAAAATGTTCCACTTTAAGTAAAATTATCAATTTCACCCATTTGTTTCCAAGTTCACCTTTATTCCATTTCACAAGTGTCAAAATTTTCAAAAACGCTATTAATTTACCCACACTAACTTTTCAAAATTTAACCATTAACACTTATTCAACATCTTTACTAACCACATTTCTAAATTATACATTTCTTTACTTTCTTTATTCAAGAAATCTAATTATACTCAAGACTACTTTTACAAGAAAACACCATTTCCTTTGATTATCATATGTAGTCTTACAACTTTATACTCAACACACTTTTAAAGCCTTCTTACACACTTTGGAGGTTGAAATTTCTAATTTCTTATTTCATGTTCAAACCCAACATAATCTTCTTTAAACTTGTTTATGTGTTTGACATCAAAAGACTACAAGTTTATATGCCCGGGAAGATGGATTTTAAAGCCTAAAATCCTATTAAATGGGTTGAACACATTGTTTATTCTAGAAATTCATAACAATTGCAAATTATATCTTTTTAAGATTAAATGACATTATAACTTCTTCAAAACTTCAAACAAAATGTTCCATTTCTCATAAAATCTCCATTTTTTGCAAGAAAATTTGAAACTTTGTTTCATCATTATTTTAAAAAGATCCACATTATTTCAAATACTTTATTCCATAAAATATTTAACATCTACTTCTAGAAAATGCACCATTTTCATAAATTCCAAAACTTTATTTCAAGAAACTTTGAAATATACATTCTTTATATATTTCAACAAAATGATATTTTCTTTTCCACATATTTATTCCTTTATTTCAACATTTTTGTTACAATTTATACAAAATTTAAATAAAATATTAGGGCAGGGTATTACAATCATTCCCTACAACCCCACTACATAAACCATCGCCATCACACCTTTATCATCTACCAGCTACCCACAAACCAACCTGTCACAACACACCACCATCATGAATCTAGCATCGTGTTCTATTTTCTCCTTAACTAGAATCCAAATAACACCACACTTTAATCAAACACTACTAGTATCAAACTCACCATTTTTGCAACCAACCAACACCATCCACCATTTTCACAACCAACCGACAAAAATAACTTACACCACCACAAATCGGATTTCATCAAACCCTCAAATCCTACAAAATCCAATCTCTTTCCAAAATCACATAAACCCCCCCAAATTCGAAACCCAATTTCAGATCCAAAGTTTGGTTCGATTAAATTATTTGTCCGAGTTTTAGTTTTGTTGATTTTTAATGACTGTACATTTTTCGGTTTGTTAATTTTCATATTTGATTTTTGATTGGTTGTTTGTGGTGTGTAAGTGAAGAGTCAGTGGTGTTCAAAATAGGTGTGCTCAGCTGGTTCGTAGTGGTGGGAAGGTGGTGATATAAGGTGGGTTTAGAAGGGGGAGGGATGTGGGTTTAAAATGGTGGAGTGATGATTGAGAGAGATTGTGCTTTTCTTTTCTCTTTTTTCAGTTTTGGGTTTTTAAATTACGTCCATGCATTTTTTTCCCATTCACTCCCAAAGTGGAGGGTACCCAGTTTATAGATTTAATTAGAATGGATTAATAGTTAAATGGGTGAGTTTGTCAAGTATTTTTCTTGAGGCGGTTAGGTGAAATATAATGTAATTTATATTTTATGTTTGCACCATTTAATATCCCATATTGAAACCCTTGAATTGATTTTTTTTTGTCAAATTCTCTACCAAGGAGTGCAGTGATGACATGCTTAGTTTCTACAAGTTTCTTTGGTCTCGTGCAAAGTGTTTGTGCAACTTTCAGGTCCATTTGAAATATATTTGACGTTTTCCCTTTAAAATCTAAGTTTAAAGCCTAAAACTTACAAATTTTTGTCAAATTCTAAACTCGATATTTTGAAGAGGAAATGTTTAAATTCCCAACCCAAAATTCCTAAGTCGAGCACATAGGTACAATTCTTAAATTCATATAAAAAACCAAACTACGCAAGCTTTGATCCTAAGTCTTCTTGAGTACATAGGTACAATGCTGAGTCCTTCTCGTGAGCACGAGTCTCAATAATATATCTATCAATATGCTATCACATTAGAGATGCACCCACCTCTCATATTAATTACCTCTCTCTTCTCAAACCTCGAAAGAGATATCAAACTATTTCAAATCCGATCTCTCTATCACAATTACATACATACTAACAGACAAATATTCATACACAAGCACCCTTGTATACCTACATCGGTTGAAGCGACATTCCTATACCTCTCGATGATAACATTTTCATACTTAAGCACCTATCTACGTTCGAAGGATTCTTAACCTAAGGTCTCTAAACTAGTTCTAAAATTAACTAAAAAGTAATCAATTAATGTTTAGAGATATAATAAACATATACTTAACGAAATATAAAGAACAAGTGGGGTGACCAACACCTTCCATACTCATAAACTAGTTCCTGAACCCACATAACAAGAATATTCAGACCAACCGCAGACTTAAACCTACCTTAGGATTATTCTAAAAGGGATAACCCAAATCATTAATTTATTTTTGTATAAAACAAATTGGAGACTCTGAAAAACTTAGTCCTAGGCCTAAAACTAGGGGTGTGCAACTCAAACTAGACATGGCATCAAACATCTTCTATGTGCCAATCCTTCAACCCATATCAAACTGATAACCCGACCTTGGGTGGATGCAGAGTACCGAGAGGCAAGCACTGCCGACCATTCATAGTCAACACACAAGTTGCCTATGGGAGCACGCCAACTGCCGTTTGGCCTACAACACCACACCAACCGGTAGTGGGATGAGGACACAATTAGTTCCTACAAGTTAATTTATTCCCATTAGAGGCATATGAGATTCTTTTGGGTCCATTTAATTATTATTTTTTCCTACCATAAACCCCACGTATAAAACCTAGACCTTAGAAATTTAGTCAAACTCCCAACTCAAGAATCCTGTGAGTATGCGTTATGTTCCTATAAGGTATTTTGGTCCCGTGATAGTTGTTTACGCCTTTATCTTGGCAATTTAGTTGCTATTTTACATTTTTATAACGTTCCACATTTGAACTATAACTCCCAACTTTTCATCAAACTACCAACCTAGGAGTGCGGTGAGGACATGCTCTTTTCCTACATGTTTCTTTCATATCTTGTGAATCATTTGTTCCTCTTTCAGTGCCACATTGTTTTTGTTTTACATTTTTACCCATTAAGAGAAGTTTCAAATCGAAAGTTTAAAACTTTTCATCAAATTCCCAACTCGAGAACTTGGGGTGGACATGTTAAGTTCCTAAATGTTCTTTAGTCCCGCGTGAGGTGTTTGTTCCATTTTCTTATCATTTTGTTGTTATTTTACCTTTTAGCGGTATGAAACCGAAGTTTCAAACTAAAACATACAAATTTTCATCAAACTCTTGACCAAGAATCCAGTGAGGATATATTTAGTTATCACAAGTTATTCCAATGCAGTGTGAGGTGTTTTGTCTCTCTCTTGGTCATTTTGTTATTATATATTTTTTGCACTTTAACAACCCATTTTCGAAGCAAAGACTTGCAAAGCTTAAAAAAACTCCCAAGCAGGAGTGCAGTGGAGATACGGTCAGTTCCTAAAAGTTAACTTGGTCCCATGCGAGTAGCACCTCCCTCTTTAGGGAACATATGGTTGTTATTTTATGTTTTTTTCTTTTATTTCCTAAGATTCAAACAAAAAAGTTATGGATTTAAACCAAACTCCCAACTCAAAAATCTGGTGAGGATGTGTTATTTTACTATAAGTGTAATACCCCATAATTTTAATGATTTAAGTAATTATGGTATTAATTATTATTATGGGATTAATTGAATTAAAGTGTGAGAATTTAATTGTTAATTAATCCGAATTTAAATAAATATTAACTAACCTGTCAAGGGTTAATACTTATTGGTTGAATATTACTGTGTGATATGTAATATGGAACTATACACTTTAATAAATTGTCAAGAATAAGAAATACGACAATTTAGTAAATTAAGTCGGACGCGCGTGTGAGTCGTGTCGGGACTAATTTTAGAATACAGAGATAAATTATTTTTAGTAACTTGTATGGTCATTTCGAGTGTACCATTGAGTTCGTAAGGGTCTAGATAGTCAGAATAGTATACCCGGGTGTTTAGTTTGGGTCCCGGGGCAATTTTAGGCCTAACCGGCGTCTCAAGAGGCCATTTTGGTAAATTGTATTTTTGGTGTTAATTAATGGACGAAAATTAGGAAGCCTTATTACCCCTTAAGTAGTCACATTTAGGGTTTCATTTGTGAAAGAAAAGAAAGAATCCCAAAGGAAGAAGGAGAAGAGGTTTCTAGGAGTTCTAAGGCCAAACTCAGTCATCCTTCACCAAAAACACCATCAACGCGTAGATCGGAACGAGGAGTACGCACCTATACCAGTTTCAAAAGATGAATCAAACCTTCATAATAAGGCAAGTGTTTATTGCTTACTTTTCTCTAGCAATAATCATATTCATGTTAGTATATGGATGATATAAACATGTATTGTTCATAAAAGTGATGAAAATTGGAGATTTAGGATGTATGATTTGAATATGATATTAACTGGATTGAACCCTTCATGTATGTAGAATAAAAATCACGTTTTGATGAACTTATGCGAAGAACGAATATGGAAATTATATGTTATTGAATAAGAATTTGAAGAACCAGGGTTTTAGTAATTAAATTGGGTATTTCATATTTCTTTAATGAATTATAATGATTTAATGATTCTAGGATGTTAGAATCCATGTGTAATTGTTAGGATTTGATTTGGGACTGATTGATTGGTGTTTGGGATAATAATTTAGAGGTTTTAGGGTTAAAAATGATGAAAAATGGAGTTGTCAAGGGTTGAAGACGAGACAACGCAGGTCGCGCGAAGTAGGTGTTCAAACGAGATTGGAATCTCGCGAGAATTTGTTCGAGCGAGATAGAGATGTCGCGTGAAGTCGTGAAAAGATTGGTTTGAGCGACACGTGTAAGTCGTTCAAACGACTTGGCTTTTTGGTTCGAGCGATAGGTCTAAATTCTGAAGATTTTCATTTTTTCCCCCAAATTTAGTTACGAAATTAATTTAAGTGAGAAAACTGCTATTTGAGGAACTTAGCCTAGTGCAAAATTTTTAGGAAGTATGTGGGAATAATACTTTAAATAGTTGGAATGGAAGGTTGACCTTGGAGATTACGTGAGAAATAGTAATCGAATTAAAATATATTATACATAGATTTGAGAGAATAATACGTATGGAATATATATAAAAGATTTTGTTCGGTATACCTAATGAATATTAATAGGATGTGTGGATACCTATTACATGCTTAATATTATGTGTATGACATACCTAGCTGCTTGCTATCGCGGGAGGTTGCGTAGAGACAGTTTTATCCTGGGTGACCTTCGGGGGGATTATTGACTAGTATCTTAGAACATAGGACCGTGAAGACTTATTTGTGACTTGATAAGTCAGCTTACTATGGGAGCGTAGGTATGTTCATGACCCACAGGTATGTGAACTATGTTCGCCTATACTATGTGTGTTTTGTGTATATGGTTCGTGGGAGACTTCCGAGCCGATAGTCCTTATTGGAGTACGAGATGTATCGGGACATGATAGCAGAGTATGCCATGCACTACAGGTTTAGCCTTGGGGTGCTATATTGGTATATGTATATTATAGTGATGAATATATATATATATATATATATATATATATATATATATACTTGTGTTATTCCTACTGTGAAATAATCATAGGTTATCAAGATAGTAAATTCTTAAATCACGTCAGCTGGGAATACTTAACTTAGTGTGATAACACTTAACCGAATTAATAATTGATGGAATTAATAATGTGGAAAGCTGGGAATCATGGGTTATTACCACGAGTAGCATAAGTCTTTACCTAGTTAGAAGTGTTACAGATGGTTAGGGTGGGTTAGTTGTACGTTAGGCATGCACATTAGCTGAGAGGTGAGAATCTCATGTGAGAGTTCGAACTAACATACATTTGACACTTACTTTATTAAAAAATTTAAATACTTGCTAAAACAAATATTTTTACACCTCGGGCTCTGACCCGTTTCTTGCATCTCTTTTCTCTTTTGCTATATATATATATATATATATATATATATGTATTATATTAGGTGCCCAGCCACAGGGACACCAAACTTAGAGATTTGGATTGCTTGGCATGCTGCAACTGTTGTGGAAGATGTAGGTCTTTGCATTAGATGCCTTTATCATTTCACTCAGTTCTATGTAGACTTTCCATTTAGGGCATGTGTTTCCCCTTTCCTTGGACATTTTATCAGAGATTTTATTCAGTTTACTTTCCTTTCAATTCAATTGGATTTATTATTACTATGGTCCTTGGTTTAAAGTTTTCAACTAGAATGTTTTATCCAGTCTTATTTATTTCAGTATGTGATATAGATTTAGTATTTATATTATTTAGTTATGTGGTGGATGGATTATATTTCAATTCTTGGATTTAAATAAATGAATTTTTTTTTTTGAAAATTGAGAAAGGAAAATATTTTGCTATCTTAATTAATTATTAGGTGGTTAAAAAGGTTTTTATGTTTTCGAAAGTGATGCTAAGAATGAGCCAATCGAACAATCTGTTTTAAATTTTATAAAGGACTGATCACCCGATATTTAATTGGTCGGGGTGTCACAGTAAGGTTTTTATATTTTCGATAATGATGCTAAGAATGAACCAACCGCACATTCTATTTTAAATTTTATAAAGAACTGATCACCCGATATTTAATTGGGCGGGGTGTCACCGGTGGTATCAGAGCATCAGGTTCTAGTGTCTTTTAGGATTTGTGCGATTTATTATGCTTCCAACGTAGCTTTCTTTAATATAGTGCCCTATGTTTAGGATTTTTGATTTCTTTGGTGAGATTTGATTCTCCTGGTATCACGAAAATATTAGTAAATCTTATTTGTGTTCGGACGTGATCGAACAGGAAGTATGGCAGATGAGGGACGTTAGGCGAATAGCGGGAGGCAGGGCTTAGTGAGGTCATGAAGTATATTTGTACATGATGACCGTAGTCTAGGACACCCCTATTATGGCACGAGAGGCCAGGACTGTAAAGACGTCTAGGACATAGTCTATGCATTCCAAGTGCAACTGTAGTCAAACGTGATGTCAAAATTAGACTCACCCAGCATATAACGCTTGGTAGAGGGTGAAATGGCAAATTGAGGAGAGTAATCAGCGAAAATTCTAGAAATGCGGGAATTATGTGTGTTATCCAACGAAGTTAATACATTCAAAGGCTTGGGCATATGGAGGAGGATGGTTAACGGGAAGTGAAAACTTCGGAGTAAAATTTTTCTTGGCTCGTCGGGGTAAAGTTATAATAGTGGGAGTCAACCACCACATTTAATAGTGAAATGTTGTGTAAAAGGAAGTACCTTAAGTACAGTTTAATCGCACGTTCCTTCATCAGTTATTCAGAGTAAGATGTGAACGTTGTTCTGAGCCCATCACGAAAGGGCCAGACAGGGGTCCATTTGTAAATGAATTGAAACTTTTAGCAACTCTTGTATCAGAGGAAGTGGATACCAATGGTAGAGAATATTTCAAATGGGAGATCCACTCGTGAGTAAAGTTGACAACACTTACAGAGAATTCTGTTGGACAGTCGATCCATATGGTGATAATGTCATGCATTGTCCATAGAGATGTTAACGCTCTTATGTGTAATCGAAAGATTTATTGGAGAGTGAGACTAGATGAAACGTAGTTAGCAATGTACCACAAGGGGGAGAACCATCAGGGGGCTCATTTAAATAATTCAGATAGCTGAATTCTTACCAAGTGATGGTGATTTCATTAAGAGTTATTGAAGCCAGTAGCATGTTCCTTTGGGACAACAAAGATAAAGGAACGACGGGGGTAGCCATCAGGATCTATACTATTTAAGTCCGAGAGAAGGACAACTCTAATAGGGTCAGTATGATAGCAGATAAGTGGGTTATGTGTTGAGGTATTTTGTGGAGAGTAAAACCACAAGAGTAAAAAATTTTCGAAACGAGAAAAAGGACAAGGGTATGGTGATTGCAACGGAAATGGTTAATGTAGTTTTGATTTGGCCGGAATACCATTAAGTAGCCAAGGCGATTGCGTGTTTTGTGTGATGCAAGAGAGTCATTACATTTTTTTTATTACAAAATTCGCATGTGTGAAGAATTTAGTACGTATACCTATAGCGTTATCATTATGTGTATGTTTTCCCTGGTATAGTGGGATTGTCTTTAGTGTTCTCCGCGGAGGACAAATGGGTTCACTATTAGTGATTTATATACTTTCATTTTAGTGATGTGATATGCGAGTATGTTATTATACTAATTATGGTTTTGTAAAAAGTGTTAAAACTATAGTGGGCAGTGACTGCAAGGCTATCGGGGTTGCTTCCCTAGTGCAGCATGTTTTGTTCTGACAATACCTCACCCGCGAGAGGGTCAGGCTCGCACTCATTTTATATATATTATAGCGACTTCGAAGGGTATAGTGCTACAAAAATGTTTAATCCCAGGGTGTTTAGGGGCTTTGTTATTATGATTCAGTGTGTATTGGGTTAACCATTGGGTATAAAGATTTCACCCATTATTATGTATAGCGCTCAGGACTTAGTGTTAGGAGGAGCGCATTGTTATATTTATCCTTTTGGAATCTGCAAGTTAAGACTTATATTCATATGTCTGGGAAAGGTATTTTAAGAGTCTCGATTGTATACGCACAAGGTTTATGGAATGTGATTACCACCAATACTGAGCAATAGTGCAATTAGTGAAAAGTTCTTTGTTTAAAAAAAAAAATTCGGGAGGAGATGTAGTTTTTCTATTAAGAGACGGAATATAAGAGTATAGGTTATAGACGGAGGACCCAACGGATTTCGATAACTGACTATACTAGGTAGTAGTGTATCGAAGGGGGGGGGGTCCTTGTCTGGATTTCGCTTTCCGAGACATCCCACGCATAAAACTTAGCGTAAGGTTGGAAATAGAGAGATGTTTGCTCATTAGTCCATGAGTCTAGTACCTCGGTCATCATAGGAGCCGATAATTATGACTGGAAGTTAAAGTTAAGTGAAGATTTAAGGCCAGTGGATCACCACGAGTTGAAGGGTGGAATGATTCTAATGAGGACTTAAAAATTTCAATTTTTAGGGTGATTAAGCGTACCCAAGTGTTGTAAACACATTGTAAGCACAAGGGAAATAAAGAATTGGGTGTTATGTGTGAAGCGTAGGTGATGCTTACACTAGTATGCACAGTTTATCGGGTATGTGGGAATCCTGGTTAGCTGTTGCTTGCATCGTTCGAGTTGAAGAGGCGTGGGGATTGACGTGTGGAATATATGTTTGTGCGAATGTCATAACAACGTGGAACTGGTAGAGTGGATTAAGCATGGTGTGAAGGACGATAATCCATAGATACATTTACGATCAGCGTAGTAAACACAAATTTAGCTGGAAGGCTATGGGAAACCATTTAAGGGTATTCCTTGCGAGGGATAAAACTTAACTATTCTGGAAAATACTTGGAGCGGAGTTTTACCTAGTCAAGTGTGGAAAACGACTTGCGCGTCGGTTGAATGATGATGTTAGTAAGGTATAAAGGCTCAGCAGTGCACATCGTGAAGAAAAGTGCATGGGTCAAAACCTGCGATATACACTAAGTAACGAAGGGGAGTGTTAAGTGTCACTTAGTGTGAATCATTACAAGTAGAAGTCGATGTTGAGAAAGGACATAGAGAGTAGTCTCCGCGGGCACCACTCATAGTTAGAAGTGGATTGGAATGAGAGGATTAACCAGAGAATTTTGTAGCAAACCTATGATTCCTAAAAATAGAAGAGAGCAATTGTGTGAAATTTCTTGGATGGGGTACGAACTTCAAGGTACGGTCATGAGTTCCTTAGACGGTGTGGAACAAGTTGACCTAAAAAATGATTATTATTCTTTTGGACGGTATACACTATTAGACAATGTGCCCCAACCTTTATTTGAAAATAAGAATCGCGCCGGTAAGAGGTTCTTCCCTGTATTATTCTGAACTAGAATGGGATCATCGAACCCCACCTCAAAACCAGGATTTCAGAAAGCAGTGGGGATAATGTTTCATTTTGAATAGGTTGTATCACCCTTAGCCGGAGAGTAGGCGAGGTGATTAAAGATTAGTGGAACCATGTGAAAGTAATTTTGAATGCATGGTTATCATTTCATTTCCACAACGAATGTATCGAGTCAGTGAAGTTTAGTACAGTAGAGTTCCCTGGAAGCACTCGTCCCTGCTTATTGTGGACAAACTGCTTATTAAAATTTTGTGTGGAAAAACCTTAACTATCCTGTCTCTGGTTATTTAGGGGTGAGTGGATAATCAGGATTTGATGGACGAAGTAAGAGTCTGATGATCGTGGTGTAATTACCACGCCTATTTTAGGTGGCTTTTGAATGTCATAAGAGGTATGTCGATGAGAATCGAGATTCGAAGAACAGACAAGAGTGGTCAAATGTTCGCATGGTTTCTCTTAAAAGGGAGTTTTGCGTTTTGATTAGTACGAGTAATTGTTATGTAGTGAGGTGCTACCTCCCAATAATATTGAGACAATGGGGGCCAATGATGTGTAGGCTTGTCTTATGCGAATATCAACGGATTGGAGCACAATTTGAAGTGCCATTATTAAGGTGTGACTCTATAGTCGATGGTATTGAGAGTGTTTCATTAGCTTATTGTGAGGCGGGGGACTATAAAAATTCGCCTTACCCGAAAGTCCCTTTTGAGTATTGATAAAGTATCCAGATCTATTTTTACCAGGCATACCTTATTTTCCAAATTTCGGGACGAAATTCCGTTATTTGGGGGGGAGCATGTAATACCCCATAATTTTAATAATTTAAATAATTATGGGATTAATTATTATTGGGGGATTAATTGAATTAAAGTGTGAGAATTTAATTGTTAATTAATCCGGGTTTAAATAAATATTAACTAATGTGCCATGAGTTAATACTTATTAATTGAATATTACCGTGTGATATGTAATATGGAACTATACACTTCAATAAATTATCAAGAATAAGAAATATGACAGTTTAGTAAATTAAGTCAGATGCGCGTGTGAGTCGTGTCGGGACTAATATAATGGAATATAAAGATTATTTATTTTTAGTAAATCGTATGGTCATTTCGAGTGCGCCGTTGAGTCCAAAAGGGTCGAGATAGTCAGAATAGTATACCAGGATGTTTAGTTTGGGTCCCGGGGCAATTTTAGGCCTAACCGACATCCCGAGAAGGCATTTGGTAAATTGTATTTTTGGGGTTAATTAATGGACGAAAATTAGGAAGCCTTATTACCCCTTACGTAGTCACAGTTAGGGTTTCATCTGTGAAAGAAAAAAAAGAGTCCCAGAGGAAGAAGGAGAAGAGGTTTATAGGCGTTCTAAGGCCAAACTCAGTCATCCTTCACCAAAAACACCATCAACACGTAGATCGGAATGAGGAGTACGCACCTATACCAGTTTCAAAAGACGAATCAAACCTTCATAATCAGGCAAGTGTTTATTACTTACTTTTTTCTAGCAATAACCATATGCATGCTAGTACAAGGATGATATAAACATGTATTGTTCATAAAAGTGATGAAAATTGGAGATTCAGGATGTATGATTTGAATCTGAGATTAATTAGATTGAACCCTTCGTGTATGTAGAATAAAAATCACGTTTTGATGAACTTATGTAAATAACGAATCTAAGATGTTTGAATCCATGTGTAATTGTTAGAATTCGATTTGGGACTGATTGATTGGAGTTTGGGATAATAATTTAGAGGTTTTAGGGTTGAAAAATGATGAAAAACGGAGCTGTCAAGGGTTGAAGACGAGACAACACCACGTTGTCGCGCGAAGTAGGTCATTCAAATGAGATTAAAATCTCACGAGAAGCCGTTCGAGCGAGAGAGAGATATCGCGCGAAGTCGCACAAAGAGTGGTTCGAGCAACACGTGAAGTCGTTCAAATGACTTGGCTTTCTGGTTCGAGCGACATGTCTAAATTCTGAAGATTTCCATTTTTACCCCAAATTAAGTTACGAAATTAATTTAAGTGAGAAAACTGCTATTTGAGGAACTTAGCATAATGCAGAATTAGTAGGAAGTATGTGGGAAATACTACTTTAAATAGTTGGAACGGAAGGTTGACGTTGGAGATTACGTGAGAAATAGGTAATCGAATTAAAATATATTATACGTAGGAATGAGAGAATAATACGTATGGAATATATATAAATGATTTGGATCGGTATACCTAATGAATATTAATAGGATGTGTGGATACCTATTACATGCTTAATATTATGTGTATGACATACCTAGCTGCTTGCTATCGTGGGAGGTTGCGTAGAGACAGTCTTATCCCGGGTGACCTTCGAGGGGATTATTAACTAGTATCACAGAACATAGGACTGTGAAGACTTATTTGTGAGTTGATAAGTCAACTGACTATGGGAGCGTAGGTATGTGCGTGACCCATAGGTATGTGAACTATGTTCGCCTCCACTATGTGTATTTTGTGTATATGGTTCGTGGGATACTACCGAGCCGATAGTCCTTATTGGAGCACGAGATGTACCGGGACATGATAGCAGAGTATGCCATGCACTACAGGTTTAGCCTTGGGGTGCTGTATTGGTATATGTATATTATAGTGATGAATATATATATATATATATATATATATATATATATATATATGTATACTTGTGTTATTCCTACTGTGAGATAATTGTAGGTTATCAAGATAGTAAATTCTTAAATCACGTCAACTGGGAATACTTAACTTAGTGTGATAACACTTAACCGAATTAATAATTGAATGAATTAATAATGTGGAAAGCTGGGAATCACGGGCTATTACCACGAGGAGCATAAGTCTTTACCTAGTTAGAAGTGTTCCAGATGGCTAGGGTGGATTAGTTGTACGTTAGGCGTGTAGATTAGCTGAGAGGTGAGAATCTCATGTGAGAGTTCGAACTAACATACATTTGACACTTGATTTATTGAAAATTTTAAATACTTGCTAAAACAAATATTTGTACACCTCGGGCTCTGACCCGTTTCTTGCATCTCTTTTCTTTTTTGCTATATATATATATGTATTATATCAGGTGCCCAGCCACAGGGACACCAGACTTAGAGATTTGGATTGCTTGGCATGCTGCAGCTGTTGTGGAAGCTGTAGGTCTTTGCATTAGACGCCTCTATCATTTCACTCAGTTCTATGTAGACTTTACATTTAGGGCATGTGTCTCCCCTTTCCTTAGACATTTTATCAGAGATTGTATTCAGTTTACTTTCCTTTCAATTCAGTTGGATTTATTGTTACTATGGTCCCTGGTTTAAAGTTTTAAACTGGAATGTTTTATCCAGTCTTATTTATTTTAGTATGTGATTCAGATTTAGTATTTATATTATTTAGTTATGTGGTGGATGGATTATATTTAAATTCTTGGATTTAGATAAATGAATGATTTTTTTTGGAAAATTGAGAAAGGAAAATATTTTGACACTAGCTTAATTAATTATTAGGTGTTTAATAAGGTTTTTATGTTTTCGATAGTGATGCTTAGACTGAACCAACCGAACATTCTATTTTAAATTTTATAAAGGACTGATCACCCAATATTTAATTGGGCGGGTTGTCACAATAAAGTACTTTGGTCTCTTGATAATTATTTGTGATTCTCTCTTAGCGTTAGTTTGTGACTCTTTCTTAGCATTAGTTGTTATTTTATATTTTTCCCATAATGACACTCATTCTGACCTAAGACTTGTGACTTTTCATCATACTCCTAACTGAGGAGTGTTTTGAGGACACACTCATTTACTACATGTTTTTTTATCCCGTGCAAGGAGTTTGTTCTTGTTTAAGGCCCATTTGATTGTTATTATACGTTTTCTCCCTCTAACACCTAAGTTTCAAACGTAAAACTTACAACTTGGCATTAAATTTATAACTCGAGGGTCTTAAGAGGACACGTTTAGTTCCTACAAGTTTCTATGGAACCATGCGATGTGTTTGTGCCATTTTCTCATCCATTTGGTTGTTATTTTACCTTTCCATGCTTTTATACAGAAGTTTCAAACCAAAAATGTACAAATTTTTGTCAAATGCTTGACTGAGTATCCAATGAGCATGTGTTCAGTTCCTACAAATCTCAGCTTTAGTGCGAGGAGTTCATGCCTATATCTTAACCATTTTGTTGCCCATTTATGTTTTTGCACTTTAATGACCCACATTCAAATCTAAGACTTGAGCCTTTTCAAAAACTCCCAACTAGGAGTGAGATGAGGACACGATCATTTCCTAAAAGTTAGTTTGATCCCGTGTTTGGTGGTTGTGGCTTTTTCGAGGCCATATGGTTTATTTTTTGTTTTCTTTGTTAATATCTATGATTCAAACCAAGAACTTGCAGTTTTTTTTCCAAATTCCTAACTCGAGAATCGACGAGGATGCATTATTTTCCTATAAGGTTGAGAAAAAACTATATGTGCTTAGGAAAGGATGGTCATAAGCAAAAAATATATTTTTGGGTTTTTCAATTTTAAAGAATAAAACTTTAAACAAATGAAATCCAACAAAACATTGCACCAATTAAACCGTTTGTTGTGAAAAACTGATTTACCTAATTTTATCTTTTTAACCTACAAAATATATCTGTGTGATAAGCAGAGAAAATAAATAAATCATCCACAACACGCTGATGTACGAGAAAAACTACAAAGGGAAAAATCTTGGACGAACCAACCAAAAAGATCACTATGATAAGGATTTACAAAGACTAGACAATCGACTAGACAATCCATGCACACAAGCTGTCATAGCACTTGAATCCATGCACACCTCAATATCTATCGATGAGGCTCAACATCCGTTTATGAAATTGGAACACGAAATACCACTTGTTCATCATAAAACAACAAACTAGTACGGAGTCCACTCGACGAAACACATTCTAAAATTAAGATGACGAGAAACAAACTTTGGTGCCCAACATAAAGATCTGAAAGCATAAGAATATCGAAACATAGATCTTTAAACTCAATATGAGAAAACAAGGGTTTTGGAACTTTGGTAAACAGGTAGGAAATTGATTTTTGCCAAATTGTTTTAAAAAATATGAGTCCAACATGCCTATTTATAAGAAAATATAAATTTTGAAACAGCAAACTCGTTCAAAAAAAACCCTATAGTTTGGTCAAATGAAAGACTTACTTCATTTTAATGAAATTAAGGTTCGTTCGAACGAATAAGCTTTTTCATTCCAAGAAACTTCCAATGAGCTTCCAATGGGTGCCTTTCTGTTTCACAGATAATACCCATTTGATGTTCCTTAGATGTACGTTCTAACGAGGTTCTAGCATTTGTTCCAATAAGATTTCCACTTCATTCCAATGTTGTTCTAATGAGTTCAAAGTTCGTTGTAATGAACTAAAACCAAACAACATTATTTTATTTAATTTTTTTAAAACATTTTCAAATGATTTTGTTTAAAAAATAGACTCCCAAAAATATTTTCGAGGATCATATTCAATTGCAGCCATACCTTATAAGATCCTCGATAAATGTGAAGACAAACTTGGTAAAAAAATACGACTCGATGTGTATCAATATTTGAGGCTAGAACGCTAGTTATTCATCAACATGTCATTGGCTTACAAGATCAACAATACAAAGCCAAACCTATGACTCAAGTTTTGTCCGTAATTAAGGCAATTATAAACAAATTGATTCGGATGGAAATTTGTCCTTACAAATCTCCCCCTTTCACTATTTCGGGATATAACCAAAATGGAAAACCTATGGGTCGTTAAGCTCTCTAAAAAGACTCAATCCCAACCCCCAAAGGAAAAAGTACAGACACTCGACAAACACATACACTAAGTAGATTTACTCGCTTGAAAACTTTACCGCATGTTTCAAAACTGCAAACTTAAACACACAAGACAATGTAACCAATATAAAATTTGTATAAGAATAAAGTTCTCCATATGTCTAGAAATCTCAAATTAGGTGAGACGTCTCCCCCTGAGACAAAGATATCCTAATCATGAAAGGAAAGATACCATTTTACCCTTTTTTCTTTAGTTAAACAAAATAAGAAAGCATAAAGCTATTTCTCCCCCATAAACTAAATGTCCCATTAAATATGTGAGCATATAATGTCAATAGAAATTACGAAAGAAGTAATAATATCATGCAACAGTATGAAGTGCAAAAAATACAACATGGCATTTCAAGCACAAATAATCCAAACAATGATAAAATAATATCAACATCAATGCAAAAAGATACCAATATGAATAAGCAATGAAGTATGATACCAAATTGAAATTTGAAATTTCAGTGCACATAATGACAGATACCAATATGATCATAGAGCATGCCAAATATAATCCAAAGATAAAGCATATGGAAAACATGGATTAAATGCGAACTGCAAAGATTCAAAACTAAAAAGATCCCATATATAAATATGCAAAATATACCAATAAAATACCGAGACACACACACAGACACACACGTGTGTGTGGGCGTGTGTGTGTACGGTATTTCCGTTTTCATGTGGTGGTTATTGCATAAAGGGATATCTATAGATGAGTGTATCAAAAGCATCAACATCCCTTTACCTTCTAAATGTAGATGTTGCAAAGTCAACTGTGATGGGGATAGAGAACACCTTTTTTGGAGTGGTATTATTGCTCAAGCTATTTGGAAAAGATTCTTGAATATTCTGGGCTTAAGGATGTCATCCTCCAGTTTTAGTGGCATTTTGATGAATTGGTGGATTAACTCCAACAGAGGTCAGGATTGCTCTAAAAATATATTTTAATAACGTTAAGTGCATCAAAAGTGATGATTCGAGAGTCCTAGTAAAAGATGATGAAATTATGGAAAGATGGAAAAACTACTTTGAGAGGTTATTAAATGGAGATAATGGGAGTAGATTAGATATAGAGGAACTTAGAGAGACTCGAGAAAATATATTTTTTCGCAAAATTAGGACAACAGAGGTCAGGATTGCTCTAAAAAAGATGAAAACAGGGAAGGCTTTAGGACCAGATGGTATTCCTATTGAGTTTTGGAAGTGCTTAGGGGAGGATGGAGTATCATGTCTTACAAAATTATTCAATAGAATTTTAATGACTAATAGGATGCCTGATAAATGGAGAAAAAGTATTTTAGTACCTATTTATAAAAATATGGGGACATACAAAGTTGTTCAAATTATCATGGTATTAAGTTAATGAGTCATAAAATGAAACTTTGGGAGAGAGTGATTGAATATAGATTGAGATTAAAGACAACAGTATCTGAGAATCAATTTGGGTTTATGCCTGGGAAGTCAACAATGGAAGCAATCTATTTATTGAGGAGATTAATGGAGAGGTATAGGGAGAAAAAGAAGGATCTTCATATAATTTTTATAGATTTGGAGAAGGCGTATGATAGGATACCCATAGATATAATATGGTGGGTTCTACATAAAAGAGGAGTGACTCGCAGATATATTGATGTGATCAAGGATATGTATGATGGTGCGATGACTACAGTAAGAACATCAGCCAGAGAAAGTAGTGAATTTTCAATTATGGTAGGTCTGCACCAAGGTTCAGCATTAAGTCCTTATCTCTTTGCGCTTGTTATGGATGAGTTGACTGGAAAAATACAAGATGAGGTGCCATGGTGTATGCTATTTGCAGATGATATTGTTTTAGTGGATGAGACTTAGACAATGATTAATGCTAGGTTGGAATTGTGGAGAGAAACTTTAGAAACAAGAGGATTTAAAATAAGCAGAACTAAAACAAAATATGTGGAGTGAAATTTTAGTAGTAATAGGAGGACAAATGGAGATGTGGTGAAATTGGAGGGTCAAGAGATACCTAAAAATGATCATTTTCGTTATTTAGGATCGATTATCCAAAAAGATGGAGATATTAGTGATGATGTTACTCATAGGATTAGAGCAGGTTGGGTTAAGTGGAGAAGTGCTACCGGCGTTTTGTGTGATAGGCGTATACCTTTGAAGTTAAAAGGTAAATATTATAGGATGCCAATTAGACCCGCCATGTTATATGGGACAGAGTGTTGGGCAACCAAGAAATAAAATGTGCACAAAATAAGTGTCGTGGAGATGCGAATGCTAGATGAATTTGTGGTAAAACTCGAAGGATAAAATTAAAAATGAACAAATTCGTGAAACGGTAAAAGTAGCTCCTATAGAAGATAAATTGAGAGAAAATTGACTTAGATGGGTTGGACACGTCAAACGTAGACCAATGGATACTCCTGTAAGGAAGAGTTATTTAGTTAGTATTAACGGTAACACAAGGGGTAGAGGTAGGCATAAATTGACTTGATGGAATATTATAAAAAAGGACATGATGTCATGTGGTTTAACCGAAGATATTGCACTGGACAGAATGGAATGGAAAAATAGGATTCATTTAGCCGACCCTAAATAATTGGGAAAAGGCTTTGTTGAGTTGAGTAGGTGGATTAACTCCAAGGATGTTAAGATTAGAAGTATCCTTTGTCGTATTATTCCATCTTTCATTTGTTGGTATCTGTGGTGTGCTAGGAAAAATCCAACTTCAAGGGGTTACCTATGAAGGAATCTTTGATTATAGATCTCATTGTGGAGAGGTTAAAATGGCTTTTAAAATACTTCCTTTTAATGGTCCTAAAACTAGTTTTTGTTTGGATATATTACAAGATTTTCATAACATAAGTGCTTTTATTACTCATACTTGATGTAAGCCATCGGCAGGGGGCTTTTCTCTGCTTTTATGTATTCTACATATGTTGATTTTTCAATATATATATATATAAGCAATCACAAACTTGACGCAAAATGCATAAGCTTTACACACTAGCATAGTATCGATGTGTCTAAACACATGGGACGGAATAAATGGGCCTGAACTAGATACAAATGAATTATGACCTAATCACTTAAATATTTTAAGGTGTTCCATTTTATCGCAAAAAATTGTCTAACTAAGATTTATCCTCAAGTGATAGGATAAAGTGAACAATACGAACAAACAAGCACAATGCACACAAGCCTTGAATATTGATGATTTTACAAATCAATAGCGTCATGACATGATAAACTTAACTAGGATTCATTGTGCAAACCCGTTGATCTTCAAATCTAAGACCCTAAATAGCTAAACATATATTATATTTTCTTTTCACTCAATTCTTTTGAATATATCACGTTTGAAAACCAAACAAACAAACTCAACTGATTGACCTTGGCAATTTTTCTGTCTTTATCACCTCTAATCTTTTATATTTGGCTATTTCCAATGGTGACTTTTTCGTAAAAGAGATTTTCTCCGTTCGTATCCCTTTTTCGTCCACCCTTATATTTTCAATAACATCAAACCCTCTCACGGGCAACGGTTCTTACATGCATAAATTCTCCATAGTCACAAAGTATTTAGATGACAAGATTGATGGGAGAACCTCTCACGTAGCTCAAATATAACATGTGAAGTTAACATGCAAAGAGCTCGTGTATGTGTATGCGGAGGCATATACAAAGTGAATACATTAGGTGAATCAAAGTTCGAAACAACTCCATGCAAGCATGATTAAGAACAATCTAAGTATTGACGATCATAACCAAATTTGCTAATGACATGGAAATATGAAATGAGTTGGACTCAAACATGCCAATATTCCACATAGAATGTGTAAAACTAAACTACACAAAAACCAAAATCTTTTTGAGTTTTTAAAATTTTTCAAAAAAATACCAATTAAAAAAAGTAACTCTATAAACGCGATGTGACACCAATTGATTTAATTCGCAAATTCACTTATTTAATTAGGTAACTGAGATTAAACAAAACCAAATTAAAATTAAAATCAGCCCATGTGCGTGCAAGTGTAAACGAAACTAGGCAAGTAAGTGACATAGTAATTCAGGAAAAATCCCCTCGGGGAAAAACCTTTTATATTCTAGAACTTTGACAAGGTTACATGACCATTCACTTACATACAACTTCCCTCAAGCGTAATGCACGATGTCTATGTCAAAGCTTCACCTAGAACTCATCATTGGCTGACTCGTAGCCATACCAATTTGGACACGCAGCCCAGACACGCAGTCTTGATTCCTTATAGGATCTCCCTCCATAATAACTCTCGGCTCTCCAGTTGTAGAGTTCTTCTCACAAGGGTTGAACTTCAGAAAAATTATGATTTGGGTTCCAAAAAACAGCTCACACAAAATAAACTCTTTGGGATTTGTGAAAACAAATTTGAATCCTAAAAATTGTGTTGGAGAAAAGGTAAACTCTCAAAAACGTATTCTGATCAAAACAAAATTTTCTCCACATGAAATTCTGAATCCTGACACCTTATTTATAAAAACTTTTAAGGCGGTGACGTGTCAGATAAAAAGACTTCTCGTTCGAACGAACTGAGGTGTCGTTCGAACGACGTCTGGTTTCGTTCGAACGAGATGGCATCTCATTTCAACGACCAGGAAAAAAACTCTATATTCGATTTAAAGAGTTTTAAAATATTTGGGTACTTGAAAAACAACACTCTTTCGAATCTGAGAACAATTATCAAAAGTCTTTTATGATAAAAATGGTTTCTGACAAGATAAAATTCATTTAAAATAATTCAAAAATCATTTTTCATAAAAGGAAAAATATTTTAATTTTTATACAAAATACCAACATTTTTATTTAAAATGTAAATGGAACTTAACCATTTATGAAGTTCGTCCTTATTAGGCATGATTGTTGAAGATGAGTTGAAATTTTGATCGACGATTGTAGATGTGCGCTTTCCAAAGCTTCGACAAACTTTTAGCGGTATACGACATATTAAATGTGACGGGAAATGTCCTTACAAGTCTCCCCCTATGTCTATGCCGGTACACAATAAAATTTATCCGAATTATCAAACTCAAAAATAACCTATACAAATCTACCCTCCCATAAACTCAAATGTGGAAAGATAAACTCAACAAGAATTCAATCAAACTTGGCTTCAACAATCAACTTTTCAAATCTCCAAGATTTTCTCGTCAGGGTGTGCAATCCAAAGAATCTTCAATTGTACCTACCTACATGAGACAAAGCAAAAACCACGTGACGAATCTAGTTTGAAATAATTAAGAAACATATATTAAATTAAGGCAATAATCAAATCTCCCCTATACAAAATATTCCCCATAATTCGTTCTCCCCTTTTTTATTTATCCAAAATAGACAAGGAAAGAATAAACACAATAAAGCACAATGGGGTATCACCGGAAACAAACCAAACATACTGTTGATGTAAAAAACTAGATTGCTCTAATTATTCAATCACAGATAAATAAATAAGACAGAGATTTTTAAAGTGGTTCGGCTAGGAATAAAGCCTACGTCCACTGTTATGTTATTGCTGAGTGTTTGTAGAATTCTTGAATACCAGTTCTCTCAAGAAATTTCGGTCCCCTTGAATAGGGTTGATACAAGGTATTTATAGCCTTGAGGCTGTACATGAAAGGGTCAATACATTAAATGATACATGCATGAAAGGGCAATACATTTAATGCGGCGTGTGAGTCAAGATTATGAACATTCAATGAATATTTGAACTGTTGATTATCTGGCAATTAATGATACGACCGAGATGCAGCTTGAACCGCCATAGTTGCTCGTTGCTCAGGAGTTCCTCGGAGCGCTAGAGTACCTTGTGGCGCTAGAGTTCCTCGGTGTATCCTCGTTGCTCGTAGAGAATCATGAGTTGGTCGGGAAATGAACTTCCTCGTTATTGCACCACGTAGATTGACAAGTGTTTTCGTATGATTCATCCACATCAGCATATTAATTTTGGTATCAACAGAAGCCCCCAATGTTTTATATTTCGAACTTTGAGGAGTATGAAACATTCTTTCTCGGTATTTGGCCATATTGAATTGATCTTCCTGGGTTTTAGGAGCATCGTATTTGAATTTATTTCCAAATTCGAAGAATCCGCCTTTTTTCGAACTTTTAAGAGCGCTTCGATCTTAGTGCCCTTTTTGTCCTTTTAGCCGCCGGAAGTTCAATAGTTTCTTTTTTGTAATCATTTCTTTCGCCGCTTCCCAAGGCAAAGTATTTAAACTTCTTAGGTAACCATACCGTCTTCTTCTTTTCCCAATTTCTTGCCTTCAAGCTTTCTATTCTCTCCTTCTCTCTTGTGCGTTCATCCTTGTTTTCGTTCGTTGTCAACATACCTCCTTTCTTCCTGTAAGATTTTCTTCCTTTCTTCTCTTTTATTCAGTATGGTTTATATTGTGGAGTCTGTTGAGAAATTTCGTTCTGATTTTTCCATCCCTTCGTGGGTAACTATAGAGGTTCTTTCTGAGCCTTTGGATTACTTTCGATTGGCTGAGGGACATTGGTTCCCCAGTCTATTTGTTGCTGAATGTGGGTTTTCTTTTCCACCAAACCCATTGTGTCTTGAGTTTTATCAGTATTTCGATCTTGTCCCTGCAAGAATAGCCCCCAATTCATGGAGAATAATTAATGGGGTGTACAAATTAAATCTAACTCATGGGACTCGTATAGGGATCCCTAAAATTATGTATTGCTATAAGTGGGCCACTCTAGATAATATTTATTACTTAAAAACTAGGTTTCTGAATAGGGCTCTTGTAGTTAACCTCCCTGACTCAAATAGAGATTATTTTGAACATGGGTTGGTTATAAAAAATTGGCAATATGCCCCTTTAGTTGGAGATGGAGTATACAACGGTCCCAGATGCCCCCCATATGGCAATGGGATAGGTTTATTTTTCATTTTATTTTTCTTATGAAATTATGCTTTCATCATGTTTGACAAAATGTATGACTGACATCTCATTATGTATTTATTTGCAGTTGATAGCAAAAGAAAAACTCCAAAAGAATCAGAGGTTAATATTAAGCATCTGAAACTTATCTGGGGTTTGCATAAGAACGTTGCAGACGAACATATCAGGTCTGCCTCATATCTGCTATAGTATAAGAGTTACACAACCTCTTATACTGCTCGCCCTGTTGACCCAGCTTCAACTCCAGAAGATTCTTCTTCAGATTCTCATCTTCCTTTAAGTCAAAGGATGGGTAAGAAAAGAGCTCCTCCTGCTCTCTTTGATGACGTTACTTCTGTTGTTGGGGCTAAGAAGAGCAAAACTGATGTCCCAGAGGGGACTAAGAAAGTGGATGCTGCACCCTCTAAAGCTGCTGAGAAGCCCCCAGTGGCTCCGAGCAAGAAAGTTGCTCCTATGGAAGTGATTACCATCTCTCCGACCAAGAGTTCTTCTTTGGTTGAAGCTGATGAAGTCCCTTTGAGAAGATTGAGGAAATCATCCTCAGTCAATTTGGCTGAAACTGCCTCTCCCCCACCATCTGGTGTTGCTGGTGTTCCAACCATCATTCCTCCGAGCTCTGCAATGAGCTCGGTAAAAACTTGGATCATACCCGAGGTCCAAGGAATTGATGAAAATATCTCCAAGGATATGCTGACATCCCTAGCTACTCGTCACCTTGCTTCGGTAAATTTCTCATACTCTGGGTTTTCTTTCTTTCTCTGAGTATTTGTATTTTTGCACTGACTTACTGTTTTTCTCCTCTTTCAGCTGGTGAACTGTTTTAATAACATTGTGAAGAAGGACGAGGTAATTAAAGCCTCTAGTTTCTCGTCTGGTGTAGAGGATGCTCTGTTGGGTTTGACCCAATCCTTAAAGGAATCTCACCAACAGTACAATGAGGACAAGACTTCTTGGGAGAAAAAGTTGTCAATAGTTGAAGCCGAGAAAGTGAAGTTGGCCGAGATCTCCAAAGGATTGGAGAATAAAGTAAAAAGTTTGGAGGTTGAGCATAAAAAATACAACGACAAGCTCAAGAATTTTGGAGAGCTTGAGGATAAACTGAAGAAGGCAGAGGAAGAATTGTCCGCCCTGCGAGATATCAAGGTCCAAAAGGAAGAACTGGATGTGAAACTCTCCTCGGAGAGACTAAGAAGAAAAATCGCAGTCAAAAAATCTTTCAGCGCTGGCTGGGAGAAAGGATGGGATAAGGGAATTGCTGCAATGACATCCCAAGTTCAATATGGGAAGTTGAAATACTTCCATGATGGCTGGGTAGCTGCTCTGCAAGAGTTGAAGATCAAAGACGACTCTGAGCTATTCCAACTACACCTCCCTGGTCCTCCTCCAGCAATTGTGGAAGAAGAAGAAGATGAGCCTGTCTCTGATGAATCTTCTATGGCCATAGGTGATCAAGTCTCTGCCTCTCAACCCTCTGCCACCGAGGACATTTCTTCCATGCCTCCTCCTCCTGAGAAGATTCCTGTCGATCAAACCGCTGTTACTACCGAGCAACCGAGCTCCTCGTCCCAGCCTCCCGAGAAAGTCTTGGGGGACAAGGAAAAGGTGTGAAGTTGTTCGATATCATTTCTTTCTTTCATTACTTGTAATCGAACAATGTAATCTTTTGATGATCTAATAAAACACATCTTCATTCCTCTTCATTGTTGATCCTCTGTCCGCTTTTATTTATTAACTCCTGCTTTCTCTTCGTTATTAGTTTTTTGCCAGAATGGAATTGATATCTGCTCCTGATACTGAGTTGATGCGACAATGCAATGGATATTATAAAGCTGGTCATACAGACCTAAGTGTATCAGATATTGTCGACATCCTTGGTCACGATGCCTCAGAACAAGCAGTTGAGGCTTACCGGTACCTGAAGGATTTACTTGATAGATCTGTGGCCAATAATGTGGCATACTACGAATTGATCGAGGAACTTCATTGTAGCTTAGAAGATCTTCAGAATCAACATAATGAATCAACTGCTTTGCTGCACAAGGAATATGAAAATAGATATCAGCAGCTCTCTTCTGAAACATGCCATAAAAAGATCCTCGCTGGATATGATATTAGGGAAAGAACTCTAAAAGGTGAGGTTGAGGCCTGCAGGCAGATTGCTGAGTTGTTGGAACAGGAGAACCATAATTTGCAAAAAAATTTGGCTCAGTATGAATCTGCAGCATCATCTTCCACTGCTTTAGTGCCAGTTACTGATGAAGGTTTCTCGTTCTTAGAGGTCGAAAATGCCAAATTAAGGCAAGAACTGGATGACTTAAGAAGATCTGCTATTTCTGGGACTGCTCGGGGACGAGGTAGAGGTTCTCGGGGGCGAGGAAGAGCTGCTCAAAATGTTGCCGAGGAGCAAAGTTCTCCAATCGCTGCTCGGAGTCGATCAAGAGTTCTTAGTCGTAATGTCGAAGAGGCTCGTACCCAATCTACTTTGGAAACTCAGGCATTCCAATTAAACGTCAAAGATCGAGCTCTATCAGAAATGTCCAAGAAAAATCTATCCTTAGAAGATCAACTTACTGCAACGAAGTCTGCTCTACATACTAAGGATCTTTTTGCCAAAAACCTTCTCGAACAATTGGATAGATTAACCTTTCAATTTCATAAGCAACCCAGGGAATTCTGGATGACAGGATATAATGAAGCTCTTGTTCACTTGGATGCTCGTATTGAACATGCGAACAATGAAGGTTATAAGCAAGGGTGGTTGAACGCACTGGGTGTGTTAAAATTAGAGCAAGGGCATTATTTATGGGATTATCATGCTCCAGGGTTATTAGACTTGCCCGTGCCACCTTTCAGATTGGACATGGCCTGGATCCCAGCTCGTTCCATTCCACGTAGTTTAATTTCAAAATACCTCGGTGATTATAGCCTTTATTCCCAAATCGATGTATCTCGTCCAAAGCATCTAATGGAGACACCTTCAATAATGAATGTCAGAATGTTGAAGGACTTGAACTTTATTATTTCTCCCCTTTGCCTGGAAGATCCTCCTGCTGGCGAAGAGCCTATTTCTAAAGCAAAGGGCAAGAAACCAATAGAATAGGACTATCAATGTAATAGTTAGTACATTCATGTAACCTGTAATTTATTTTGAATTTTAATGAAAAGACTTCCATTTTCTGTTTGTAAATTTTGCTGTTGTCTTGTGTTTATCAAACACCTTTATATTTGTGCATATGTATCTGTTAAAAAGATAACAATAATATTGTTCATCGAGCAACTTAATAAAAAGTTACAAGTATCAAGGTTGTTCAATCACTTAATAATAAAGTAATGAGTATAAAATGTTCAAACTGTTTCCAACCAACCAGGGTGGATAAATAATGTTTGTCGACCAACTATAGTTGATGGGTCTTTATCCCCGACCAGCCATACTTGGTTCAATTTCAAATATTTTCATAAAATGTATCCAACCAACCAAGGTCAATAATTTATCCTCGTTGACCAATTACAGTTAGTGGGTTTTTATCCCCAACCAACTATACTTGGTTCAGTTTGGAATATTTTGTTCTCTGAGGAACTTTTGTAATAATATTACCTCCCGTCCAACATAAGTTGGAATGTGAGAGTATATTTTTCAAATCCAATCAAAGGAGTATTTTTTGGTTCTTTCGAACTGTCCACTAGTTATCTTACCAACCGTAGTTGATCACGCTAGTGTCGTCTCCTAACCAAAGGAGTATTTTTTGGTTCTTTCGAACTGTCCACTAGTTATCTTACCAACCGTAGTTGATCACGCTAGTGTCGCCTCCTAACCAAAGGAGTATTTTTGATTCTTTCGAACTGTCCACTAGTTATCTTACCAACCGTAGTTGATCACGCTAGTGTCGCCTCCTAACCAAAGGAGTATTTTTTGAGCATAGTGTATAACACTAGTATTCCCAAAAAACTTTCAACAGAAAGAAAATGGTGAAAACATCCTCGTTTTATTCATAATGAAGGAAATGCATTTACATTTTACATTACTGATAATACTTGCGCAGGTGTTCAGCGTTCCATGCATTCTTAAATTCCTCTCCCTCTAGAGTAGATATTCTGTAAGTTCCTGGTTGAACAACTTCTGTAACTCGGTAAGGTCCATGCCAGTTTGCTTCCAGCTTATTATGCTTCTGAATGACTTTCTTTAGCACATAATCCCCTTCTTTTAAATCACATTTCTTCACCCTTTTGTTGTAGAACAAAGCTGTACGTTGTTGGTAAGCAGCATTCCTAATGGCTGCCTCTTCTCTAACCTCCTCGAGCATATCCAAATCCAGTCTTCGCATCAAATCGCTGACTGGGGAATTGAAATTGAGCACTCTATGCGTTGGGAGACCCAACTCGGCAGGTATCACAACCTCACTTCCGAATGCTAGCATATATGGTGATTCTCCAGTTGTTGCTCGGGGAGTTGTTCGGTAAGCCCATAGTACTGAGTGGAGCTCATTGATCCAATTTGCTTTAGCTTCACTTAACCTTTTCTTCAAACCATTTAGTAATGTTCTGTTTGTCACCTCAGTTTGTCCATTGCTTTGGGGATGGCCTGGTGCTGAATGAAACTTCAAAATGTTCGACTGATGACAATAGGCAGCAAATTCTTCGTTATCGAATTGTGTTCCATGGTCTGTGATGAAAGCATGGGGGAGACCATATCGACAAATGATGTTCTTCCAAATGAACTTATATACCTTCTCGTACGTCATATCAATTAGTGGCTCAGCTTCCACCCACTTTGTAAAATAATCCACTGCCACGACGAGGTACTTGAACCTTCCTCGGGTCGTCGGCAATGGTCCAACTAAATCAATCCCCCACATGGCAAATGGCCAAGGTGAAGTTATGGGTGTCAACAATGCTTGTGGAGTTCTTCGGATGGAGGCAAAACGTTGGCACTTGTCACACTTCTTGGCATAGGCTATACAATCAGCCCTCATCATCGGCCAGTAGTATCCCTGTGTCATCACCCTTTGCAAAAGTGTCCGACCTGCTACATGAGGTCCACAAGATCCTTCATGGATTTCCTCAAATAATTCTTTGACCTCTGATGGATGTACACATCTCTGCAAACCTGCCATAATTCCTCGTCGATACAAAACACCATTAGTTAATACATACCGAGCAACTTTATACTTCAATTTCTTGGCGGTTATCTTATCCTCTGGTAGTTCTCCTTCTTCAATGTATGCCCTGATAGGATCCATCCAAGAGGGTCCCAAATCAAGGGTAATTATATTCACCATCAGGTCTTCTTCTATGCTCCGACTTTCTAATACTTCAATTGGTATTGTCCTTCGCAGCTCGGTGCGCGTAGCTGACGCTAATCGGGCCAATGCGTCCGCTCTTGCATTCTCCATCCTCGGTATTCTCACTAATTGAATAGCATCAAATTCTGTCATTGCATGGTATTTCACCATTAATTCTCCCTTAACTGCATATATTCCCATCATCTGATTCACAATTAATTGAGAATCACTGAAAACAATTACTTGTCGTGCTCCCATAACTTTCGCCAAATGAAAACCTGCTATCCTGGCCTCATACTCAGCTTCATTATTGGAAGCTTTGAATTGGAATCGCAAAGCATATTCCATGTCAATATCATCTAGAGTGTTTAAAACAATCCCTGCTCCACAACCAGCTGTGCAAGATGATCCATCTACATATAATCTCCATGTAGGTAACTCATCTTCAAATTTCTTATCTGTCAGAGCTCCTCGGTAAAATATCTGCTGTTTTCTTTCATCATCCCCTGGTATCTTTCGTTCCTCGTCGATCATCTGTTCGTGCCCTTTTACCAAGTGGAGTTGGTCTGGGTTGGAATATAATGATTTTTCTACATCCACAAGTCCTTTTACCAACCTTAGTTGGTCTGGACCTGTGTCTGTTGATCCTGTATCGTCCACAAGTAGGTCCGCAAGTACCTTTTGTTCCTCGGGAATATCAGGGTACGTGAACTCTGCTATAAAATCTGCTACAGCTTGCCCCTTTAATGATGATCTGGGTTCATACACAATATCATATTCACCGAGTTCTATTGCCCAATACATCAATCTTCCTAACTTTTCTGGCTTGTGAAGGGCTTGCCTTAATGGCGTGTCGGTATACACGATGATGGTATGGGCATGGAAATATGGCCTCATTCTTCTACTTGCCTCAATTAATGCTAATGCCAATTTTTCTAGCTTTGGGTATCTGATTTCGGCACCTCGGAAAGCTTTACTTGTGTAATAAATTGGCTTCTGGACTCCATTCTCCAATCTGATCAATGCCGAGCTGACTGCATTTTCTGATACTGCCAGATATAAGTACAACTTTTCTCCTGTTATTGGCCTAGACAACAATGGTGGGGCTCCCAAATACTTCTTCAAATCTTGAAAGGCCTTCTCACATTCATCAGTCCACTCAAAACTTTTTCGCAGTGTTTTGAAGAATGGGAGGCATTTATCAGTTGCTCGGGATACAAATCTGTTGAGCGCTGCAACTCGTCCTGTAAGACTCTGTACTTCTTTCCTCGTCGTTGGGGATCGCAGCCCTAAAAGAGCTTTGATCTTTTCTGGATTTGCCTCAATACCCCGTTGATTGACGATGTATCCGAGGAACATTCCTTCTCGTACTCCAAAGGTACACTTCGTTGGGTTGAGCTTCATTTGATATTTATCCAGTTGATCAAAGGTCTGGCCTAAGTCAATTAGATGATCAGTAGCTCTCTTGCTTTTGGTGAGCATGTCGTCGACATAGACCTTCATGTTGCAACTGATTTGTTCGGCAAAAACCTTGTTCATCAGTCGCTGATATGTTGCACCTGCATTTTTTAAACCAAAAGGCATAACATTATAACAATAAGTTCCCCTTTGGGTAATAAAAGAAGTACTTTCCCTGTCTTCAGGTTTCATTTTGATCTGATTATAGCCAGAATATGCATCCATGAAGCTGAGCAGCTCATGTCCCGAGGTAGCATCCACTAGCTGGTCGATTCTGGGCAATGGAAAATGATCTTTTGGGCATGCCTTGTTCAGATCAGTGAAATCAACACACATTCTCCACTTATTGTTCTTCTTTTTTACCATCACCACATTTGCCAACCAATCTGAATATTTCACATCTTCAATGAATTGGGCTTTCTGGAGCTTCTCGACCTCCTCTTGTATGGCCTGGTTCTTCTCGGGACTAAACACTCTTCTTCTCTGCTTCACAGGTTTGATCTCCTTATTCACATTGAGCTCATGACATAAGAAGTTTGGATCTATTCCTGGCATGTCTTCATGACTCCAAGCAAAAGTATTCTTCCTGTTTCTCAAAAAAGTTATCAACTCCTGTTTTATTGAAACATCCAACGACGATCCTATCTAGGTTACTCGTTCAGGATGCTCGTCGTCTAGAATAACATTTTCTGTAGATTCCACCACCTGTCCTTTTACAAGTTGAGATTCATCTCTAGGGTCAAGAGGTTCAATTTCTGTACCTTCCTCCACTTGGTAATTAGTGGTCTTTTTCCTTGATTCTTCAAGTTCCTCTTGCTCGGCAGACGAATAATAGCATTCCCGAGCTACTTTTTGATCACCTTTCACAACTCCGACTCCAAAATTTGTTGGGAATTTCAAACACTGATGTACCGTAGATGGAACTGCTTCGAACTTTTTCAATCCAACTCTTCCCATAATGATGTTGTAGGCTGATTGCACATTTTTATCCATCACAAAGAAGCGTATTCTTTCTGTTCGACAAGCAGGCCAAATTCCAATGAGTATATCCAACTTGATCGTCCCAAGTGGAAAAACTTTCTTGCCAGCAAAACCCAGAAGGGGTCTGTGATAAGGTTCCAGTTGAGATAATTTCAAATTCAAGCTATCAAAGCATGAATAGTACATGATGTCTGCCGAACTACCGTTGTCTACCAACACCCTCGAAATGACCACCTCTTTCATCCTCATTTTGATCACCAAAGGATCGTCATGAGGGTAAAGAACACCTGCCAGGTCGTTTTTTGAAAAACCAATGACTAGCTTCTCTTTGTTTACCTTCCTCGGACGATCCTCCTCGGCCAGATTTATTCGCTGAATATATGAACAAGCCTGAGCCTCTCCGAGGTAAGCTTTTCTTTCTGCAGTAAGGTCTCCTCCTCCTGCATCTCCTCCTGTAATAACATTACAATCAAATGACCCAAAACGTATGGAAAATACCTCACGTTCAGGCTGCCTTGGCTTCTTGGGAAGATCAGGATCATCATCTGGATCATCTTCGCGGTCCCTCTTCTTTTTCTCCTCTGCACGACGAGGAGATCTAGATCTCTCTCTCGTTATATCATCATTCTTCCTCTGACCCCTGCGATCTACATATTTTGATAATTTTCCTCTTCGGATGAGCGTTTCAATCTCATTCTGAAGGGCTATGCAATTTTTGGTCGTATGACCATGATCTTTGTGAAACTCGCAGTATTTGGCCTTATTCCTCAGATCAGGATTTGTCCTCAGTTTTTCTGGCCACTTGATTTCCTCGCTATTCTTGATTTCTTCCAAAACATGATTAATACCCATCTTCAATGGAGTATAATTATCGTACTTCTTTAGGACCTCCCATGACGTCCTATTATTCTTGGAGTGTTTGTCACCACCATTACCTTTCTGATCTTTCTTCTTAGACTTGTCGACCTCCACTTTAATTTCTTTATCCATATTCTTCTTCACAGCCATAGCCTCCTCGGCATTCATAATTTTGGCCGCTTTCGCCATCAACTCGGACATAGTTTTAGGTGGATCTTTGGCCAAGGTGTAGTACAGTTTGTTAGGTGGTAAACCACTCATCAAAGCAGTGATCGTTGTCTTTTCTTCGTAATCTATGACTTCCAACTTCTCGTTATTAAAACGAGTTATGTAATCTCTAGTACTTTCACCTGATTTTTGCCTAACACTTAGCAAGTGTGCTACTCGCTTTACTGGCTTTGCTCCAAAACAAAAATTGCCAATGAATAGCTCGGCTAACTGAATAAAAGTTGAAATCTTACCCCGAGGAAGATTATTGTACCATATTTGTGCAGATCCGGTAAGAGTTCCAGAGAATGCTCTACACCTCATCTCGTCGGGGACGGCATAGATGTCGGCAGCAGCTTGGTATTGTTCTATATGAAGTACAGGATCTGTCTTTCCATCGTACTTGGGGGTCACCACAGGTGCTTTGAATTTCGATGGTGTAGAAAAATCCACAATGGCTTGCACAAAAGGTGTCCCTTGAACAAAAGTTCTCTGTAAGGGGTTTCTTGCCTTAGCCATTTCTCCCAGTCTATCTTCTAACCGCTGAATGGAACCTTTCCATGCTTCATTTCCTTCCTCAGGCCGCTTAGTCCGAGCAATTGATTGCTCTGACGTAGCTTCCTGAGATTTATCTCGACGAGTAGTTGGTCGTGATTGTGCTGATCCTTCTCTCAAACCTGATGGTGGCCGAAAACTTCTCGATGGAGCTTTAGGTGGACTCATATTCCTCCTTGGTCCTAACCGACTGAAAGGAGACACCCTGCTTAATCTTTCCAAAGCGCTAGCTCTCTCCGGAGAGAGATTAATATGTTGATCTGTATCCGTAGCCCTTATCGATGAGGTTCGCCCAGGTTGATACGTAGAATCATTAGACTCCCCATTGTGATATGACCCAGTACGTCTGGATCGTGATTTCCCACGATCACTCCTTTGTCCTGAATAGGTAGGTGCACCGCCTTGAAGAGTTTGAATGAGTTGCCTCATAGATTCTTGCATGGCGGTTTGTCCTTGAGCCAGATTTGTCATAATTCCAGCCAGATATGGAGGTGCAGATGGATTTGGAAGATTTCCAGTATTTCCAGCATTTCGATTACTGGATTCTGGATTATCTGCCATTGATAATAAATGATTTTTGTGAAAAATGATAGTTACAGTCGTTTCCCACAGACGGCGCCAATCTGTTGATGTAAAAAACTAGATTGCTCTAATTATTCAATCATAGATAAATAAATAAGACAGAGATTTTTAAAGTGGTTTGGCTAGGAATAAAGCCTACGTCCACTGTTATGTTATTGCTGAGTGTTTGTAGAATTCTTGAATACAAGTTCTCTCAAGAAATTCCGGTCCCCTTGAATGGGGTTGATACAAGGTATTTATAGCCTTGAGGCTGTACATGAAAGGGTCAATACATTAAATGATACATGCATGAAAGGGCAATACATTTAATGCGGCGTGTGAGTCAAGATTATGAACATTCAATGAATATTTGAACTGTTGATTATCTGGCAATTAATGATACGACCGAGATGCAGCTCGGACCGCCATAGTTGCTCGTTGCTCAGGAGTTCCTCGGAGCGCTAGAGTACCTCGGTGCGCTAGAGTTCCTCGGTGTATCCTCGTTGCTCGTAGAGAATCATGAGTTGGTGGGGAAATGAACTTCCTCGGTGTTATTGCACCACGTAGATTGACAAGTGTCTTTGTATGATTCATCCACATCAGCATATTAATTTTGGTATCAACACATACTATTTTTGAAATTTTGAAATTTTTTATAAAACAATAAAAAATAAAAAATTTCACACCATGATTTTTTACTAAGACGACCAAATCTTGGAAACGGAATGAATGGGTGTAAACAAATTCGATAGGAAAATCAACTCAACCATATCGTATGTGCAAGATGCATAAGTTTACTCCTAACGAATGAACATAAAAAATAGTCCTTTGGTGTAAAAATGTTGAATTTAGATGACATCGTCTTAAATCAACATCAACATATCAAAGTCAACATGATTTTCACACCAATAACGTCCGAAACGATTTAATGCTTTTTCAAGACTTTTTAAGGACGTGCAAAGCCGTTTTAATTCTCCAACCAAACTCCCTCATATATGTTTTCTTTTAGAGGTGATCTAAATTCTCAAACATTGGAGAATTGGTGAATAAACCTAATGGCCCATAATTGCCACATATATCTTTTTATTGCCATGCAATTATTTTTCGAGCTCTTTCAAACCTCTTTGGACCCCGGATAATTAAAATTCCTCAATTTTTTAGATCCAATTAAATGACGTCTTAATCGCAAAGGATAAATGCGTACCTTTCGTAGCCCTTCACCGTTTATAAAATTCACACAAACTCACGGCAAACGGTTTAAAACATGCCCACCTTTTATTATCTTGTTTTACCGCATTTGGTTCGTTTTAATAGACAAAATTAAGATGAAAACACGTAACCAACATGTGATTTGTCAAGAACAAACATCCAACAAATTCGTGCATGTGTTCAATAAAGGACACAAAGAGTCAAACATGTAGGTAGCAACATTATATCATCTCAAAGACTTCGAACTTTGTAAAGCTCATGAATGACACAATTTATTGTCTCAAAATACTATCAAATAGTCACATGAATATGGAATGAAATTGTGACTCGGTCATCCTAAGTGTCCATTCATATATGGTGCTAAATAAAATGCAATTTTTTTTGGATTTTTTGAAGTTTATCGAAATAAAATCTTTTTGTATTTTTCCAAAAATTTTCAAAAACAAAAAAAAAATTAATAAACAAAGTACACAAGTCATAACATTAGCAAGAATATATCAAGAAGCACAACTAGCATATGATAATAATGCAAACACAATCATCTATATGATATGTCAAGAGAAGAATCATGTGCAAGCAAACGAGAATTAACCTCTAAAAGTGATTTCCTAACCCAAATAGATGTGAAACGTCGTGTGGGGGTTTTGGGAATCATAGGAACACTAGACATAAAATTCCTAGTACCTTTTAGAAGATCAAAACAGAAACACCTAAGGTGTCCTTTCCTACCACAATGTGAACAAATGTAAACGGGTGGAACAACACCTAAGGGTTGACCTTTTCTAACGTCTTTAGGAACGGTTGAACCTCTAAAACAAATAATGGTTCTAGCTTTTGCAACGGAAGAATTAGAACAAGACGAGCCATTACCATCACTACATAAACTACTCGAGCCTTTTAAATCATTTTTCAACTTCGAATTTTAAACTCAAGCAAAGAATTAGACTCTTCCAAAGTTAGGGATTTCTTTTTCAAGTTATCAATTAAACTTAACAGTTTATTTTGCTCATCCCTAATTAAAACAAACTTATCCCTAAGAGTCTCTTCACATGCCGTAAAATCATCGATAAATTTTTTATCCACGACGGCACAAATGGGAACCCGACAATTTTTGAGTCTTCCAATTCTTTTTCTAAAACAAGGACTTTATCATCACTCTCCTTTTTGGAAACTTTTAAAGAATCAAAGTCAATACAAAAATTACCAAAGTGTTCACGACAAATATCTCTTTGAGTTTGAAACGTTTGCAAATATTCAGACTTATTTTTGAAAAGAGAGTTTTCTTATTCCATAGTTTTAATTCTTTTGCAAAGTTTCAAATTCAAAAGAGTTATTTTTTTCGCACAGTCGTGAACTTTATCAAACTCATCTCGACTAACAATATCAACAATATTAGAATCCATCGAGAAAACAAATCAGGAGAGGAACACAAATAACCACAAAAAATTGCACTATAGGATCTACACAGTAAATTAGTGCAACATGCTTTGACATAAAAGTGCGTGCAAAAATCAGGATCACGCGATAAATTAGTGTAACTCGCTCTGATACCAGTTTGTAAACACGGTGTGAAACCAATTGATTTAATTCGTAAATTCACTTATTTAATTAGGTAACTCAGATTTAACAAAACCAAATTCAAACAAAAATCAGCCCATGTGCGTACAAGTGTAAACTAAACTAGGCAAGCAAGTGACACAGTAATTCAGAAAAAATCCCCTCAGGGCAAAACCTTTTATATTCGATAACTTGTACAACGTTACATGACCATTGACTCACATACAATTTCCCTCAAGCGTAATGCACGATGTCTATATCAAACCTTCAAATCTTCATCTAGAAATCAGTAGTGGCCCACTCGCAGCCGTACCATGTTGGACACGCAGCCCAGACACGCAGTCTTGATTCCTTGTAGGATCTCCCTCCATAATAGCTCTCGGATCTCCAGTGGTAGAGTTCTTCTCACAAGGGTTGAACTTTAGGCAAAGTATGATTTGGGTTCCAAAAAATATCTCACACAAAATAAACTCTCTGGGATTTGTGAATTGTGAAAACAAATTTGAACCCTCAAAATTATGTTAGAGAACAGGTAAACTCTCAAAAACCTATTCTGATCAAAACAAAATTTTCTCCACACGAAATACTTAATCGTGACACCTTATTTATAAAAACTTTTAAGGCGGTGACGTGTCAGGTAGAAAGACTTCTCGTTCGAACGAACTGACGTGTCGTTCGAACGACATCTTGTTTCGTTCGAACGACATCTTGTTTCGTTCGAACGAGATGGCATCTCATTTCAACGACCAGGAATAAAACTCTAGATTCAATTTAAAGAGTTTTAAAATATTTGGGGACTTGGAAAACAACACTCTTACGAATCTGAGAACAGTTATCAAAAATCTTTTATGATAAAAACAGTTTTTGACAAGATAAAATTCATCTAAAATAATTCAAAAATCATTTTTCATAAAAGGAAAAATATTTTAATTTTTATGTAAAATCCCAACATTTTTATTTAAAATGTAAATGGAATTTAACCAATTTACCAAGTTCGTCCTTATTGGCCATGATTGTTGAAGATGACTTGAAATTCGGATCGACGATTGTAGATGTGTGCTTTCCAATGCTTCGACAAACTTGTAGCGGTATACGACATACTAAATGTAACGGATAATGTCCTTACAAACTCAAAAGACAAACAAAATTCTTTTGTATTTTTTTGTATGACTCTATAAATGAAAAATCAAAATAGAAAAGACTCAATCCACATACATCTAACAAACACATATATCATGAATTACAAAAGCTAGTATATTCAAATATGTAACCAATCACTAATAAGTCTAATAAAACTTTGCACCAATTAAACTATTTGTTGTGAAAAACCTATTTACCCAATTTTATCTTTTTAACCTCAAACGTGCATCTTAGTGATAAGTAGATAAAATAAATAAATCATTCACAACATCTTGATCTACAAGGAAAACAACAAAGGGAAAAACCTCGGATGACCCAACCAAAAAAATCACTATGCTAAGGTTTTACTAAGACTAGACAATAGACTTACTCAACGACTCATCTCCCTCGCAAGCCTTGATGCTCTTCTATATTCAACCTCTCATCCACAGTGTAATGTACGAGTCCACCCATGCAAGATGCCATAATGCGTGAATCCACATGCGCCTCGGTATCCTCTGATGAGGCTCAACAATCATCTACAGAGTCGAAACACGAAACACCGCTTCTTCAACCTAACATAGCAAACTAGTACACAGTTCAACTCAAAAAAATGTTTTTAACTTAACATGATGAGAAACAAATTTTGTTTCCCAACACAAAGATCTCAAAGAATAAGAATATTGAGACTTGGATCTTTTAACTCAATGGGTAAAATTACGGTTTTGGATCTTTGGTAAACAGGTAGGAGATTACTTTTTGCCAAAGGTTCTTAAAAAACATGAGTCCAACATGCCTATTTATAAGAAAAAATGAATTTTAGAGCCGTAAACTCGTCCGAATGAAAACCTATAGTTCGTTCGAATGAAAGGCTTACTTCTTTCTATCAAAAATCAAGTTTCTTAGAACGAACAAGCTTTTTCATTCCGATGAACTTCCAACGAGCTTTCAATGGGTGCCGTTATATTTGACAGAGAATGCTCATTTGATTTTTGTTAGATGTACATTCTAACATGGTTCTAAGGCTTGTTCTAACGAAATCTCCACTTCATTCCAATAAAAACTGATTTTCATTCTAATGAGGTCAGAGTTCGTTCTAATGAACTGAAACTAAAAAAAAATTACTTTCTTCAAAAATAATTTTAAAATAGTTCCAAATAATTTTGTTTAAAAAATAAACACCCAAAAATATTTCCAAGGATCATATTCAATTGCATCTATACCTTACGGGATCCGCGATAAACGTGAAGATACTCTTTGCACGAAAACACGACACAATGTGTATCCATCTTTAAAGCTTGGCGGCTACGTCTTCATCAATATGTCATAGGCTTATGAGATCGACAATACAAGGCCTAACCTATGGCTTAAATGTTTTGTTCGGAATAATCAAATTACAAACAAATTGACTCGATTGAAAATTTGTCCTGACAAATGTACTTTAGTTAAGTGCGACTTCTTCGCATTAGATTTATTTTACGTTTTCCATCTAGTGGCCCACATTCAAAACTAAGACTTGCAAGTTCTCATCAAACTCCCAACCTGGGAGTGTCGTGAGGACACACTATGTTACTACATTTTTCTGATCCCATATAAGGAATTTTTTTCTTATTAAAGGTCTATTTTATTGTTATTTTACGTTTTCTCCCTTTAACACCTAGGTTTCAAAGGTGAAACTTACAACTTTTCAGCATATTACCAACACGAGAGTTTGATGTGTACACGTTTAGTTCTTACCATATTTTTGGCCCTGTGCAAGGTGTCTGTGCCATTGTCATATCCATTGGGTTGTTATTTTACATTTTCTCACTTTAACACCTAAGTTTCAAATATAAAACATGCAATTTTTTTAATTAAATTCTTGATCGAGATTTTGGTGAGGATGCGTTCCGGACCTACAAGTTATTCTTGTCAAGTGTGAGGTGTTTGTTCCTCTCTTGGACATTTAGTTGCTATTGATATTTTTTTAGTTTAACGATCCACTTTCAAACCTAAGACTTAAAACCTTTTGACATATTCAATCGAGGGTGCACTGAGGATATAGTCAGTTCCTATAAGTTAATTAGGTCATGTGCGAGGCACATGTGTCTCTTTCGGATCCATTTGGTTGTTAATTTGCATTTTCTCCCTTTAATACATGTGTTTCAAACCTTAAACGTGTAATTTTTTTTGTCAAAATCTGGACTTGAGAATTTAATGGATGCTTTATGTTCCTACAAGTTACTTTGGTCCCCTACGAGTTGTCTGTTATTCTCTTTTAGCAATTTAATTTGTAATTTACATTTTTTAATATAATGGTCTCCATTCAAACATAAGACTTGCAACTTTTCAATACATTCCCAACCCAGGAGTGTGGTGAGGACACATTTAGTTCTTAAAAGTTTTTTGGCCCCGTGTGAGACATTTATGCCTCTTTCGGGCCCATTTGGTTATTAGTTTATGCTTTTGTCCTTATACATCTATGTTTAAAACCTAAAACTTAGAACTTTTAATAAGATTCCTAATCCAAGAGTCTGACAAGAATTCCCTCAGTTCCTATAAGTTTCTTTGGTACCGTGCAAGACATATGTGTCATTCTCTCATCCATTTGGTTGTTATTTTATGTTTTTGCGCTTTAACACAAAAGTTGCAAACCTAAAACGTGAAATTCTTCATCAAGTTGACCGAGAGTTGGGTGAGAATATGTATAGTTCTTAGAAGTTACTTTAGTCCAGTTCGAGTTGTTTGCGCCTCTCTTTTGTATATTTAGTTTCGATATTATGGTTTCACACTTTAATGACCCACTTTCAATCTAATGACTTGCATCAAACTACCTATCCGGGATTTCCATGAAAACACGATCATTTCTAACAGTACATTTGTCCCGTACGAGGTGTATGCACCTATTTTTGGTCCATTTTGTTATTATTTTACATTTTCTTCCTTTAATACTTAAATTTCAAATCTAGAACATGATTTTTGAGTCAAACTCCTAACCAAAGAGCCTAGTGTGTTTGCGTTATGTCACTAAATGTTACTTTATTTCCATGCAAGTTGTTTGTACCACTCTCAATAATTTAGTTGGTATATATTTTTTCCCTAAAATTTTATTACTTTTGTCAAACTCCAAACCTTGAGACCCAGATGAGTATGCATTGTGTTCCTACATGGTACTCTGGTCCCGTGTGAGTCTTTTGTGCCTCTCTCTCGATAATTTAATTGCTATTTTACATTTTTCCCTATAACGACCCACAATATATCCTAAGCCTTATAAAGTCTTGTCAAACTCCTAACCCAGGATTGCAACAAAGACACACTTAGTTCCTACATGTTTCCTTGGCCTCGCGCTATATTATCTCGTATTTTCATTTTTGTTTATTTATTATTTATTAATTGAGAAATAAATCGATAAAAGGGGTTAATTATTACTTGTATAATTTGGTAATAATAAAATGAATAATTTAGATGATAATTGAATTTTTCATGTGATTTGATTATCGAATATTTTAAATAATTAATTAGTGATATTAATTATATGGAATTGGATTATGTGGTACACGTATAATAATTACTTGTGTATTTTATTTACGCCGTGAGGTATCACCATGTATAGTGAGATACTACCGTTTGGTTCAGACTCGAGAGTGACACGGAGGCATGAAGATGTATTTTTAATACTTTAGATTGGGCCTATAGTGTAGGTATACCTTTGGGCTAAGTTTTTGACTAGTTTAAGTAGTAATTTAGGCTCATTTAGAAGCCTAAAATTAGTCATTTTAGTGACCTACGAATTTAAAGTTATTTTTATGAGTGTTAACTGTGACAACCCGAATTCCAAAATAAGGGGTGGCCAGCCCGATACCTCGACATAACGGAATCATGGATGGATATCATCCTCAGCATCATAACAATAAAATAGGTATACGAGAAAACCTCTCCCTAAATCAGAAAGCAGGTTGTCAAAAATTATTGGTTTGATAAAGATTTAAGAAATAAATTAAACAACCCAAATCTGTTGAAAGTGGAATTTCAAAGAAACATATAGATAAATACCAAAGCAACATACAATAAAAGAACCGAATAATCTGTCGGTCCACAGTTACATTCAAAGTGTTTCAACAATTCAATATTTTACATACTACATTCATTAACAAGTACAAAAGATGGGCCACTAGCCCAAATGAAAGACCCGATCATATCTAGATTCCAAAAATGAAGGCGTCTAACAAACATCCTGTAATAATCTGCAAGATCATACAACTCGTCAAAAGCATAGGAGTAAGGAAATCATAACGGGCTCCCTTGCGGAGGAGCACCTGAGCGGATACAACAACATGCACAACATGGAAAATGAACGGGTCAGGGCCCGATTTATATATGATTCCCAGAAGAGTAAGAAACATGATAGATATGGACTATGAATCATGAATAATGTGAATGAGAATCTATCAACCTAATCATACAAATGTGATAATGCATTTATATAGGTTTCTAATAGTTATTAAATTAAGCAAGAGAAATAAAATTAAATCTCATTTCTTCTCACATCTTATCATTTTCTATTCCTTAATAGGAATATAATTTCCTTTATATCTTTTTGTTTTCCATTCCTTAGCAGGAATATAATTACCATCTCATTCTTATGGCAATTCACATACCTCAAGTCCTACTTGAGTTAGAAAAGGTTATATTCTTATATATATAACGTTTCTAATACCGCCCCTCCGAGTTTCCCCACTGGGAGCGCCCCTAAATGACTATCATCTTCCAGGGCCTATCTATACAAGACAACCTGGGCACCTAACGCACGTCGGGAAGTGTCCATATGCCTGCTAGTGAGTCATAACCACACCCGGAATTACCTCACTAGCGCAGAAAAACATATACAAATCCCGCATATGGCCGAGGACTATAGTCAGCCTGCATTCAATAGTCACGGGACATCACCTCATGCGCAATCTTCCCTTATGATATCATTTAGAGAGGTGTGTTTAAGTAATTTAACGATTACCAAATTTAAATCTCATTTTAATTACCGTTAATCACATGTGTTTCATTTTACTTAAAACCATTATCTTTGAATTTTTCTAATTCAATTTCATCATATGTTTAGGTCCCGAAGTATTCTCTAAACCATCTCCCAAAATCTTATAGGTCCCAAGGTTTTATATACCTCAAAAAGGCCTCGAAAATCTCCACACATGGTCTTAGAATTCTATTTTCCAATTTATTTACCAAATGAGAAGTGATGCCTAAACATCACTTTAAGTACCCCTGAATTAACCCCAAGTGATCCCATTCATCTATAGGGTAACGACCAAACTCGACTAAAACTCTAGGATCCTATGTTTACTTCATTCAAGAAGGTTCCTAAGTTCTAATCCTAAGGGAAAGGGTCAAAATTTGGAAAGAAAAACAAAAGGAAAAATGCAGGATTTACGAATCGATTCGGACTAGGGCGAATCGATTCGGCCAGACAAGCGAATCGATTCGGTTAGGAAAACCAACATTCTGCATAAAAGCCAAATCGATTTGGTGATAATCGAATCGATTCGGTTCACCCAGACCTGGACACTGCCTCTATGCGAATCGATTCGGCCAGGCCTAATCGATTCAGTCCTGCAAATTTTGCCAATTTTGGTTATGGAATCTTGGACTCCTAATCTCCTCCAAACTCAACCAACCCAAACCCTTAACATTTATTGCTACTAATTGAGTATAAATACATCCCACAACCATAATTTCATCATCAATACCCATTCAAATCAATCTCCAAATATTTCAAGTCCATAAATCAATTAAAAGCCCTAAGTTTCTCAAACCATACATAACCACAACTATCAATGCTAATTACTCTACTTAAATCATAAAATAGCAAGTAGATAACTTGCCTCAAGCTTGCAAGTTCATATTTTAATGAAGTTGTATGCAAGATCAATCACCCAAGCTTCAATCTCTCCATTTCTCCCAAGGTTTCTTCTTCTCTTTCTTTCTCTAGGCTTACCAATTCAATTAGGGGAATAGTGAATTAGTTCAAGACATAAATCGTGGCTTATGTCCAAATTTCCATCTTTAAGTGATTAATACGCAGTAAAGTAATACGCAACTACTCATATAAGCTAAAACCAGTCAAAAGTGCCCGGAACCTCGAAATACAATATGACACAAAATTTGACTATCTCGAACCTCCCGGAACTATTGGCACCCTCCAAATTATCATTTGGAAATTTTATAATTCATTTTAGGTTCCGATTTCATTTTAAGCCAAATGTCATTTTAAATCATATGACATTACAAAACATAACATAGCAAAATTCACCTATACTTACGATAAATATGCAACATCATAGTAGATATTAACTTTTCTTTCTTAAATTAATACCTACTCCCCATACCAACATCTTTATATCTAATCACTATATCTAACAAATTAAATATAAAATAAGACCTCAAAAGCGAGGGTTGTTACATTAACGCTCATTACTTTAACACATTAGATGAAAAACACAAATCCTAACTTCCTTAGATATTTGGGATAACTTTAGAAGGACTTTGAGGAAGAAGAACAAGGGATTAAGTAGAGGAATCACTTTTTTGTACCGTTCATGCAAGAAATCTCATGATTTATCTCCGTATAATATGTAACTAATTTATGGTTTCAATGTCATATACTTTGATTTGGATTTAAAAACATGTTTACGGATTTAATCCACTATCTTAATCCCATTCGTATTTGTTTTAATTTGACATTTTATTGGAACTAGGTTTTGGGTTTGTAATCTGAATTTAAATTGGGATTTTTGTTGGAAACCTTTAATTGAATTATTTTGGGTTATATTTCATTGTTACAATGCATGCTTTCCTTTTAATCACTTGCATTTAATATTCCTTTGCTAATTTGATACGTAGATATGAAATTTAATTGGACTCCATTAAATGTAAAAACTAGGTTTAATTTGGAGATTTGAAGAATTAGATCTTCATTTGATGTTTGTAGAACATTAATCATTGTATAAATTGTTTAAGATCATGAATCCATTCTTAGTTGTGATCATGATGAAGTTTTGAATACTGATTAAAAGTTTTGCGGGTTAACAATGGAGTTTGGACTGGAGTTTAGGATTTTTGGGGAAGAAGAGTCGCCATTTATACCAGTCGGATTGATCGGGATTTAGACCAGATCGATTTGGCCCTAGGGTTTTGGTTTCAATTGTTTTTGGGGATGTTTAATGGAGTGTGTGTGTGTGTGTGTATATATATGTGCACACACACACACACACACATACACACACACACACACACACACACACTCACACACAAGATAGTATGTACTCTCAAGAGTACCCGAATCATCCCATCAATAAACTTTTGCTTGTCCTTTATATATCCCGTCACCAAACTCTTGATTGTCCTTTATATTCTCAGGTTTATTAATTCTCAAACCTTATATATATATATATATATATATATATATATATATATATATATATATATAAATTATTTGATTACGTGAACATACCATTCACTAATGGGGAATCTATCGGTCGGTGTTTGATTCAATTGGTTATGACCATGTACAACACTCTTGGCAGATGGCACGGGACTTTGTGGAGGACGATGTGTTATGATCACACATATCGAATGATCCCCACCTTATGATGTGAGATGCGGATGATTCAATCCATTAGGCTAGATAAGCGATGGTGTTACTGCGTGTTGACACATTTTGGTCATATGTTCAGTCGGTCTATGCTTTATGATAAGAGAGGCAAATGATCTGATCCATGACACAAGTTTTGGTATGGGACTACACGGTGGTGTGGTTGCGTAGTGATACCCATTCTCATATTGGTGTGACTATTTTGAAATCAATTAAGCGAGGGACTCCAACAAGTTTACCGATAGAAGTATGAGAAGGTCCCCCAAAGGTTGGTACTTTTGTGTGGTTGTTATGAGACTTATATAAGTGTATATGATATTAGTCCGATAATGGACATTTTGATTGAAAGCCTTTTGTCATATTTATGTATTTTAATATGATAATGTGTATATCGTATTATATAGGTGACATGAGTGGGGGTTGGTACATGATCGTATTGTGTACATATAATATAGTCTAGTGATTGGTACGATTATTAAAAGATATGAAGATAGGGAAAATGTTACATTATGAGATCATGTGTATCTTGATGAATAAAATGTGTGTATTGGTTTGTATTATGTACATGTGTAATTAATAGCATACCATATTAGTATTTGCTTATATGTTATTTCTTACTAGTCTAGTGATAGATAATTACTAATATTGATTATGCCTTGGGTTGGGAAACTTGTGTAATATTTTACTTAGGATGATGGGTGAGGTATCTCATGCATGTTAGTGCGAGGGGTTGACATGCTTACCGTAATACTATTTTGATACTATAAGTTGTTTCTTGCAACTTTAGGTCTTTGACCCAAATCTATAAACCCTTTTCCCCTCACATATATTATTAGTGTTACATACAGGAATACCATGGCTCAATAGTCAGACTTAAAGTAGTTGAAGATTCGATTTATAATTCTTAGAGCAAGAGTTGCTGTTTTCATTCAGTAGTCACTTGTATTTTGTATTTGTGAACATAGGTGGTTATAGTTGTTTTTACTTTTCAAAAATTTGTATAAAGCCAATTTATTTGAGTGAATTTAGTTTTATTGGAGTTTTATTTTATCTCAATTTAATATTCATTTTTTTATTCTTAATGTCATTGATATTTCTTATGTCATGGATGATTTTTATTCATTATCATTTTTCTTTATCGTTGATGCTAATAATGATATAAATTGCATAGGACTCCCTTTGTTCAGCATTTAGCCTGATCAACTGGGCGTGAAAAATATGGGGTGTCACAGTTGGCCCCAGAGCGTCCAAGTTCTAGTGTATTTAGTATATGTGTTGCATCCATTACATTTTTTGTTGATCGTTCTCTGATGTGTTTAAAGCCCGTCATAGGGTTTTGTACTATACTTTCATGATGATATGCTTGTAGACATTATTCATTGCTGTATGAGAGTTGACGAGACTCGAGGAGCATTCAAGCCTAGAGGAGCATGAGAATGAAGATCATTAGGAGTTAGTGGTAAAGGATAGAATGAGTGGTTGGAATAAAGTGTTCACCACAACTGTGAGGAATATTATGGGGGTTATCATGATTGGAGTAAGGTCTTTATCTTAATGAGTTTACCAGGCACGCGTATTAAATGTGTTTCATGTTGAGATGATTTTGAGACATAGAAGAGTTTTAGTCTTAAGGATACTATTAGAGATTTGGATTCTACCTATTTGATATGGATTGTGACGTCAATTGGGGCTAATATAATGTCCTTATGAGATTTTGTGCACCTAAGAGAGGGTGCAATGGATTAATTCGTTTTAAAAAGATAAGAGGATTGCGATGATGAGTATATATGTGATTAATTCCCATAAGATAGTTAAATTGTGTTTCGCTCAGATAAAATCAAGGTTGATATAGATGGTTAAAGGCACATGTGGTTAAGGGTGATAAAAATGTGAGAACTTTGACCTAAAATAAGGGTCACCATGTGGTTACGGAGCATGAGACGAGGATAGACAGGAATGATTAGTTACACCTATGTGGGTGGAAATTGGAAATCAGTACACCAAAAAAGGTAATTTTTCACTGTCATTAGTAGTGACAAATGACCTTTGTCACTACTATTTACCGTCACAATTTTAGGGGTGACAAATAATATTTGTCACCGCTTAAAGCAGTGACAAATAGTTTTTGTCATCCCCAAGGGGTTATAAAATATGATGGCAATAACCTCGTCTCTTTTATTACTACTGATAGAAGTGACAAATCTGATGTTTATCACTGCTATTAGCAGTGACAAATTCAATATTTGTCACTGCCAAGGTTCTAAAAAACGCGGGGCGTGATCGAGGCGTGGAGGTCAAGCCTTAAGACTTAGAAGCCTAGGCGGGTTTAAGCGTAAAAAGGCGTTTAGACCTTCTTAATATATTTTAATATTTTTAAACCATAACAAGGCTATTAAAATACTAAAATTGTACATATCATAAAAATATGCCTGACTATATGAAAATTAAAATACTATTTGATTATTTTGGATGAGATAATAGTCTGGTTAGTTAAAAAATTCTTTAAAATGCGATATCGTTTCACTAAAGCATTGTTGTTTTTAGAAAAAAGTGCGCCTTAAGTTTTTTATTAAGAATAAGGCGTGAAAAACTTAAGGCGAGGCGTTTCGCCCAAGCCTTAAGCCTAGGCGGGTTTTTTAAAACAGTTCACTGCTGATAGCGGTGACAAACTTATCAAGCAATGATTTGATGTTTGTCACTGTATTTAGAAGTGAGAAGTTATTTTATATATTTTTAAAAAAAGCTAGCATAATGAACATTTCAGATATCCTATAGACATAGAAGCTGTTTAAACCTAAATTAACATTAAGAATAATATCACATAAATTCATTCCTAACATCCTAAAAGTCTTAAAAAACATGCAAAATTTTCTTTATATTTTGAACATTCCAAATATCCTCTAGACTATTTAAACATAAACTTAACACCAAGAATAATATCACATAAGACCATTCCGGGCATCATATAATTCTTAAAAAATCAAATAAACCCATCCCGAGGCCCAAATACAAAATGAACATCGAAACAAAAATAAACAAACATAAATAATGTGGCTCCTGCTGGTAGTAAAGCTCCCACGCTTTGTGAAGTTGAGGCATATGAACCGTGGGGGGTATTGATACGGTAACAACCTCCCTCGTGTACTTGGAGAATGACTATTGGGCAAGTCCAATGAAGTAACATATTTTACACATGGCTCCCTGATATCCATTGACTCGTGAGTGTGTTTCTTGCCATGAAGTGTAAACACCAGGACTTCGGCCATTGAATACTACGTATGCTGGGTATTATATGAGTATAACTGCAAATGTTAAATTGTAATTATTATTTTTAGAAGATAAAGTAAAAGTTAAATGTTGATAGTTTATTTGCAGTAATTGGATAAACTTTGTTCGAATAGTTTATATATAAAACCCAACCCACACCCCATCTCCACTAGTTAATCATATCGATAACTCTTTATAATTGTTTTTAAAAAATTTGACAGAATCTCCTTAGTTTATATATGAAAACCAACCAGTTTAATCATCATAAGTACATTAAACAACACAACAATAATCCAACAACTTCAATCTCTTCCACCGATTCAATATAATAGTCTTTTTGAATGTAGGTTTCACATTAACATAGTTCTACGAGACTCATGTCCAAGTTTCAACTCTATGCAACATAATTGGATATTGATGAAAAATGAGAATACCTGATCAAGTTCTCTACAACTACATATTAGAAGTACTTAGGAAATCATATTTATAATAAAATAAGATTATTGTAAAATAAAATTTGTATAGTAAAATAACAACTTGTTTTTGAGGCTCAGCCAAGAAAATTTTAAATTAAAGTCACATTCTCAAACCAGGAGTCCCGTGACTACGTGATCAGTTCTTACAAGTTACGTGGTCCCGTGTGAGGTGTTCGAGCCTCTTATGGGATCATTTTGTGGCCGTTTTTTTCATTTTAGCCTTTTAACAACATGTTTTAAGACTAATTCGAGATATTTGCAAATTATTGCCATATTCTCAAATCGAGAGTTCCATGACAACACGATCAGTTCCTACAAGTTACATTGGTTATGTGTGAGGTGTTCGTGTGTCTTGCGGGGACTTTTCGGAGATGTTATTTCTCCCTTTATCTATGTTTTAAGCCTAAGCCTAGATACTTACAAACTATCATCATGTTCTCAAACCAATAGTCTCGTGACTGTGCGATCAATTCCTACGAGTTACATGGCTCCCGTAAAAGGTGTTCATGCCTCTTACGGGTCCATTTGATGATTATTTTTTATTTCCCCCCTTTATTGGCATATTTTTAAGCCTAAGTCTAGATAGTTTCAAATTATCGTCATATTCTCGAAACAGGAGTCCTGTGACAATGTAGTTACTTCCTAAGAGTTACATTTGTCTCCCATAAGGTGTTCATGTTTCTTATGGGATCGTTTGGTGGATGTATTGCAATTTAGCCTTTTAATAACATGTTTTAATCCTAATTATAGATATTTGCAAATTATCACCATATTATCAAACCGAGAGTCCACTGACTACATGGTCAGTTCCTATGAGTTACATTAGTCCCGTGAGAGGTGTTCATGTCTCTTATGGGGTTGTTTGGTGGGTGTTTTTCCTTTTTTGCCTTTTAATGGAAAGTTTTTAAGACTAAGTCTTGATATTGCTAATTATTGTCTTAGTCTCAAATCGAGAGTCCCATGACTACGCGATTAGTTCCTACGAGTTACAGTTGTCTTATGTGACGTATTCATGTATCTTACGGGGCGTTTTCGAGGCTATTAGGAATTTTCTCTCTTTATTGGAATATTGTTAAACCTAAGTCTATTTATTTGCAAATTATTGACATATTACTAAATTTGGAGTCCCGTGATTATGTGATCAGTTCCTACTAGTTACATTGGTCACGAGCAAGTTGTTTGTGCCTCTTACAAGGCTGTTTGATGGTTGTTTTGTTTCTTCACCCTTTAACAACATGTTTTTAAGCCTAAGTTTAGTCATTTACAAATTATCATTATATTCTGAAATTGGGAGTCTCGTGGCTATACGATTGGTTCCCACAAGTTATATTGGTCCCGTATGAGGTGTTCGTGTCTCTTATAAGGGCGTTTGAGTGTGTTTTGGGGTTTTGCCCTTTAATGGCATATTTTTTAAGCCTAAGTCTAGATTTTTGAAAATAAACTTTATATTCTCAATTTGAGAGTCTCGTGACTACATGGTTAGTTCCTACGAATTAGATTGGTTCCATGCGAGCTGCTTGTGCTTTTTACAGGATCGTTTGGTGGCTATTTTGCATTTTAGCCTTTTAATGACAAGTTTTTAAGCATTATTCTAGATATTGGAAAAATTACCTTCATATTCTCGAAATGGAGTCTTATGACTATGCGATCGATTTCTATGAGTTACATCAGTCTCGTGCGAGGCGTTCGTGCATCTTATGGGGCTGTTTCATGACTGTTTTGCATTTTTCCCATTTAACAATAATTTTTTTAAGCCTAAGTCTAAATATTTCTAATTATTGTCTTATTTTCAAAGTAGGAGTCCTGTGACTACGTGGTTTTTTTCTACAAGTTACATTAGTCTTATGTGAGGTGTTCATCTCTCTTATGGGACCTTTTCGGGGATGTTTTGAGTTTTATCCCTTTAATAAAATGCCTTTAAGCATAAGTCTAGATATTCGCAAATTATCGTCATATTCTTCAATTGGGAATCCCATCACTATGCGGTCAGTTCGTATGAGTTACATTTGTTTAGTGCAAGGTGTTCGTGCCTCTTATGGGGATATTTGGTGGCTATTTTGCCTTTTACGCTTTAGTGGCATGTTTTGAGCCTAATTATTTATATTTTCAAATTATCGCCATATTCTCAAATCGGGAGTCTTGTGATTATGCGATCAGTTCCAACGAGTTACATTGATCTCGTTCGAGGTATTCGTGCCTCTTACTGGGACGTTTAGTGGTTGATTTATGTTTTCGCCCTTTAATGGCATGTTGTTAAGCCCACATGTAGATATTTACAAATTATTGTGATATTCTCAAACTGGGAGTCCCGTAACTATATGCTTTGTTCCTACGAGTTACATTGGTCCTGTGTGAGGTGTTCGTGTCTCTTGCGGGGCCGTTGGGGGGCTGTTTTGGGTTTTTCCATTTGACGGCACGTTTTTAAGACTAATTATAGAAATTTTCAAATTAACATTATATTCTCAAAAAAGGAGTCCTATGGCTACGCGGTTAGCTCCTACGAGTTACATTAATCCCGTGCGAGGTGTTTGTGCCACTTATGGGGCCATTTGGGTGATGTTTTGGGTTTTCGCCCTTTAACGACATGTTTTTAAGCCTAAGTCTAGAAATTTACAAGTTAACATCATATTATAAAATCGGTAGTTCCATGACTATGAGGTTAGTTCCTATGAGTTACATTGGTCCCATGCGAGGTGCTCGTGCCTCTTAGAGGATCCTTTGGTGGGTTTTTTGCCTTTGAGCCTTTTATCAACATGTTTTAAGCCTAATTCTAGATGTTTACAAACTATCGCTATATTCTAAAAATGGGAATGTCGTGACTACGTGGTCAGTTCTACAAGTTACATTGGTCCAATGCGAGGTGTTCGTGCCTCTTACGGGGCCGTTTGATGGTTTTTTTCTATTTTTTCCATTTAACGACTAGTTTTTAAGCCCCAGTCTAAATATTGTCAATTATCATCTTTTTCTCAAGCCGAGAGTCCCATGACTACGCGATTATTTTATACGAGTTCTATTGATCCTGTGTGAGGTGTTCGTGTCTCTTACGAAGCCTTTTTGGGGTCTTTTTTGAGTTTTTTCCCTTTATGGGAATGTTTTTAAGCCTAACTCTAGATATTTTCAAATTACCGTCAGATTCTCAAATTGAGAGTCCCATGGCTATGTGATTAGTTCCTATTAGTTACATTGGTCCCATGCAAGGTGTTTGTACCTTTTACGGTGCAATTTTATGGTTGTTTTGTGTTTTCGCCCTATAAAGACATGTTTTAATCATAAGTCTAGATATTTTTAAATTATTATCAAATCCTCAAACTAGGAGTCTCGTGACTATGAGGTTAGTTCCTACGAGTTACATTGATCCCGTATGAGATGTTCGTGTCTTTTACGGGGCTATTTTGGATTTTCACCCTTTAAAGGCATTTTAAGCCTAAGTCTAGAAATTTGCAAATTAACATCATATTTTTAAACTAGGAGTCCCGTGACTATGAGGTCAATTCTTATAAGTTACATTGGTTCGTGTGAGGTGCTCGTGCCTCTTTCGAGATCATTTGGGGGTTGTTTTACATTTTAGCCTTTTAATGACATGTTTATAAACCTAAATCTAGGGAGTTTTAAATTATTTCCATATTCTCAAATCGAGAGTCCTTGACTTGACAGTAAGTTCCGACGAGTTACATCGATTCTGTGTGAGTTGGTCCCGTGCTAGGCATTCGTGCCTCTTGCGGGGTCATTTGGTGACTGTTTTGGGTTTTAAACATATAACAACATATTTTTAAGCATAAGTCTAGATATTTAAAAATTATCATCATATTCTCAAACTAGGTGTCCCGTGATTATGAGATTAGTTCCGACGATTTACATTGGTCTTGTGCGAGGTGTTTGTGCCTCTTATGGGATCCTGTGGTGGGTCTTTTTCATTTTAGACTTTTAATGGCATGTTTTTAAGTCTATTTTTAAATATTTTCATATTATAACCATATTCTCAAATGGGGAGTCCCATGACTATGTGGTCACTTCCTACTAGTTATATTGGTGTTTGTGAGACATGTTTATGCTTCTTACGGGGCCGTTTGGTGGTTGTAATATAGTTTTTCCCTTTAACGAAAAGTTTGTAACCCAAAGTCAAGATATTGTCAATTATTGTCTTATTCTCAAATCAAGAGTCTCATGACTACACAGTCGGTTCCTACAAGTTACATTGGTTCTGCATGAGGCGTTCGTGTCTCTTATGGGACCTTTTTGGGGTGGTTTTGAATTTTTTTCCCTTTAATGGAATAATTTAAGCCTAAGTCTAGATATTTGTAAATTATCATTATATACTCAAACTAGGAGTCCTTTGACTACGCGATTAGTTCATACGAGTTAAATTGGTCCCGTGTGAGGTGTTTGTGTCTCTTAAGGGTCCGTTTGTGGGTTGTTTTGTGTTTTACTCCTTTAATGCCATGTTTTAATACCAAGTCAAAAATTTGTAAATTAACGTCATATTCTCAAACTAGGAGTCCCATGACTTGTGGTTAATTCCTACGTGTTACATTGGTCCTGTACGAGGTGTTTGTGCCTCTTATGGGATGGTTTGGTGGTTGTTTTGCATTTTAGCCTTTTAATGACATATTTTTAAGCCTAATTCTAGATATTTGTAAATTATTGCCATATTCTGAAATCGAGAGTCTCGTGACTATACAGTCAGTTACTATGAGTTACATTATCCTGTGCGAGGTGTCATACCTTTTACGGGACCGTTTGAAGATTGTTTTGTATTTTTGCCCTTTAACGACATGTTTTTAAGCCTATGACTAGATATTTCCAAATTATCGTCATATTCTCAAACCTGGAGTCCCGTGACTGTGAAGTCAGTCCCTACGAGTTATATTGGTCCCGTGAGAGGTGTTCATGCCTCTTAACATATTCATCCCCAAAAAGTGTTATTTTGTTCAATTGAGAAAAATCCATTAAGCTTTTTTTTCTTGATTTGTTCGAATAGAAGCTCAATCAATCCATACTAACCACCATCTACCTAATGAGTAGGGAAACTTACATAATTACAGAAACATGGTGTTGGATAAAAACACTTCTCCAAATGACTAATTATGGACATAATCCTAATTTTGACTTCTAGATACAAATTTTTCATAAAAGAGGGGATTTGAACAATACTCCTGTTTAATCTTTCTCATGAGTGTTATTTAATATGTATATCATTTGTCAAATGCAACAACTGGTTTGGTGAATATAATTTTAATAACTTATTTATGCAGAATAAAAAATAGAGAACAATTGAGATTTCAATATATGATTCAATGGTAATTTCAATATATGATCCAATACACAATGCAAAATTAACAATTTTCCTTTAAGTATAATATCCAACACATAGTTTAGAATTTTGTAATGATATACATTAAAAAAAATATAGTTTACAACTTTGTAATGTTATACATTCCAAAAAAAAAAAAGAAACACAACATAGACTCTTGTAATCCATGTCCCTTAAATAAAAATTAGTATTTAACTATTCTCTTTATGCTTCAGAGACCCTTGTAATCCATCTTCATACAGTTGTATCTCTATTTATGCTTCAGTTCAAAACCCCACTAGAAGTTCTCTAAATCATACTAGATAAAGTGTGTGTGTGTGTATTTTTAATTTTTAGATCCCAATTTACACACTGTGAACACAAAATTAACTGCTCAAACATCCATGAGCTTAACATAAAAAGAAAATTAGAGAGTAAATCATGAAAAAAGCATAACACAAGATTAAAAGATATAATAAAAACCACATTACATACAAAAATAAATCAAGAAAAAGAAAAAGGGAAATAGAGGATTCAAGAGGTCTGCAAGGATCAAGTAAAAGACAACTAAGCCAACTTTATATCTTGGTATTATCTTCAGAAAGAAGAGCTTGCGAAGTAGTGTAAAGTTTTACTTGAAAACCATATCAAATAAAAATAATCGGTGAGTTCTCAATTAAAATTCAATTGATACATTAAGATATCAAAAACTTCCAAAGTTAAAAAAAAACAATTTAGTTATCTATTCAAAGGAATTTATCGTGATCAAACACATTATCCAGAAAAGAATCCTAACCATACATACAGAAATACACCAAATCATACAAAAACATGCAAACCCATAATATGTTCAGCCCAAACCATTATAACTCATAACATAATCATGAAAAATCCCCAATAGTCCTGTAACTTGCAAAAAAAACCCTAGTTCACCCCCCAAAACACAATAACTTCACTAAACTAATGAAAATCGTGTTTCATAAAATATCCGACGACCAACCACAACATATGAAAAATGTCGAATAGTACCCTAAGGCTTAAATTGAATGAAGGAAAAGAAAAAATAAGCAAAATTTAACCTCAAATTTAGACAAGGGAGTGTTGATGTGCGCATTCATATCAAGCCAGAGGCTTAAAGGTGAGAGTATCGACTGACCATGGGTGCTGTTGCTTTGATTTGAAGGTTTTGGATTCTCAACCAATGATGAATGATAACAAAGTAGTGCTTAGGGTCATCTACGTCGAACAAAAATAAGTGGATTGAAGGATGAGATGCATTGGTGGTAAAACTAAAAGAAGTGACAACATTATCTTATTATTTTATAACTACTGATGGCAGTGACTAATTTTTAAAACCATATTTTATCGCAGTTGATAGCGGTATTTAATTTGTCACTGCTCACAGAAGTTATAAATTACTTATAATGCCAAATTTTATCAATATTGATGATGATGACTAATTGAACATAAAATTTATCACCACTCATGGCAGTGACAAATTAATTTAAAGGGAAATATTGTCACTGCTATTGGGAGTGACAAATATTGCGAGCAAAATATGTCATTACCATTAGCTGTCACAAACCAATTCACTTAAATTTATCACTGCCCAAAAATTTTATCGCTCCTAATGGTAGTGAAAAATAAATTAAGATATCACAAAAATTATTTTATCATTGCTAATGGCAGTGACAAACTTTGTCACTATTGATAAGCTCTTAGTGATAAAATCAGTGTTTTGGTGTAGTGAATGAGAGGATTGATGTTTCTCTTGTTTGGGTTTAGATTACTCAATAATGGATTATTATGAGAATGGGTTTTCGTACATGTTATGGAAATATATTGTTGATGAATTAGTTAAATAAAAAGTTTAGGAACGAGTAAGTTCCAAGAGGCTCAAGTGAAGAGCTTATTTTGATTGAGGATTATGATTACGAGTGTAAGGCGGAAAGTACCCCTATTAGAGACCATGGGGGAAAGGGAAGAGGATGTTACTTGATAACAATTTAACCCACAAAAGAGGATTCTAAGGTGATTTTTCATTATCATTTTATGTGTTTATTGTACGGACATATAGTTAACAGGTGCCCGGATTTGTTTATGGGTATTGTAGAAAAGATTCTAAGATGGTCTGGATTAAGGCTTACATATTTGATGTATCTGGCGTTACTACCGACACTAGAGTGATAGCCATGGGTTTCACATGATTTTAGAAGCATTACCCTATTGATAATGAGTTCAATTATGAAGAATTTCAAGTGCATATAATTTAGATGATTTGTTAAGGTCGTCGACTATGTTTTGATTTCCATCACTTATGCGATGGTGGGTTTTTGTACCATCTAGATTAAAAGTTAACCTAGATCATAATATCATGGTTAAGTTTGGTCTAGGTTGTAGTAGAGTGTTCAAACCCACCACCCGATGCAAATAAATGATTACATGTACCTACTTTTGCATGTGTTTAGGCATAAATGGATGTTGTCTAGTTTTGGGGCTACATAGCTCGATGCGTGTAGAAATTGTGTGGATATATGGGCCTAGGGTATGCCTATTTGTATGATGTTATTTGTGGTTGCATATATCGATTGAGCAACCGTGGCATGTGGATATCCTAGACTGGTGGTTTGCGTAGTTCTTTCATTTGGGATTTTATGAAGCACACGATTCATAATATCTATATGTTGTATGCTACATTTTTTTTGGGCATAATTAGTTTGTTGAGATTTATCTCTTTATGTGTGGATTTGATATTGACGCAATCCCATGGCTATGGTTTTAGTGTTCACTAGAATATGGCTCTAGCGGTAAGTGACACCATCCCGCATGGAAGTGAGTATGCGATTTGTTGAGTAGGATTAAATTATAGTGTGCTCCCAAAATATTTTGATAGTTGTGAACATGGGAGGGTACCCTATGTTGTGTTACTTATTTGTGAGTTATAGGAGGGCCCTAGTGGTTGATGGGTTCCTTATGCACCTTGCGCTCTTTATTAAGTTATTCCTGGGCAGTGGCAATGCCATACCGTGGATTCACAGAGTGAATGTGATGATAATAATCTTGACATATGGCGTGAGTGTGCCCATTAGATATGACTATTAAATTCAAAGTCTTTCGATGGGTTATATGCTAGTGGTTGCATAATTTATCGGATGGCTATGTGGTTTGGTTAACCAATAATGGATTTATCTTAGTGTATGAGGATACGCGTGATGGAAAACATTTATATTGTGAACAATTGCATTATTTTAAGATCTATATGGCAAGGGATGACCTTAGTCACATGAAGTAGCGTAAGGTATATTGTTGTGTTAACACAATGACATTGTCAGAATAACTGGTGATTGTAGGCCTTTATTGGACTGGTTAGATGTTCAGATGTAAATGAGTGGTTAAAACAATCTATTGTATTCAGGATGGTAAGAGTATTATCTATCGGATGTTTGGGAAATCGCGATGTTTTTCGAGTATTGTTTGATTAATTAAACCAAGGGACTTTTGAATATCTCTCTTGGAATGGGTGAGCCTTTTATTGGAATAATTACAATTGGTGTCAGCGGATTCTTTACAATGGTAGGAGAGTGTGACTGCACATAAGATTAGAGATCAATTGGGCTATAGTGACTTTATGGTGGAAATTAATGAAAAATGTATTTCTTATATTATGAACATAAAGAAGAGAGATTGTTTTTAACCCGGAGCAGAGTTTGAGAACTGCTTTAAACATGGGTGAAAGTTCACAATTTTTTTTTCGGCACTCGAAGATGTGAAAACCAAGGATAAAAGTAAGGATGATTTATTTATGGGTTGAATTGATATATTATATTAGCTGTATTAGGATTTATAATATACATTACGTAGGCTCAGGCGGTAGATGTCGCACCAATGCTTTGGAAAGAAAAAGTGAATTACTGGAGAATACTAAGAAAGAGTAACGAATCATGAGGTTCAGGTGGAATTAAGACAGTTAGAGAAGTCAAGGGTTGATATGACTAGCCATAGAAGGAGACTTAAATGGGGAAAATTTGACAAACTCTTTAGTAGGACAGTGGAGATCCCGCATCTACCTCAAAGTACAACGAGGAGGGCGTGCACCGGGTAGGAAACTTGTACCCTTCGTATATGCTAGTATTTATTATAGAAGGATATTGCATAGAATGATGAGATATCCTAAGATTTAGGGCCATCAGGGCCAAATAACTTAAACATATGAAGCACCGAAGAATATTCACACCACTAATAACATAGGTGGTCCGATCTCATGAAGAGTCGAGTGGCTATTATTAAGGTATTTGGACATACCTTTACTTTATCGTCATACTTGATATATATTAGAGTTTTATGTGTGTGTGTGTGTGTATATATATATATATATATATATATATATATATATATATATATATATATATATATATATACACACTAGGGTATGCCCATTTCTGAAGGCACGCTGATAATCGGAAAATGGCGAAAATTTTCAAAGTACATAATTGCAAGGCAAAAATTTTGTTTACCAAGAAAACAAAATGTAATTTAAAAAAATGGTCATAATTTCCTTTGTTTATGTGACTAACCACCATGCTTAACAAATAACAAATAGCCCAAGTTCAAATAGTCTAAATTCGTCACTCGAATTCACATTGCATCTCAAATTGACAAAGTGGCAATTCTAAAAAAATGGGCATGGTTTCTATTGTATATTGGACTATCCACTCTGGTTAAGGGGTAACAACCAATCGTAGAATATTCGAAATGTTCAAATTCTTCAAAAAAATCGTTGAACGAAGCGTATACCCATGCCTGAAGGCACGACGAAATTTTTTCAAAGTACGTAATCGCGAAACAGTGAAATGTTTTCAAACAACGTAATTACAAAATGGCTAAAATTTCGTTCCCTAACAAAACAAAGTGAAATTTGAATTTTGTTTACCATAATATCCTTTATTTATAGGACTATTCAGCAAAACGGTAGTGTTCTTGATTTGTAATAAAATGTCGTGTTGTATTGTGTTTATTTTGGTCAAGTTCGTTTTTGTTAAAAAAACATTGGGTCGTGTTCGAGATAGGTAAATATTAATATTTCATGTCGTGTCGTATTTAGTTTGGTTGGGGTCATTTTTGGTTTATAAAAAACATTTTGTATATTGTCTACACTTGTTAACACCACAACTTATTTTATTTACAAATACCAAAATAGAAAATAAAAATTACGTACAACACGACCTTGTTTAACGCAATAAAAAATTATCATTAATTTGTCATGGAATAAGTTTTTAAAATATTTTTATCTAAATAAACTAAACACTATGCCAATTTTTCGGGCAACTCTTAGCACAATATCTGTATTTAAGCTCAAACCACAAAAAATCAATAAAAAAAATATCGCGTTTGATAAAAAAATGGGAATTTGTAGCGCCACATGTTGCTTTTGTTTGTGTCATGCGTGTTTGGTAAAAAAATATTATCATCGTGTTTTAATTAGATAACGTTCTTGTTTGGAAAAATTAAAAAAAATTATATTATGTCACTTTTTATTTGAGTCCTACATTTTAGAAAAAAATAAATTACTTCATATTTTTATTGATTCGTTTTAAACAACAAAAATATTAGTATAAATATCAACAAAACCAAATGTTATAGCTAAATTATATAATTTTAATTTTATTTTGTAATGGTTTAATTTTATTAGCTGTTATGTAGATTAGGTGCTTGGGGGATTTCGTAAATCCTATTGCGTAGAGTATGTGTGTGGGGAATCAGAAACCCACCATCTCATTAAATGGTACAATTATCTGCTATCATAGATTTAGTTTTTCAAAATCTATGTTAGGCTCAAGAAGAAAACAATAGTACCCACAGTGGAGAATTTTTAAAATGGGAACAATATTTTTATTAAAATGGGAACAATTTTTAACACAAATATAATGGTGGAGAAACCCAACAGTAACACTTTAACTCTTCTCAAAAGGGGAAGCACAAAAAAAAAATATTGACGCTTCCAGCTTGGGATCAACTTCAAAATGGGTTAGCACCAAAATGAGTAATCCATCTTCCTTCAACGGGTAAGCCAACTTTCTTGAGGGGTTTATCCGGCGATGGGTTTGTCCATGGCGGTGATGGTATTGTGCAAGAGGGGCTTCTCCGATGATGTATTGGCGGCGATGGGTTAGTGCGTGGTGGCGATTTCTCAAACGGTTAGGTTCTGTTGTGGTGGTTTGGTGTTGCTGTTTTAGGTGTGGGATATGGTGCTGAAGATCCATCGTCATCAACAACCTCTGCAACAGAATAGATATGTTTTAGAAAGAGTAAATATGTGCTGAATATCCATCGTCATCAACAACCTCTGAAACAGACATGCACACAATAGGAACAAATATGTTTGAGAGAGAGTAAACCCAAATCAAGCCCCATTTATGGAACCCCCAAAATACAATTGTGATCCAAAATAATTTGTAAAGAGAGTTACAATGTACCTTCAATGGCACTGAGATGGAGGTGGGAGAGATGTTAGCTTCAATGACAAATCTAATACCAAAAATACCTTGTTCCAAACCAAAAAAAGGCAACGTTAGTGAGAAGCCTAATCGAATCGTGAATAATAAATTTGAAAACAAAAAAATATTACCAGTTCTTGCTTCTGTAAATAACCTGTAAAAAATAAAATGAGACATAAATCAATAGTGAGAGATGTGTGAGAGGAGAGAGAGAGAGACTACCGGTTCGTGACAGAATGGGAAAAAATAACCTGTATAAAAGAAAATCTAGAGTTTGAGTTTTGTATAAAAAGTGTTACCTTGGTTGCCCTAAGAGAAAGAGAGACGCTCTTGGTTTGAGGTGACTCGGTGTCTAAGAGAGTGGGATGGGGGATTGGAAGAGGCCTGCTATGACAGAAATGGGAGAGGCTCGAGGTAGTTGGTATAGAAAGGTGATTGACATGGCATGATTTTTAGCCGTAAGATACAAAGCATTAAGATAAATTTGGAGATTTGTAGCCCACATGTCTCTTTATTTTTTTGAAGAGTGAAATTTACTTTGTTGCCCCATACTTTTGAATTTTGAAAATAAATTATAGTGGGTTAAAAGAGGGGAAAATCAAAATTGTCAAGGGTAAAATAGGAAGTGTAGGAAAAACTCATTAAGATGACATCATAGTTTCAACTTGTGACATACATAAGTTTCCTACTTTATTTTATATATATATATATATATATATACACACACACACACACATATGTGTTGCTTGGTATTGGGTGTATGGGCGCCCCCATAATATGCATGTGATCCTTATTTATTTATCTTGTGGTGATACATGTATGGGCTAGTTGCATAAGCCAATGGTATTTGTGTGATTTACATATTGATATTATGCTTTGGTAAATTCTAAGGACGAAATTCTAGCATTAGTGGGGAAGAACGTAATACTCTGTATTTTCATGACTTTTATTTATTAATTATTAATTGATAAATAAATTAATAAATGTGCGTAATTATTACTTGTGCGATATGGTAATAATAAAATGCATAATTTAGATAATAATTAAATTTTTTCATGTGATAGGATTTTTTACCACGTGTCTAAAATAATTAATTGGTGATATTAATTATATGAAATTGGACTTTGTGGCACGCATATGATAATTAAATGTGTATTTTGTTGATGGCGTGAGGTATTACCGAGTAAAGTGAGGTACTACCATTTGATTTGGACTTAAGAGTGATATGGAGGTCTAGAGATGTAATTTTAGTTCTTTGGATTGGGCCTATAGGTTAAGTATACCGTTGAACCAAGTTTTGGACTTGTTTGGGTAGTAATTTGGGCTTATTTAGAGGTCCAAAATTTGTTTTTTTTAGTGACTTGCGAACTTAGAGTTATTTTTATGGGTTTTTACCCTCATTAGTTGAACACGTTGCACACAAAACAAAAACCTAGATGCTAAAAAAATTTGGGAGAACGTGAGAAGGGCTTTAAGAAAGAAGAACAAGGGATCATGGAGAGGATTCACTCATTTATACTGGCCAGGTAAGAAATCTTTTGCTTTATCACCATATAATTCTGATTTATGATTCATGTATTTTGATTTGGATTTAAAATCATGTTTAAGGATTTAATTTTCTATCTTAATCACGTTCATATTGGGTTTAGTTGGGTTATTAAATTGAATTATTGTTGGGTTTGTAATCTGACTTAAAATTGGGTTTTTTGTTCGAAACCTTTAATTCAATCTTTTTTGGTTATGAATCTGCTATAAAAATCCATGTTTACTACTGAATCACATGTATTTATTAATGTTCTTTGCTAATTAATGTGTAGATCTGAAATCGCATGTTAATTGGACTCCATTGAATGTAAAAGTTGAAATTAGGTTTAATTTTGGGATTTGAAGAATTCGAGCTTTATTTGATGTTTGTAGAACGTTAATCATTGTAGAAAATGTTTTTGAGATCATGAATCCATACTCAGTTGGGATAATATTGAAGTTTTGAATGTTGGTTGAAAGCTGGGTGAGTTAATAATGCAATTTGGATCGGAATTATGGATTTTTGGGGAAGAAGAGTTGCCATCTGTACCTGGTTAATCGATCCGGATTTGGACCAGATTGATCCGACCTTGGGTTTTGCCTAGGGTGGGTTATGTTGAAGGGTTTTTTGTTTATGTTATTTTCAGGATGTTTAATGGATTGTGTGTGTGTATGGGTATGGTTTCTATTCTAGGAAACATTAGGTTTCTTGTGGCGATCTCTCACCCGAAGAGAGTTTTGAACGCACACCGACACCCACACCCACCCACCCATATATATATATATATATATATATATATACTAGCGGAATTCTCGTGCTTGAAGGCACAACAAAACATTCTAAAGTATGTAATCGCAAAACGACGAAAATTTCGTTCTATAATAAAACAAAGTTTAATTTTTAAAACATTGGCCTTAATATTTTTTTATAGGACTATCCACCCTTTTTAATGTCCCCACAAAAATTATTAGAATAAAAATCTCTTTTGCACTCATCCGGATAAAAATGGTCAAGGCCTCCACACACATTTAGGCATATATAGCGAGTATTCTCATTAGAATGGGCTCCAATCCCTTGCCAAGAGATGCCCATAATATATCCTGTATGAGAGGGTGCGGGTAGTACAAATCTTCCTTTGCACATAGGTTGCGCGCTTGATTCTAATCTATTTCATGATAAGGGACTGTAAAGAGCTCCTTTCTCATAGAACGAATGGTTGGTGTGATTGGACCAACAAACCTTGATTCTAAAGTATTAAATATATAAATATTCAAGAGTATTTACTTTTGAATGCATTTGATTATATGGACAAATGATCTTGACATATTCAGTGAAGTTTCAATAAATATATTACAAACAAACCAAGTAATAGTTTGGTATGATTGATCTTTATACTATTTAAAAAATATAACTTTAATTAATAAAAAAAAATTATAAATTAATTTTCAATTCCATCACAATCTATTGTCAACAGTAACATATACCAAATGGCATCTCACTTCAAACTAAGCTCAAACCATATCTTTTACGTGTAAATAGTTTGCAGCGTCTTCCACCTTTAACAATCAATAGTTAGATAGATCAAGACACAATGTATCATCTTTGTATCTCTTTCTAAAATACACAGCTCTCTATATAAATCTAAAACCAAAAATCAAGCAAATTAAATAAAATACATATCTGAGAGAGGGACGAGGAAATAAAAAGAAACTCCAAAAAGTGGGTTTTGTAAAAACATGTACATACTTTAAAGTGTATCGTATCTGAAACCTCAAGAAGCTGAACAAAAATAATGTAATTAACATGCGGGTGAGCTCCATCTTTTTAGAAAGAAAAAATAAAACACAAAAATCTACTGCGATATGGCATGTGGAGCGAATAGAAGACTCTTACGTCACACATCCTACAGACCGTTAACGCCCCGTATAAAGCACTACCATCTCTGACTCTGTTTACATAGCCATGGAAAATATGAATGTACATAGCGTTGTCATCTTAATTAACAACATAAATGAACCACTGGGCCACGCAACTTGAATTCAACTTAGAAACTTTCTGCCTTCACAACTTTAATTCAACTTAGAAACTAGAATTAACAATAATTATAATTTTATTGGATACATGCAGATAATTACATATTGACCCAATACATTTTGGGTTTTACCCCTGGGCATCAAATTGTATAAAGTATCCTAAAAATACTCACCATTGCGACCCACTCACCAAATTCATTCAAAACATCCTAAAAAATGAAGCACTAACTGTTAAAAATGAAGGTTTACAAATAAAAAGAATATCCCTGATATGCAAAAAAATATCATTGACATATTTATCTTATTGGAAAGGCTATGATTAAAGAATAAATCAAATAAGGTACAACTACGACTATACAATATTGAAGTATTCCAACTCCCGAAGTTATATATTAAAAAGCATTCTAAATTTCTATCGTGATACTAATGCTGACTGATAGGGGGATGAAACAATAATATATTTGATCTTGAATCTGTACATTGAACTGAAAATACTAAAGTTGCCAACATAGGGACTGAATAAAGAACAATATTTTCGTTTAGAATTAGAGTAATGAATCTCAAAGTAGAGGCATTAATACACATACAAATCATTATTTACAACCCCAATATATTCATCAGACCAAAAAACTAAAGTCCCATTAATTTTTTTTATAAGAAAGGAACCAAAAATATTAACCATGCATAAACACATACTTTGTGTGACTGGGAGACAGACAGAGAGAGATTATACCTTTAGAAGTTGTCTGCAACAAATAAGAGTACTATTATGCACAATAAAGTTGGGTGTTTAGAAACATGGGTAACACCCTTGATTTCCTAGATAATAACAACCTTGATGAAATAGAGGAATGACTTGCTTTCCTGGACAGTAACAACCTTGATGAAATAAAGGAATGACTTGCTTTCCTGGACAGTAGCAGCCGTGATTTCTCTTGTGACTAATTCAACCTTGTAGATAGTTCCCGACATGATTATGAAGTAGTCATCTATATTATTTGTGGCTTCTGTAATGTCTTCCCATATCAAATGATCTGCAGCAATGTATTAGAATAGTGGTTTTCGTTTTCCTTGTGAAGAGCCGAAAGAGTAAGTATAATCTACCTCATTTTAGACATGTTCAGTCCAATAGATCTATGAAAAGCCAAGGCACAAAAATGAAAAATAGTTAAGATGAGAGACCATATCAAAATAGAGCCCCTAAAATGCTCTAGAAGATTGAGATTTAGGAGAAATAGGAAAGAAAATTTAATTTATATTAACCAACTGGCCAAAGAATTATCATATTTAGCTAAAAACTGATTAAGATTTTGTAGAGATCTTTTATTCCCATCTGAGGATATTAGCACATCATCCGAAAAAGCCAAATCTCGGCAGCAATGATGAAAAGAGAGCGGGAGAGGGGATCCCCCAGTCTGAGACATCTTGTAGATTTGAGATATCCATGTACAACTGCGCCAATCAATAAAGAAAACCAACAATTAGAAATAAAAATAAGCTCATCTATCCGTAGTTCACTAAATCCAAACACTTGAAATAAAAATAAGCATGATATCTATAGTAAGCTTTAGCCATGTCAAGTTTTAAATAATATTGCCTCCATGAGCTCTCTCTTTAATAGATTTTAAGAAATGACATAAATTTATAGGCCCCAAGGTCTCCAAACTGTTAATAAATTGATAATTGTACCATTTGTATCTTTACTAATTTGCTAAAAATGATAATCGTACCTCAAATGTCCTGCCTCAGCTACTCATTTGCTAAAATGTCCTGCTCAGCTGCCTCAAATGGCTACTGAGCAATAATGATTCTCGCTAAAAAAGCTCCCCCGGGTGACACTTAAGTAGGTAACATCATTCACAAAAAAGAGAACAGAAACAGGAGGTTTCAGCTCCCCGGGTCACACTAAAAAACATATGCTGTAAAAAAAACCCAAAAAAAAAAAAAAATCAAAATGAACTTAAATCAATCGATATCTCATATGAGTAAACTTCAACAAACCCTGACATAGCAACCGATACCATTTACACCATTAACGAACCTCAATGCAAAGAGAATGAAAGTGGTTGATTGTTAACTCCAGTTGGCATCATCAAGTAGCATTCCTTTGGGAAAACACACAAACACATGTTAGCACGCAATTTAACATAAAAAACAACACGTAAATATCAAAAAACTGAAGGAGAAGATATACATGTGATGGTGTGGTCTTATATGATGGAGAAGAAATTATAAGAACATACTTATCATTCTTTGAATTAGTTAAATCAACACATTCAACCCAAAGTCAATTAAACATCACCACTGCCACATATAATGCAATCGTTACTATAACATCCCGAAATCAGTTAGAAAGTTTTCATAAAGAGAGAGGGAAGAGATTGAGTCGTACCGTAGTGGCACATTTAGAGAGAAATAACAATCAGTGAATTGTTGTCAGTTGTTGTTGGGGTGTCTTCCATTGCGTCTGTTTAAAAAACCTAAAAACAACCCTGTTATGCTCAGCCCTCTATTTGTAAAAAGTTTTTAAACTAAAGAATAAAATTCAATACAAACCTCAATAATAGAGGAATGTATATAATTATTACAAACCAAAAAACAACCACAAATTAAAGTGCAGGGATTCATGTTCAAAATACAGATACCTTTCTCTACAGAGGGAAGTACACCTTATCTCTACAGAGGGTATAACACGATTTATTCTGGTGAAAACATAAGCAAAAAGAATCAATCAAACAACCTAAAACCCATAAACTTATAAACCAAAGTCTCATTACTATAATATCACCCCAACTGCAACCTAAAATATAAATCTAAAATATAATTTTGATTGTCCTAACTGTTCCTATTGACAAGTGCTTCTGCGAAGTTGTTTAGTTCATATTTGGGGACTCTCCATCAAACCCTCCAAAGCACATGATATTTGTAAACCATGAAATTATTTTACAACCTAAAGAATGAAATAAAAAAATGCAAAATGTGAAAGCCATAAAATTAAAACCTCACATCTGTAAAATGAGAAAGTTATCAAATCAAAATCTTTCAGATCTGTAAAATGAGATAGCCATAAAATAAAAACCTTACAAAATGAGAAACACATAAAATAAAAACCTTTCAAATCACTAGACTCCCTATTTCACACAACTACTTCCAAATCACACCTCATTTTCATTGTCCAACTGTCAGTTGTAAAGGAATGAAACATGAAATATGTTGAGAGATCGAACTATCAGTTGAATAATAAATCTATATCTATCACACTCAAAATAAACATCCCATAGGTATATATTGAGAGAATCACAAAACTGAGAGAAGCACAAAACCTTTCGAGTAGGTTTTGAACCATCCTTGTTTCTTCCCCTGCAGACAGACACACCCACACACAAATAATAAAGACTAAACCATAGATTGTCCATATGGTTTGGTGCAAAGAAGAGATCGGACACAAATGCGAAATCAGGATCAAAATGTAACATTAAAGTAAAATACCATTCCATTCAAATTTGGATATAATGTTGGTTTGATGGGAAGAAGAGATCTGAGAGAGAGAGAGGGAGAGAGAGAAAGATTAGGAGAGAAAAAATGATGAGGTACGAAGCTTGAGATGAGATTGTGTACGAAGTTTGAGATGTGAGACCGTGTCAGGGGAAAGTATATTTTTGGTTGTTTTACAAAAATAACCCTTATATTTGAATTAAATAAAATCTTAAGTGTAAAATGAGGGGGAAAATAAATTTTAATGGGATAAAATTGTAATTACAATAAGAGTATAAAATGAGGTGTGGTGAAATGCATAATATTATTATGTAAATATTAATCTCACCCTCCATCTAGTGCCTTGGTGGCTCAATGCTCACTTCTAATTGTGTTATCAACTTATGGAATAGTAAAAACTTTTTACTTCTAATTGTGTTTAAGGATTTTATTGATGTGATTCAAAAGATTATGGGATTATCGCCGAGTGGGAGATTGAGTTTGTGATTGACTTAGCACTGGTTACTATAGTGCGAGTGTTGTATTGTATGACTCCTTTAGAGATGAGTGAGTCGAGGATTCAGATCTAGCAACTTTTGGGGAAGGGTTATGTACATAGGAGTACATCACCTTGGGTGCTCTAGTACTGTGTCTTGAGCCAATGAATTTTGATAATTGACAGAGCTAGGCGAGGTTCCTTATTTGTATTTGGCTTGGGAGACATCCCACACATGCGTCTTAGTATGTGTCAGGAGTTGAGAGAAATTTGGGCTCTAGGCCATTGGTTTAGTACGTCAGGCATTACATGTGTTAAAATATCATGCTTTCAATAGAGAGTTGTTATATTATTTAAGGCAAGCGGAGTGAAGTAGTGCTATGTATAGATCACTATGGGATGTTTGCACCACTAGTTGAATAAGTGGGGAAATCTCAAGAAGAATAAACTCACGATTATTAAGGTAATCGAGTATACCTTTACTATATGATCATGATGGGAATATGTAGTTAATTTTAATGTATGTGGATTGCATCTATGGTAGGTGTGCATATATGCACATGGTATTGGGTGTATGGGTACCTTAGTCAGTTCGATATTTTATATCATTAGAAAAAGGCTAACACGGTGGTAGATGCATTGAGCCATGAACCTGTGGGGAAATTACAGCAGTGTGAAAGGCAAAGTGGGTTGAGATTCGTCAGGAGAAGGAGGTAGTGTAGGTATATATAATAGTGATTAATATCACAACTGAGAATGTTTGAGGGTTATGAAGGAACGATAAAGGGATCCATCTTTTCAGGAGAGCGTTCATCATTTATTAGAAGTTTCACAGGAGTCTTTCTTAGTCATTTATGAGGGTCACTTGGGCATTAACGGGAGGTTGGTTGTTCCAGATGATGAGGACCTACAGTGTGCAATTACGGAAAAGGTGCATGGTTTAAAATTTTAGATGCATCCCGGGGGAATAAGTTATGCCAGGATGGGAGGAGGCAATATGTGTGGACCAATATGGGACAGTTCAGGTGAATTACACAAACGGGCAGTGTGACTAACTTTTAATTGCATTGAAAGAGTGATCCTACATGAGGTGCTGCTCAATATTATTTTGGATCGGTATAAGATATTTGTGTCCCACCTCTGGTTAAAGTTTGCAGAAGGTGATGGGGATTGAGTTGTATTTGGTCACATCATATCACCTACAGACTGATGGTCATACGAAAAGGGTGAGTTAGATATTGGAGGCTATGCTGCGGATGTGTATCTGTACTTTAAGGGTAGGTGGGAGCAATATTTACCTTTGGTAGAGTTTGCATATAACAACTCGTACCAGTTCACTATAGGCATGTAAGCTTTTGAGGCTTTGTACTGAAGACCTTATTGTTCACCCTCTTGTTGGTTAGAGGTAGGGGAAAACAAACTACTCGAATCGAATTTCATTCTTGAGACATCAACAAAGATCGAGATGATCAGGAGTCATATTCGGGTAGCTCAAAACATGTAGAAAAGCTATGCTAATGTGAATAAGAGATTTGTAGAGTTTTACATGGGTGATCACGTGTTGCTACAAGTATCTTTCATGAAGGGAGTGATGCAGTTCCAGAAGAACAGAAATTTGGCACCGAGGTATACTGGTCCTTTTCCCATTATCGAGAGGATTAGTCCATTTTCATATAGGCTCGTCTTGCCAGGACATTTAAAGTGGATTCACAATAGGTTTCATATGTCATCATTGAAGAGGTATATCAGGCATAACGTGGCTTACTAACACATAATGTTAGAGTTGATTTATTTGCCTCTAGATATTTCATAGAAGTAGAGACATGTTACCATTTTGGATAGTAGCGAGCGCAAGCTTTGGTCAAAGGTAGTATTGTTAATGCGTGCATAGTGGGGACACCACAATATTGTCCAGTCAACATGGAAGCGTAAAGATGACATGCGGGAAAAGTATTCGGAGCGCTTCATGGTAGATAGCTTCAAATTTTGGGGACTAATTTACGTTATTTGGGGGGAAGAATGTAATACCCCATACTTTTATTATTAATTAATTCTTGTGTGCTTTATATTATTAATATAATTAGGGAAAATTAAATTGGATTATAGTAAATATTAATTAGAGAGATAAAGAATTATTATTTATTATAATTATTAATTACTTGTGTGTGATAAGTAAATATCTAGATGATTTATTCTATGTTACGTATGAGTGACATCGACGGTTTATTATTACATGTCAATAGAGTGCTACATCGGCGGATTGGTATAATTTATGGGCAACGCATAGAGAATGCCTGATTAATGAGAGGCTAGCATATTTGGAGTTGGGTGACTAGAATGACTTTTTTGAGTTCTCCAATAATCCGAGAAGGGTCGAAGTAATCCAGAATAGGTACCTGGGTGTTATGTTTGTCTTCTAGGGACTTTTTAGAGATAACGGGAGTCGTATGAAGGTAGAAGGATGTAATAACCAGTATTTTAAAGGATTTAGAATTTAATTAATTCAGTGATATGGGATTTAATTAATCTGGAAGATTTAATTAAATTAGTGAATTGAGATTTAATTAATTTGGGTTATTTTTAAAATTTACATGTGCCGTAATTTGAGGTCGAAATTAGAGAATTTGAGTAAAGTAGCTCGGATGAAGATTCAGAGTGCACAGTTGACTCCGAATAGATCGAGATAGTTTGGCAAGAGTACCCAAGGTTAGCAATTGGGTCTCGAGGCATTTTTTGGAATAGTTGGGCTCACATGGAGGTGTTTGGATCATTTAGGTTTGGCCCATAGGCTAAATTTTGGGATTGGCAATATAAAACCTACATTAGGGAGTTTGTGAAAGACATGACTCAATAAGAAAATCATATTTTTGTAGAGGGAAAAAGAGGGATAAATTAGGAGAGCTTTTGGGGGCAAAACCAAGAAAAGGGGTGTCTTCTTCATCAAATCTTCGTCTTCATCAAATGAAATCATACTCTACGAATTTACTCAGACAAGTAGTTAAACTTGATTTCATTTAATTTGCATTATTTGAATTCATATCGTGGTGGGTGTATATCATATTCGTTTTGGGTGGGTTTTTACATGAAAAATAGGTAATTATAAATCCTGAAATTTATGTAGATTAAGGGTCGATTAAGGTTGTGTCAAGACTCAAAAGTGTGAGAATTTAATTTATATGCATAAGCCAGTAATTTATGTTATTAACTGGGATTATATAGTCGTAGTTGAGGAAACGATTGAACGAAAACCCGTGAATACCCAACTCATAAATTAGTGGATTAAATCAAGAATTGATGATGGTTAAGATGTTTTGGAGGGTTTAAATCTGCTGGAAAATGTTTAAATTAGTACTGGTTAATTCTGGGATGGGAATTGGAGATTGAGGAATCCATCTATGGGGGAAGAACATAGTAGGAAGACTAAGGGGCCAAAAACCCAGCAAGTCGTCCGAACGACCTAGGGCATCATTCTAACGACACTAGTGAATTTAGCCCAGTTCGTTGTTTTTTTTTTTATTCGGCCAGAGGCTTGTTAAGGATTTTCCCTTATTGTCTTTGATCAATACTGTCGTCAACTTTGAATTTTGTTGGGATCAAACCTTGATACTGTTAGCATACAAAAGGATAAAAGGGAAAAATATTGATTTAGTTAAAATAGTTAGAGCATTAGGAAATGGGTTTTAAGATATATTTTATTTCGATAGAGAGTGCCAATCTAAATAGTGGATATTGGGTAAAATAAATTCAAAGGGTTAAATTACGAATCATGTAAGGGAGTCCGGGCATTTTGGTTGAGTGACACTACTTAGATGACATTAATGGAGTTGGAATTAATTTAATTAAGGGTCAAAGATTTGACTCGAATATTTTTCAGGCTAGTGTGATGGGAGTTAGGCAATGAGTAGCTGGTTTAATTTATTATAGAAATATATTTTAAATTATCAAATAGTAAATTTAATAAAGTGTATTTTACTTAATAGTTGGCCGTGGTGTAATACATTCTAAAGGGTTAAGATACGGACCGAATGAGTGAGTCAGGGTATTATAGTTTGGTGACACTACTTTAATAAAAAATAATTAATGTGTGATTAATTAAATTACAAGTTGGGATATAGATTTTGGTATTTTTGGGCTAGTGCTACGGGTGTTAGGCACGGGGTAGCCGAACTTTTATTAAATATATGTATACGGTTAGCGTGATAGTATATATATATATATTGTGTGCATTGTAAATATCAGTGTGAATGATATTTATGGGAATACATACCCCTGTAGTGCTATAATAGGAGGTTGCGCGATGTGGGTGAATCCCCTGGCTTGAGGAGCAGGGGGAGTATAATCCCCCGGCCATAGCATCAAATATTTATATGTTGTGATTCTTTTCGGGGTGAGATGTCTTGGGTATGATTCTATCTCACACCCAGGGAACTATTAATGCCTCCGCTATGCTTATCATTTTTACTCAAGCTCGAGCGCGAGTTCGACTTGAAGTAGCCTGGTTAGAGTGAACATACCTAGAACATGACAGCAATTTAGAGAAAGTATCCATTGAGTTATTACTTAGGAATGGATGGTTATTATACCTGACATGTGTGTGAATGTTTTAGTATACTAGTATGTATATAATATGAGTAGGTAATTATATACGGGATTAATACATAAGTGTGAATGTATTTCTTATATAAGTAGTGTGAAAGTTGTATGATTTAAAAAAGGGGTTTCCTATATAACTAGTATACACATTAAATGATTTAATATAGTTGAATCGATTAATAAGTTAATGAGTAGATAACTTAATGATAAAAGTAAGAATACTCGGGTAGAGTAGTGCGGTAGAAAGAGGTATGCTATGGCTAGTTAGGCGGGGTAGCTTAACTAGGAAGGTTAGAAGGCAAGCGTTAGGTATGCATATTAGATGAGGGGTCATTTATACCTCAAGAGAGTGCGACACTAGCTTAAATATGAATAGTGTGCATGCATATTTAATTACTGCAATTTATCATCTTGCTAAATATTTTTAAAATGTTTTACTTGGGCTCTAACCCATGTCAAAATCTTTTTCAAAACCTTTTAGGTGTCCAGTCACATGGACGCCCAACTAAAGGATTCTATCCAGGGATGCACAATTGCAACTCATGTGGAAGTTGCAAGACTTTGCTATAGACTCTTCATTCATTTATCCCTAGTGTAGGATCACTACTTCAGTAATCATTTGGACATATCTCCCTCAGATTTAGTATTCAGTTATTTATTTGACCTTGTATATCCAGATTATTATTTCAATTTATTGTTGTATTTTAGTGTTGGACCGATAGTTGATTCGGTCATATTTATTTATATTATTCATCTTTGTTGGATTCAGTTATCAGTTTGTGTTGATGGTTTAGTTATTATTTATTTTTTCATGTTGTTAATTAGTAAAGGATAAAATTTGGCACCAGTCTATTTAAATTACTAAGTGGTTAGTAACTTAAAAATAATTTCGATAGTGATGCTAAGAATGAGCCATATAAAACCAACATTTTATTTTAATCAGAGGATAGCCACCCGATATTTAGTAGGCAGGGTGTCACAAAAGATCATTTTACACTTAGGGTTGAGAAGAAAAATAGAATTAAGTTAATGAAAAGTATATTTAAGAGGTGGGAAAGGTGGATGTCAACCCACCTTTCATATTTTATATAAGATATTGCAAGAAAGGGCCATAGAGAAGAGAAAAGGAAGAAAAAAGAAGAGAAAGATTGGAGAGAGAAAAGAGAGTACTCAACCCGTCATCAAATTCGTAGAAGACTTCATATACTAATCCATAAAGCCAAGTATTTACTTGCTTTATGTCGCAATTAGGTGTAGTTAAATGCTTTCATGATTTGAAATAGAAATATGATATTTAAAGTAAGAAATATTGAAACTTGATTAAATGATGATGAACAAACACTAAATTATTTTAAAGATGAGTTATGTTAAAAAGTTTGAATCCTTATGTTTCAATATTGGATTTGATGTTTTTGGACCCATAATATGGTGTAAAAAGGTTTCAAAACATGTTCCTATTCTTATATTGGGTTAGGGTATCGATTGGGTACTATTTTAGAGCTTGGTTTGGGCTCTAATGGAGATTTTGGAGGCCTTACTTTCTTTCTTAATACATTTGAGTTTTTTTCCAGAACCAAGTTGATTCGTATTAGTATCGAATCAATTTGGGTCATGAAATTTTAGATCTTTTCGTTAATAATGCGTGTCCACCATTTTCGTATATTTATTTGTTTTTTGAATTAGTTATGAATTTTCCACGGATGGGTGTGCAAGACCGAAATATTTAGTTTGTGATTTTAGGATGGACTTTATTTTAGGCACGATTATCTTTAAATTAATTATATAATCCTGTGGATGTATTATCTTGGTTAATATGAATTCATAGTTGAGAGGCCATGTTTATCTCAAATGAGTGCGATGGGTTAATTATGAAAGTAGTACACTTAGGTTTTAATCCATTTAAAATAACTATCTACTTATAAAATATTTTCTACTTTTCGAGCTTTGACTCGCAGGCTTTTATTTTTTATTATCTCTCTTTTTATACCCCGGGTGTGCAATAGTAGTAGTCGAGACCCCATGGATATAGCCATTCTTACCGTGCAGTAGTTATGGATACTACATCTTTGATTCGATGCCTCAGCTTATTTTATCTAGATAGGATCATTCATTTCAGTTTCAGTTTTGGGTGTGTTGCCCTTAGATGGAAAAGATTCTATATTACTGTTAGACATTCATATTTAAATACTCAGTTTATTTTTCTATTTTACACTGTGGATATTTTATTTGGTGACCGATGGTTTATTCAATTCACTCTTATTATATATTTATTCATGAGGATTATTCATTATTTTAATTGTAAGGTTTTATTCATATTGTTATATTATATTGTGGTTTAAACAATGATGATGAGAATGAACCATAGTGATATTCCTGTTTTATTTTAATAGTGGATTGACCACCCAGTATTAGAATATGAAGATTGTCACATAAATAATCCTTTAAGGTCAAGTCATTGAGCTTTAGGTTGTCAGTGCATACGTGCCACCCATTGGTGGAGTGCTTCAGGGTCGATTCCCCCTTGCACATTCAAGACGATGATTATTAGTTGTTTGGGAACCACTTGGGTTGGACTAAAGCACTTACTATTCAAAATTAAGGTCTACGATAACCGCATCCAATATATTTTTAACCTCGTCCCTTGCCACCTCTTTCATTATGCATTGCATCTCCCAAGTGGGGTTGTCATCCGCCAGATGGTGGACTTTTTTAGTGAAAAATCAAGGGGTCATTACCTTTAAATCCTCAACGGTCCATTTGAAGGATATTTATACATCTTAAGAAAGTCCATTAACCTCCCTTCTTGACCCTTATTGAGGTGGGATTAGACGATGATGGGATATTTCTCTCCCTCACCAAAGTACACATATTTGAGGCCGAATGAAATTTTTTTTAGGTCAATATTTGAAAATCTCATATTCAATTGAAATTCAGAAGAATTGGGAGGCGGTAAATCCTCAAAATTGGAACATAAATTTACCACCTCCACATTCTCCAACTCATCCAACAAATATGTCACAAGTTTAATGTGACACCCTACCTAATTAAATACCGGGTGATCATTCCTTTATTAAATTAAATCAAAATATACAGTTGGTTCATTCTCAGCATCACTGTAAAAAAAAATCTTCATTAATTCACCTAATAATTAATTAATCTAGTGTTAAAATTTTTTCCAGTTTTAATTTAATTAACACCATTTCACGATACGGAATAGTAATAAGCAACATGACAACACAGCTGAACTAAATATAACAAGAATAAATGTGACTGGAATAACTTTGGAGTTAAAATATTTCATTACCATTAATTATTACTAATATCAACAGTACTGACATAAATAATTACAATCACTGGAATAGGAATGAATTAACTAGAATCCTGGGTGACATGCCCTAAATGAAAGTAGACACTACAGATGTGTGATTCAATAGAATGGATTCGTTTAAATAAAATCTTCCTCTGCAGAAGCTATAACCCGTCGAGATATCCATATTCCATGCCGGCATCCCTGATACTGGATACCTGATGTACAAGATACAATAGAGAATATAATATGCAAGGAAATTGGTTAGAGCCCGATAGTAAAAGCTTTTTAAAAATAACAAGTGCTTAACAAGTGAAATTAAGCAATTATTATGTACATGTTATCTTCTCGATCTCTCGCTTGAGAATTCTTACCTCTCATCTAGTGTGCACGCCTAACGTACCTTATTGTCTCCCAGATTAAGGTTTTTAATTATGATTCTATCCCACATCATTTTCCCATATTTCCCACATAATACATATGATAATTAAACATGTTCATTTCTTTTTAATACGAACTAGTCTTTTACAGCTTTAAGATTAAGTACTCACTTACTTAATTCAATTAAATATTCTTATTCATTTTTATCTATAATTTTACACAATAGATTACCTTATAGTATATATTTTAATATACAAATTTAACACAATAGATTACATCATACTATATATAGTTTAATCCATAATTCTCACACAGTAGATTACATCACAGTATATATATTTATCACATTATTATATATACTAATACGGCACCTCCAAAACACAGCTGCGGTGCATGCATACTCTGCTATACGTCCTGATACATCTCTCGCCGTATAAAGGAATATTGGTTCAACGTCGCTCACGAACCATAATTAACATAGCACATATATTGGAGGCGAGCACACTCCCCAGCCAAATGGGTCGCGCACATACCTACGTTCTCATTCAATCATCGAATCTATCATTTACACCGATAGCACACGTCCAAGGTCCTATTCTCAGGGTACGAATCTAAAATCCCCCCAAATAGGCACATTAGGATAAGACCGTCCACAATGCGAAACCTCCACTCCGATAGCAAGCAGCGTAGGTATATCATACACACAATAAATAATAGTATAGGTAATCACCCCACCTATATACAGTAACAATAGGGAACATGCATAACTCACATAAATATTTCCATACGTTGTATATTTATCTCTAATATCCTACATAATTACAGATTATGACTATACTTCTCAAATTATATTCCCGACTTTCTCTCATCACTCGAAGGGTACTATTTTATTCCTCATGTAAATTCAGTAGGTAAACATCCTCACCCTATTAGTCCATGTTATCACAACTCCCGAATTTCTATGAATTAATTTATCTTCAATTAGGTTTATTTCTCGCTAATTCCTAATTCAATTTTAACCCTTTATTTCATCTCTTAGGGTTAATCCCATATAAGCCTAAGGTTATTCCGGTAATTAATGACCCTCTTACTACTGGTACTAACCTTAAGTCATCCTTTATCCGATATAAACCTCAATTTATATAACTCTCCATCGTAATTCATTCAATTAACACTCATTAATTTTTCCCACTCATTTCCACAGATAATAATATTTTTTCGGGTCTTAAGTATGTCGTACTACCCTTCCCCAAGTCCCAATATGTTATTATTCAACACTAAAAATTTCTCAAATTTGGTATTTTCTCTAAAATGGAAAAGAAAATAATTCACATTTCCAGGGGGAGTCGATCGATCGACATTCTTGGGTCGATCGATAAGATATTTGCCCAGATTCCTGCATAGGTTTACCTACGAGTTTTACACTTTTCCACCATCAACACCATTATTAATTAGTCCCAAAATCCTCATAATTCATCTCAAATGATATATCAAGGTGTATAAATGATTTCTAAAATTTAACAACATAAATTCATGAAGAAGTTTCAATTAAAATCATGTTATTTCCCTTAAAATCCAGAAACTTCTTATTTTATCATTTCTCTAAGAACAACTATAAATCCCAAATTTTCTTCACCAAATGATACCAAATTTTGTGGATTAATATATATATATATATATATTCAAAAAAGGATTAATCCTACATAATTCTCACTTCAAGGAATGAATATAAAATCGTCACGATTTATCTCTGAATCATGCAACTTTTCAGAATTTTATAACTATCCTAACGTGGACAACATACGTGCGAAATTAGCAATAGTTAATCAATTGCCTCTGATTTATAGGTTTGAACCATTGGAGAAGATTGTTCTCATAATCCTTCTTCCTTTTTCCGATCAACCACCGTTGGTGGTGCAAGGTATCTCTTAGCCCCTTGGTTTTCCTTGAAAAACTCTTCCTCTCCTAGAGAAGTCCCTCACTCTCCTCAATGGATTTCCTTTTGATTTTTGGTGAATGAATCTTATTTCTACAAACTCTTCACTTATATAAGACCACCTCAACATTCGTAGTTACTATTCACCCCAATTTACAAATGACCAAAATACCCCTCTGGGGTATCTGTTCGGTTTCAACTTGTCCTGAGACCCAAATTAATCCCTAGGTAGACTTTTTCGACTATTTAAACCCTTTCGTACACTTTGGCACAGTCAAATGACCATTTGGATGAAATAAAATTAGTTTACAGTTCATTCCATTTAAATATAGTCTCCACACGACTCACACATGCGTCTTGAATTAATTACTATAATTATCGTCTTCATCACTCCCGACAATTTTATAAAATCATAATCATATGTAAAGTCATTATCTTATATATTACTTTTAATCACAAGTAATATTCAACATAAATCATATATTACTTTATTCTAGAGTAATATTTAAATCCGGATTAATTTTCAATTATCCTACAAATAATTCTAATTAATCCCATTTTAAAAGTCATTAAAAATACGGGGTGCTACATAATTCCCCCCTTATAACGGAATTTCGTCCCAAAATTCAAAAAAAGTATACCAGATAAGAACAACTCCAGTTATATGTTGCACATCACATCCTCACGTTTATAAGTAAACTACTCCGTACCGCCCATAGAGTATGCTATTAGATACATTTACTAATGAACACCTTAAGTATGTTCTTTTTAAACCCCAGGTTACCCTATGACGTAGGTTCTTGCCCAAGACTTACTGTTTAAGTTTCACTACTTAAACTTATTTTAGAGATTCACTATCTAGCCTTCGACTATTCGCACTTTAGTAGATTAATCGTTCTTTAGAAACATACAATCTCGTCTCGCGATGATCGCACACAAGTAGGTTATTTGCACAATATATATTGTACACACATTATATACTATAAGTATCAATTTATCTCCGATCTTCGCAATAATACCTGTTCCCCCACCTTTAACTAACAAGCAGGAGAGCGATAAGGCTTATCGTGCCATACCTCAACTGGCACCATGCCCAAAAGTGAACTTATATGAGTTATTATACACAAGCTCCACTAGTGGAAGGGAATTCTCTCATCCTCCCCTAATATCCAAGGGTACACATATAATTTATTCTCCAACATCTAATTAGTCCATTTGCTCTGCCCATTCGTCTGTGGATAATAAGCCGCACTCAATCACAACTCGGTACCTATGGCCTCGTGAACACTCTTCCAAAATCGAAGAACAAAGATCTTATCCCACTTGGACACAATATTAAATGGTACAATATATAACTTCACTATCTCGGTTATAAATATTTGCGCATACTGTCCCGTTGTAAGATTAGTCCTAACTACCATAACGTAAGCTACTTCGATCAACCGATCCACTATCACCCATATAGTATCGTAACCCCCTTCACGATAAAATCCTTGGGAATACTCTCCCATTAATACTTAGGAATCCCTAATGGTTTAAGAAACCCCAACTGGTTTCGGATGGTCCACCCTTTACCAACAGACAGGTGACCCATTGCAAAATGAATTTAGCAATATGTCTCTTCATTAAATCCCATCACCACTATCGTATATCACATGATACATCTTACATTCTCTCAAATGTACCTCTAATCGTGATCCATGTGACTTTGCCTCACCGAGTGTCACAAGTCTTTCCCCCGCTTTAAAAATTATTTTCTCGTGAAACGTAAGCCTCTTACAAATGTTACAGAATAAGCTTCGACTTCCCTAGATAAATGTTGTCGAATTCACACGACAATCATAATCTAATACCTAATACAATACTTTCAATTACCTAGGGTTCCCATACACCCTATATCTCGCGCATTATTGTACAAATAAATTCTTGCGCATTCGACATTCTTTTCTATTCATGATGTAACCATTATGTACTAGTTTTCTCGTCAGAACTAGGCGACTCTACCAGCCTTAAGTCATAGTGTAATTATCAACTCTCAATTATAGTCTTGTATATGTATAATAACCAAAGTACGAAACCCATGTACTATTGACCAAACTTCTCTCTAACTCCCAACGTTTAATAGTTTCTTGCGTGGGATGTCTCGCAAAGTGAAATCCAAACAAGGAACCCCCCAGATACACTACTACCTTACATAGTCGATTGTCAAGATCGTAAGGCCCTCAATCCATAATATATACCTTCCCATAATCTCTGGATGTTTACTTAAAATCTACTTATGTCCCTTCGAATTAACATGAAACATGGCGCTCTCACTATCCCTAGTTTGTGGCACTATATATATATAACAAGCTATATCTCACTGCTTGATAATAAACACTATGTATCTTGAATCACATCGGTGAATAAATACCTACGCAACGGGATCACATATAACTAAACAACTTACTCACTGAAGTCTATGATACCATGAAATTTTTTATACATAAACATACATATAGGCCCAACCCTATTTCAGGTGGGGCCTCACAAAATTAATATTACTACCCCCGGAGTATCCATAACGATAGTCCTATCACTTAATCTACTATTGTTCAAATATTTGGTAATTAATCACTTCACATTATGATAATAACATATACTTTACTAACTCAATGCAGTAGTGAATTATAACAATAAAATATGCTCTTAGGGACCACCCAGCTTACTCACGGGCCAAATCAAAATTCCCAATACTCGTGATAAATACATTTGTAACCAGACTGTTAAAACTAACATACCCATTAAACTCGACTCAGTGGTGAATTTTAGTGTTAATAATTCATGTATATATATTTTGACGTACCCCTGTCATTTGAATTAATCCTTTACTAACAATGAGGGGAAAAAACTTCACCAGTCTCGCCTAACCGTAGGGTCCTAGAACTTAGCTACCAACATGACCCATGAGAATTTGCAATCGTTATACATCTAGGATTGAACCCATTAGTTGCCCCCTCCTTGTGGTGGACAAATTATTCTATTCTGCAGCTTAGACGCCCATTACTGAAACGTTGGCCCAAAATCTCTAGGCCCCACTTATGGACTTACTGGCCTTCCTACTACTTCTTGGCCCTCGTCGACCCTAAAATATGGTATGCTACCATTAACGAGGATTCCACTGGTCCTTCCTGAACCCATCACTCTCGGGTTGTAAATTCTTAGGCCCAATTCCTCCACTGGATATCTTACTCCTCTAGTTGTTATGCCAAATAGGCATGGTTTACCATTCCCAATCTTATCAATCACACTTCTCAATGTGTAAATATTCAACACTTGTAACTCCACTCTCTACACATAGGGAAATTTCTCGTTACTGGTCCCACTGACCATTTGGGATAACCCTTCTCTCAAAACTGACAGTGTTAGCTCCCAATTATTATCTTCGTTCTTCCTTTGGCTCCACTTGTCCAATGGAACACGTTGTCGACCTCGCTGGTCTTGGATGAATTCATCGCCGCCTAGGAATGATTTAAAATAGTTCCCTTACTGGGTATACCTTCCGATAATGTTTCACTATCACCATTGAATTCAATTTTGTCCTTCGGCTAGGTTTTTTTCCTAACCCTCCGGGCTCCCCTCCTTCTAGAATCGGTTACAAATTTCTTGATGACATTGACCCTAGTCATCTTCATCACATTTCTCACTCGTACTTGAGTATTTAACTCATGAGTCCTTTCAAAACAATGAACTCTTCTGAACTTCGATACACTCCTTAGTCGCTGGGTAAGGAGTTCATTAAGCAGTTGACTGCTCTTTCTCATTAGGCTATCTTTCTTGCCCATATGAGATAAGTTTCAAAATTCTGGTCATATCCTAGTTAAACACAAAATGGACGATTTCAAAGTCGAACCATACAAAAATTTCTCGTTTAGCTTCACTCATACTTCTTTATATGAGATGTTTAACTCTCATCACTTTAGATTGCTCCTATGAGCAAAAACAATTTCTTCCGAAATTTTCAAGTCTTGGGTGTTACTACACTTCACTCTACATAATTTCCTTTGGATTTCTTCCTTCAAAAAACTCCTTCTGACTCTCTCACCCTTCGCTGACAGTGTTGGGTGTGTTTGTAATAGCACAAACGTTATGCATAACGGTGCGTGGGAAACTACAACTCCCGAACGCCTTCTTCACTGTCCTCAGTTTGAACAATAATTTTAGTGGGTTCTATCTCAAACACCATTTACTAAACACTCTATCTCTTTGGCTGAGTCCTCCTCCCGCTATCCTTCTAATGGCCCTTGCTAGTCATCGATGCGTGATCGAGCTCGTATAAGAATTAAATCGCTTAAATTTCCTGACAAGAGTACGTATGTTGTAATACGCAAAGGAATACAACGTCCTCATAATTGGGCTCTATATCAAAGAATGCTACTGAAATGTAAAAAGCCGTACAGATCCAAAGGACACTAGAACCTGATGCACTTATACCACCTGTGACACCCCACCTAATTAAATATCGGGTGATGAATTCTTTATTAAATTAAATCATAATATCCAGTTGGTTCATTCTCAGCATCACTGTCGAAAAACAATTTCTTCATTAATTCACCTAATAATTAATTAATCTAGTGTAAAAAACTTTTCCAGTTTTAATTTAATTAACACCATTTCACGATACGGAATAATAATAAGAAACATCACAACGCAGCTGAACTAAATATAATAAGAATAAATGCGAGTTGAATGACTCTCTAGTTAAAATATTTCATTACCATAAATTATTACTAATATCAATAGCACTGACATAAATAATTACAATCGCTGGAATAAGAATGAAATAACTAGAATCCTGAGCAACATGCCCTAAATGAAAGAAGACATTATAGATGTGTGATTCAGCATAATGTACGCGCCCAAATAAAATATGTCTTTCCAGTAGAAATAACCCATCGAGATATTCATATTCTATGTCGGCATCCCTGATGTACAAGATACAATAGAGAAGATAATATGCAAGGAAACGGGTCAGAGCCGGGTAGTAAAAGATTTTTAAAAATAGCAAGTGCTTAATAAGTGCAATTAAGAAATTATTATGTACATATTAGTTTCTCGGACTCTCACTTTAAATTATCACCTCTCATCTAGTGTACACGCCTAACGTACCTTATCATATCCTAAATTAAGGTTTTTAATTATGATTCTATCCCACATCATTTCCCTGTATTTCTCACATAATACGTACGATAATTAAACATGTTCATTTCTTTTCAATATGAACTAGACTGTTACAACTTTAAGATAAAGTACTCACTTACTTAATTAAGTCAAATCTCCTTATTCATTTTTATCTACAATTTCACATAATAGATTACCTCATAAAATATGTGCTAATCTATACATTTCACACACAAGATTACATCACAGTATATATAGTTTAATCTACTATTCTCACATAGTAGATTACATCACAGTATAGATATTTATCACATATTCTTGGGTCGATCGTTCGATCGATCAGATATTTGCCTAGATTTCTGCATAGGTTTACCCACGGGTTTCACACTTTTTCACCATTATAAACATTATCAATTAATCCCAAACTCATAATTCATCTCAAATGATATATCAAGGTGCATAAATGATTTTTAACATTTAACAACATAAATTCATCAAGAATTTCAATTAAAATCATGTTATTTCCTTTAAAATTCCGAAACTTCTTATTTTATCATTTCTCCAAGAACAACTATAAATCCCAGATTCTCTTCACCAAATGATTCCAAATTTTGTGGATTAAAATATATATATTCAAAAAAGGATTAATCCTACATAATTCTCACTTCAAGGAATGAATATAAAATCGTCATAATTTATCTTTGAATCATGCAACTTTTCAGAATTTCATAACTATCCTAACGTGGACAACATACGTGCGAAATTCGCAATAGTTAATCACTTGCCTCTGATTTATAGGTTTGAACCATTATATAAGATTGTTCTCATAATACTTCTTCCTTTTTCCGATCAACCTCCGATGGTGGTGGTGGTGTAAGGTGTCTTTTAGCCCCTCGATTTTCCTTGAAAAACTCTTCCTCTCCTAGTGAAGTCCCTCACTCTCCTCAATGACTTTTATTTTGATTTTTGGTGAATGAATCACATTTTTGCAAACTCTTCACTTATATAGGACCATCTCAAAATTCGTAGTTACTATTCACCCCCAACTTACAAAAGACCAAAATACCCCTCTGAGGTGTCTGTTCGGTTCCAAATTGCCCCGAGATCCAAATTAATCCCCAGGTAGACTTTTTCATATATTTAAACCCTTTCTGACACTTTTTCACAGTCAAAACGACCATTTAGTTGACATACAAATAATTTACTATATATTCCATTTACATATAGTCCCGACACGACTCACACGCGCGTCTCCACTTAATTACCATAATTGTCGTATTCATCACTCGCAACAATTTTATAAAATCATAATCATATGTAAAGTCATAATCATATATATTAATTTTAATCACAAGTAATATTCAACATAAATCACATATTACTTCATTCTAGAGTAATATTTAAATTCGGATTAATTTTCAATTATCCCACAATTAATTCTATTTAATCCAACTTTAAAAGTTATTAAAAATACGATGTGTTACATTTAACTTGATTACCATAAGGGGAATAATCATCTTTTGGATTAAGTGAGTTATCCAAGAATATCACTATAACTCATCATGATATTTTAAATGGAAGGACTATTGGGAAATCTCTTTAATGTGGTCTAGTTTGTCGACATCGTCTTCATCACCCATTTTTTTAACAATCTTGAAAATTTTAAGATCTAAGGTCATGTTACTGATAGAAAAGAAAATGAGTCTAATGTGTATGTCTTTGTTGCAACTCATTTTTCATCAAAATTCCCTTGAACCTACAAATAAACTCAAAAGTGTATAGGAAAAGTAAGGGAGTCAATCCTAGTTTAAGGATGAAACACAAAAAGTATGAAGACATGTCTAGATTCATTTGCATATTATTTTTTTTATGATTTTTCAAAGGACTATTAATTAACTAACTATACTATTTTTTTTAAAGTACTAACTAAGATGTAATATCTAATAAGTGAAAACAAAATTGTGCTAAAAATCAAACCAACTAAACTGACTCATGAGGGAATCAAAATTCATCCCTAAAATGGGAGATTTGCCCCCATTAATCATTATCCAATATATGGAATAAATAAATAAAAATATGCAAGGATTAAATCAAGAGAAATTAAAGAGGAATAGATCAAACCCATTTGTTCTTGAATTGGATCAACTCCTCCATTACAAACCAAAATTCTCTCAATTACAATCCCTCACTAATATATTTTATTCTAAAATAAAAACTAAAAACTAAAAAAATAAACAATAATTACAATATACAATGGATGAATTCATAATGGACTCTTAAATAATAAGAGAGATTTTCTAAAAATTCAAACCCTCAAATTATAAAATTGTACATTAGAATTCATCTAAGGAAATAAATTCTACATCATCACTTTATATTGAGATATTTGCTAAAAATGCAATTACTCACCATAAAGGAATGGAAAATAAGTTACTTTCAAACGGGATGAATTCAACCTCACTCTACATTGAGATAGTTGCTAAAAATGAAAAAAAAATCACTATAGAGGAGTGGAGTGGAATTCGTCCAAGAGATAAATTCTACCGCACCACTCTATATTGAGATATTTGCTAAAAATACAGTTACTCTTTATAGAGGGGTGTAGGAGAATTTATCACACAAAGTTGAAAACTAAAACTAGGATTGTCTTCAAATTCCACCACGTCTTCAATGTATAGGGTGCACATGAAGTAGAAAAAAATTAGGCATAGTAATTATGCGTGAGGGGTAAGAGGTGTGAGAGGGTAATCTGGTAATGTACGGACATGTGCATGTGTAATGGGTGAGAATATCTGATTTTTTTATGAGCGTAATTTGGGGAGTTTCAAATATGCATGTGGGTTAAAAAGGGCGAGAGGGGCATTTGCAGAAAATGGATTATTTGGCTTTTAAACACATGGGGGAGTTTTACGCTTTGGTTTGTTTTTGTTTTTGATAGAATATGGAAATCGAGTAAAGTACTAGGGAGGTAAAGTGGGTCTAAGGTAAAAATGGGTATTTGGTTTGGAAAGGTTAAAAGGATATATGGTCATTTGGGTTAAAGTTTGGGCAGGTGTGGATGTGGGTTCAGGTTTGGAGATGGGTCTCAATTACCCAAATTTGGAAGAGAGTAATGTTCGTGGTCGTGAGTTAGTGCAGTGTAGAGAAAGGGTCACCGGGTTTGGATTTCTGGATGGGTTTCAGCCGACTTTGGAGGTATGGAAGGTCGGGTCTAGGTAGGATGTCGCCGGAGTTGGTCTGGTTTGTGGGTTAAGGCTGGATGGATTGGGTCCAGTTGAGGGACTTATGGGGTGTTGATGGAAAGCAGTTGGGTAAGTTTATGGTTTGGTTATGGGGGATGAGGAGAGATAGTGTGAGTGGTTTTGGTGGGGAAGATGAAGTGGGGGTGGTTTGTGCATGGTGAGGTGTATAGGATAAGGGTGTGTGGTGTCTGAGTTGTTTGGGTGTATGCGAGTTTAGGATATAGTGGTTGTGTGTGTATTAGTTGTGACCCTAAAAAAATAAACTAAGACTCCAAATAAAATCTATAAAATTAAAATCCTATAAAAAATATTTACAAAACAATAAAATAAAACTAAATAGTATAAAGTCTAAAAAAACTGCTAATTCTAAAAAAATAAAAGACTTAAAATAAAATAATACTAATTAACTTAATAAAATATAATAAAATGAAAATAAAAATAAAAATGAAAAAGAAATAAAATTAAACTACACCTAAAAAGAACTATTAAAAATAGCCGATACAAATAAATCCTAAAAATATATACAAAATTCTAAACAATATAAAATAAATCCTAAAAATTGAAGACGACTCAAATAAAAATCTAAGAAAAATTAATAAAAAATAAAAATAAAATAAAGGGTGCAAACTAAACAAACAAGGCTCGGGAATGGGTTAAGGTTCGGGTTTGGAGACTAGTTAACAGGTACGTGGATTAGGTTTAGCTCATTTAACTACATCTTCACTGCATTTTGCCTTGATTTAATGATTTTGAATCTGCAAACAACATCTGACCTACAAAATATGCATAAACGCGCATAAAACCCATTTTACCGAGAATTAGCAATTAAAAATCCTCCATTTGGGGTATTATTTAAGCACTTTTGGGTGCTTATCACACTATCCTGAAACATAACATTAGTAGTCCTCGAGCAAAATATAGAGAGAAAGAAAGATAAGAAACTAAAAGTATTCCACTTTCACGGGTACTTGTGATTGCACTTAGCATGTGCAACAAGACTTTAAATCTATAGGTTGCCCTACATGACAAGTTTTGTCTCATGAGGGTTTGCAGGGAATATACCCCAAAAGTTCATTATTTGCAATGACAGTCAATCTCTTATTAGACATAAAATAATCGCACACTCCATCATGAGACATTTATTTTGAAGAATACCAACTAAATTTTATATAAAAAGTTTAGCTATGTGAATACTCAAGGCACATCCTTCCTAGAACTCAACATGCGTGTGTGTGAATCAGTCATAACAGGTTGAATGTCATAAGATTAATTCCTAGATCTCCTATTCAGAATCAATGCTTCAACTTCAAAATCTCACTGGATATAGCTTTCTCTAACGAACTCACGAGATTTGGGTAAGTGTGTCGCTCTTGTGTGTGATAAGGTGAGTAAATGTAAGCAAGGTCAAACGTCTCACAGACATATAAGAAAGAATGAACATATTAGAAAGAAAAATGATCTCATGAAATAATTCTACTCACTATAGTGAGAACTTCGAGTTATTCACCACATTAACCTTCGTTTTCCCGAATACCTAAGGGAAAACATGGATGCTTTTTGGTGAGGGAGAAATGAAATGAGAAGTATATGATGATATGAGGTAGGATGGTGATATGATGGATATATGGTGGATGTTTTAGAAGAGTGTATTACACTTGAGGAAAAAAATATATTTATTTCATAAGATTTTTCTTGCAACTTTCTTTTTTTTTTTCTTATTTTTCTAAATACTCATCAATGTGTGAGATAAATCTGCTAAAAATACAAATAACCCCAACATAGATTTGTATCTAAGTTTTTCTCAACCTGAATCCAACTCTAGGAGAGATATTCGCTAAAAATGCAAAAGTCTCTATAATGGATTTTCTCCTTTTGCTTTCTCCATTTTTCAAATACTCGTCAATGTCTGAGATAAATTTGCTAAAAATAAAAATAATCCCAACATAGATTTGTATCTATATTTTCTCCATCTGAATCGAACTTTGGGTGAGATATTTGCTAAAAATGCAAACACTCTCTATGATGGATTTTCTCCTTTTACTTTTTTTTATACTCTCAACACTCTTCTCTTTTTCAAAGTGGTGGGTGGCAGTGTTGGTATAAAAATAGGGATGGTAGAAAGTGATGATATGTAAAATGGAAGGTGTATGGATGAGGATAAATGTATGATAAAATGAAATTTGGTTAGTGTATGAGTGATGGTGTGGTGATCGGGACAAACTTCAGGACACATGTTTCTTACAACTCGAAAGTGATGTCGTTCTCAGTGATCGAGCCAAAAATTTAGTGAAGAATAATGAGATCATAGAACGATTTAAGTGCAGACCCAAAGGAAGTTAAATCAACTTATGACTCAGAGATTGCGTAAAACACTCTAAAAGGTTGAAAGGAACGAATCTCACAAGCTAAAGTCTCCATATGCGATCCCTAAGGTTTTCTTGAGAATTGTAATACTCTTCAACTCTAAACCTTAGCGATGTGATAAGTGCGTAACTTTTGTTAAGTCTAGAAATTCATGGTGAAAAATGCCTTAGTACGTATTATATAAGCTATTTAGAAAAAAATATCCTCTAGCTTGATTCCTAGACTTAAAAAATGGATGATAGAAAATTCGCGTCAATGAGTGAGATGTAAGAAACTGCAAAAAAAAATTTAAAAAATAGGTTTTGGTTTTTTCAAAAAGAGGTACAATTTTGATAAAATTCCCCACCCCCCAAAAAAAAGGAACTTCGTCCTCGATGGTAAGTAAAATGATTTTTAAAATTGAGAGAAGAAGGTAGGAAAGAGTTTACCATAATCAACTGCCAATGAAGTGGACAAAAGAATTCAAAAAGAAACCTGAATAAAAATGAGATAAAAAATGCGTACAAGTCTATAAACAAAGCATTGGGTGGTGGGAAACACCATCCTCAAACAGGATAAGACTTATACTCATAAACAATGGGATGCCTCCCCGTAGCGCTAAGTTTAATGTCTTTAGAGAGACTGAACCATTCTCACCCTAAAGATAAGAACTAAGAAAGCGCAGGGTGGCAGAAAAATTGGGTGATGATAATCACCCCCAAACAAGACTGAAGCTTTAGTCTTATTGGATAAAATTGACAAGGGTGAGGGTGAAAAAACACCGATCACAGGCCTTATTTTTTGTGGTTTTTGAATATTTTGAAAAAGGAAGGAAATATTTTTGTGATTTTTAGAGAATGAAAGGAAGAATTTTTTTTTTGAATATTTATAAAAATAAAGGAAGAAAATAGTTTTCGATTATGTTATAAAAATAAAGGAAGAAAATGTTTTTGGATTTTTTGGAAGAAAAGAAGGGACAAAATTATTAGGACTCTTTGAATTTGATGAACTCATTAAAACCGACTATCAAAAGATTGAATTGGACACACACAAGCCAAGGACAAATCCTAACTAGCACATAGCCAATTTATATCTTCAAAATTAGTGAAAGGGGTAGACAAATTTTAATTTAGTCTGAGAGTGACAAAAATCATGAAATTTATCTTTGTGATCGCCTTTGGAAAAGTGTGTTCCTACTGGGCTAGCTAGTGGATTGATTTTAAATTTAATGATAGCTAGGTAGCACACAAAGGATAAGCGAGTGAGTCAGGTAATGAAATCACTTCTCTTGAATGAACCGGTGTAGGTCTTAATTGATTAATTCATCACACCATTAAAAACTAAAATGCTATAATAAAAATCAAATAAGATCATATAGTCACACACATATCTGACTCCCTTGCAGGGGATTCACGAGGGTTTGAGAAATATACCTCCCATAATTTTTATAGGCGTCGGGTGATGAGATTCGACTGGGGAGAGATCTCGCCTATCTCTGTCGGCCCTGAGATTCCTACCAACCCAAAGTAGAGAGGCTTCTAAGTCCTCCCCTTTGAATTCCCTCTCTCTACCTTGTCTAGTTTCCCTATCATGCTTTTTTTCTTTTTATTACAAATTTAAATGAAAAACAAAATAACAGTGTATCCAAGCACCACAATACAAGCCTTATAAGAAAATGAGAAATGGTACAAAAAATAAGAAAAATAAATGATAAATGAACTATACTAAAATCTTCACAAGTACTTCAAACTTCAAAGATAGGCAACAGTGTCATTTGATAACTTGGACTTTTAATAAACCATCCTCGGCAACGGTGCCATTTGATACAAAAGAAAATGCATCTAATGTCTATGTCATTGTTGCAATTCCTTTTCCATCAAAATTCCCTTGAACCTACAAATAAACTCAAAAGTGTACAGCGTAAGTGAGGGAGTCAATCATAATCTAATGATGAAACAAATAATATATGAAGACGTGTAGATTCATTTGCATATTATTATTATTTTATGATTTTTCAAGGGATTATTAATCAACTAACTATAATAATTTTTTTAAAGTACTAACTAAGATCTAATAACTAATAAGAGAAAAAAATTTGTGCTAAAAAGAAATCTAACTAAATTGGACTCATGAGGGCTTCAAAAATCATTCCTAAAATGGGAGATTTTCCCTCATTAATCATCATCCAATACATGGAATAAACAAATAAAAACATGCAAGGATTAAATCAAGAGAAATTAATTAGGAATAGATCAAACCCATTTGTTCTTGAATTGGATTAACTCTTCAATTACAAATCAAAATTCTCTTAATTCCAATCCCTCACTAATATACTTTATTCTAAAATAAAACCTAAAAACTAATTACAATATACAATGGATGAATTCATAACGGACTTTTAAATAATAAGAGAGATTGATAAAAATGCAAATCCGTAAATTATAAAATTGTACATTAGAATTCATCCAAGAAAATAAATTCTAAATCATCACTTTATGTTGAGATATTTGTAAAAAATGCAAAAACTCACCATAAAGGAATGGAGAAGAAGTTACTTCCAAAAGGGATGAATTCAAGTTACCATTCTACATTGAGATAGTTGCTAAAAATGAAAAAAATTACTATAGAGGGGTGGAGTGAAATTCATCCAAGAGATAAATTCTACCACACCACTCTATATTGAGATATTTTCTAAAAATACAAATACTCTCTATAGAGGGGTGGAGGAATTTTTATCACACAAAGTTAAAAACTAAAATGAGGATTGCCTTAAAATGCCACCAAGTCTTCAATTTATAGGGTGCACATGGACAAGGGGCAAATGGGGCATGCATACACATAGGCATGTGTAATGGGTGAGAAAAATATATGATTTTCTTATGAGGGTAATTTGGGGAGTTTCAAATGTGCATGTGGGTTGAAAGGGTGATAGGGGCACTTTTGGAAAATGGGAAATATGTGACTTTTAAACACATGAGGGAGTTTTACTCTTTGGTTTGTTTTGTTTTTTGATAGAATGTGGAAATCGGGTAAATTACTAGGGAGGTAAAGTAGGTATAAGGTAAAAATGGGTGTTGTCTTTGGTAAGGTTAAAAGGGTATATGGGCATTTGGGTTAAAGTTTGGGCAAGTGGGGATATGGGTTAAGGTTTGGAGATGGGTCTCAGTTACCCGGATATGGAAGAAGGTAAGGTTCATAATCCTGAGTTAGTCCAATTTAGAGCAGGGGTAACCGGGTTTGGATTTTTGGATGGGGTTCATCCGAATTTGGAGGTATGGGAGATTGGGTCTAGGTGGGATGGCTACCGGATTTTGTCGGGTTTATGGGTTAAGGCTGGCCGGATAGGGTATAGTTGAGGGATTTATGGGGTGTTGATGGAAAGCATGGGGGTAAGTTTAAGGTTTGGTTATTGGGGATGAGGAGAGAGTGTGTGAGTGGTTTTGGTGGGGAATATGAAGTGGGAGTGGTTTGTGTGTGGTGAGGTGTATGGGATAAGGGTGTGTGGTGTGTGAGTTGTTTGGGTATATGTGAGTATAGGATAGTGTGGTGTATGCGTGTGTTAGTTGTGACCTAAAAAAATAAACTAAGACTCTAAATAAAATCTATAAAATTAAAATCCTATAAAAAATAAATATTTACAAAAATGATAAAATAAAAATAAACAGTATAAATTCTAAAAAAAATAAACTTCTAATTCTAAAAAAATAAAAGACTTAAAATAAAATAATACTTACAAACCTAATAAAATATTATTAAAATGAAACTAAAAATAAAAACTAGAAATGAAATAAAAGTAAAGTAACACCTAAGAAGAAATATTAAAAATAGATGACACAAATAAATCCTAAAAATGTATACAAAATTCTAAACAAGGTATAAAATAAATCGTAAAAATTAAAAATGATTCAAATAAAAAAATTAATAAAAAAAAATAAAGGGTGCAAACTAAACACACAAGGCTCGGGATTGGGTTAAGGTTCGGGTTTGGGGACTGGTTAATAAGTACGTGGATTAGGTTTAGCTCATTTAACCACATCTTCACTACATTTTTCCATGGTTTAATGCTTTTGAATCCACAAACGGCGTTTAACCCACAAAATAGACATGAACACACATAAGACCCAATTTATCGAGAATTAGCCATTAAAAATCGTCCATTTGGGGAATTATTTAAACTCTTTTAGGTTCTTATGAGTTACCAAAAGTTCGATTAATATTTTCCATTCTAGCATTGAATAGGGCATTTGAGATACCTAGAAAAGGGATACCAAGTAAAACGGGGATATATTTGGTATTTCAAGCCATATGTTAAGAATAAAAAATAAAAAATTCCATTGGGAAATATTATTTATTAACATGAAATACGAAATCGTCCACCACTCCTCTCAGAATGTCACAGATAAGTCCACTAATTGGAGGGTGATTTTGGTGGGCTTTAGATCACCCACCCCGAGTTGTTTTAACGTGGAGTATGGTAACAAATTGACACTCTCGCCTAAATTAAGAAAATATTGATCAATTTTGAACTTTTTAATGACACACAAGATTTTGGGGCATTTGGCGTCTTTGTATTTTATAGACAACTCAGATTCTATGTCCAAGCTCACATTTGAGACAAAATTCTTTTTTCTTCACATAAACACTTTTCTCTTTACCACGATTAAGTCCTTGAGGAAATTGGCATAAGAGGTAACTTTCTTGATAGCATCAAGAGGATGAATGCTTATTTTTACTTTTTAAACACATCTAAGATGTCAAAATTATTGTGCACCTAATTTTTTAAAGGGGGAGGGGTAGGATGGGAAGGGGGACAAGCCTTTGAGGAAAAGGCACAAGAATAGGTATTTTTATAACCAAGTACGGATCGATTTGTGGCTCCTTACTACTATCTTCGGGTGAGACTTCTAAAGAATTTTAAGGTGTGGGCAGTATTGTCTTATCAAAATAATTCCCACTTAATAGATTAAAGATGAATTTTTCTTGATCCTAATAACCCCACGGACACGAGGTAGTAACATTTAGCACGTACATAAGGATTTTCTTATGTCGGGGAACATAAGGAGGTACAAGAGGAAGGAGTTGAATTTTCAAGGGTGGCCTTGTTGGTACGAGTGTTTATATTTTTATTTTAGAGGATTTTGATATTCTTGGGATTAGCCCCATGAGGTTGTTGGTATATTTAAGGTGGAGGTAGGCAAGCTTGGTCATTTTTCCATATAAAACTGAGGTGATTTTTCCACGATGGGTTATCGCCCTCGCCAAGTAGGGTGTTATAAAACTAGATCCGAACTCTTCAAGTCAATTGTCTCAAAATTTTTAATAGTTGATCATATTTCATAGTTATATCATCCTATTCGGTGAGGTGTTATATACTTTTATTAGAGGTGATCAGGTTTGAAGATCGTGGCTTTACTTGGTTTAGGTCCAAATTGTACCAAAATTGATTAGTTTTGGGACAATACTTGAAATGTGCCTCGATATCATCTGAATCTAAACACAAGAATTCTCGAGAGAACGTTTTCTCAATGGATTGTTTTGAATTAAGAGAGACCACCATGGACAAAATATACGAGTCTCTATTTCTCAAAATTGTGTTAAGGAAATTTTCCCAAGAAATCATTAAATCTCTCCCAATATCCCTCAAAAGTTTTATTTTTACCTTGTGTGAATATTTTAATTTGGGCTTTACGAGTGTTCGTTTGATGGATGGGAAGAATATTTTTAAAAATTGGGCTTTCAGATCGCATCAACTCCCAATAGAATTTGGTCACAAGGTCCAAAGATAAGATTTTTCCCTATTATTCAAAGATAACATGAAGAGTTTTAATGCGTGTTATATCTTTCAACAATTTTGGTTGCTAAAAGTAGCACACACCTTATCAAACTCTTTTACTTTATGATAGGGTTTATGACTTTACATGCCATGAAATGTCGAAATGAGTTGTATCATTCCGTTTTGAAAGTGGAGTTTCGTAATATTATACAGGAAAATGATGTGCAATGTAGAGGTGAACCTATCCGATTGGAGATAACCCCTCCTTGTGCATAGGGTTGATTGATCTCCCTATTATCACTTTACTCAACCAAATTTTCGCCCATAGTGTTGGAGATCGAGTTTGTTTTGGTATGTGAAAATTTGGAAGGTGTAGAGTAATGTCTCCAATAACCACTCATTTGAGGATGGATATTACAAAATGGAAATTTGATAAACATTGTTTAGGTTATGCATTTATGAAATTATTAGATTTTTGGCAGCTGTGTTGTCATGATGACCACTATAAATGGATAAGGATATTGTTAAAAAAATTTGGCCATATGCACAATACTCGGATTTCAAGAAAGATTTTCTAATAACATACATATAATCAAAACAAGAAAAACATTATTCTTTGACTTCATAATATTTTAATACATGCGGGAGTTAAATTGATTAAATATGATTTATTTAAGTGTTAAATTAATAACAATCTTATTTATAGTATATTTGAATTCAATATATCCTATATGATAAACTATTCCAAATCCAGTATATAAATTTTATATAAAAATTTTAATTTCAAATCAAACATAGAAGGAGATGATGCAAATAAGAATAACATGCGTGATTTTTAATGTGGTAAAATTCCAAACCTAGGGAAGACATCCACGCCTCCCTTTATGGAGTAAAACAAAAAAAGTTCACTAATCAAACGAGTTTAAGGTAACATATATAATAAAAATGCAATCAAATGTAAAAGAATCAGATACCAAAATTGAGATCATAATCTCTGTCTCCTTGATTCACCGATGTAAAAATGTCAACCTTGAACTTTCACCGATCATCTGTCAAATGGAAATGTCCCTCTCTCCAAATTGTTAACTACAATAGACCAAAGTGTTGTGCAGTGTGAAACAAGTATAGTGTAGTGAAAATGTTCTAAAATGCAAAACATGAAAGCACTCACTTCAACACAAAAGTAACAAAACATAATATATTTACAAAATAAGATTGGAAATATCATAAAATTATGATTTATTAAAAAACTTACAAAACAAATTTTCAAATATTAATTCTGAATATCGATTTTCATAGATTTCAAGATGTATAACATTTAAGAATAAATCAGAAAGAATCGTTTTCAACATTTTTCTTTTCATAAAAACATTTTAAAACAAATATTAGAAAATAATAATAAAACATGATTTTGTCTAAATAAATTATTTCTACTAATAACATTAGAGAAATTATCAGAATAAACATAAAACGATAACATGGAACATTTAAGAAAGAATTTAAATACTATCATCAAAAAAATTCTAAAAACATTCGTTCAAGAATATATATATATATATATATATATATATATATATATATATATATATATATATATATAAAACACTATCAAGAACATCGTCACGGAGACATACAAATAATTTATTTTCATACAAAAATATGTTCTCTCTCCCTCTCTCTCTCTCCCCCCTCTCACGAGAGAAGTGTTAAAACATGAATGCAAACATTATTTTTATAATGTATCAACAATATATCACCAAAAATTAACTAGGAAGGCTTATCATTAATTCAAGGTTAGTTTCCAAAGGTTGATATTAACAAAAATACAAGAGAAACATATCTAAACAAGATATTCAACAAATATTCAAGATCTATAGATTTCTAATTTTAACAAATATATATAACATGTAATGTAAAAATTAGAACATTTAGATCATAAAAAACTTCATAAAATATTCGGATTTAACAAAATTAAGACAGTTTTGAGTTTTGAAAAAATCATTTGAACATTAAAGCATAACAACTCTCTCGATAACAACACAATATTTCAATCTCTTCTTAAGATGATGTGTAAGATCATTGAGAGTTTTCAAAACAAAAATTATATAATAAGAAGACTAAAAACGAATTCAAAACATGTGTTTGAATATGAAGTTATGCACTCGCTCTCTCGCTCAAAATATTACTCTCTAAATCTCTATAAGAAAACATGAAACCCTAAGTTTATCTCACTTTAGTAAAATGACTAATCTGTCCAACTAACCCTAATAAACTATGTAATAAGGTTTATATAAGTGAGAAAAGAATACTATAAAGAAATAAAGGGTTTACATGAGTTTTAAATATTTAAGGCTGCGATTACAACTTACAACTTAAGCTAGGTGTTGGGTATAACAAACTCATTTAAAGTTTATTAGCGTTGTATTTAACTAAAAAACCCATTTAAAGAAATAAGCCAAGAAAACAACTACTGGTATTGGGTATAACAAACTTAAATGGTCAAATTAATAGCGAACATGTGCACTAAAGAAAATGAATCTTATTACATATAACGAACATATATAATTGGTCCTAACTGATTATGATACTATATAAATCGGTCAACCCATTTAGCTTTTAGTGTATAATTATACTATCCTGTTAAAGCTGGCAATCTTTAAATGTATACATATAGTATATTATAACTTGTTCATAAACCAAAAGGGACAACTAACACCTATTCCCTACAAGTCTAAGGCACCCAGGGTCATAAAGATATTTAATAAAGTAACCTAGAGGTGATAAAAGGATCTCATTAAATAAGTCTAATGTCTAAAGGTATAAGCCTCCTTCAAAGCAAAAGGGATTCAACTATTAGGATATAAATAACCTACATGTGTCGGTCAATAAAAATTATACACAGTCAAACGAGTGACTACTTCTGGTCAAAAGAATTGATTCGGAAAGAATATTTCATTAATTGATGGTATATAGTTACAATCGGTCAACATCCAACTTTATAATAACTTATGGTATATAGTTACAATCAGCCAACAACAACTGCAAGTCATTGAAACATCCTAAATAGTTGATTTATTGGAGTCTACATTATTTAGGCATTTTAACTACTATGGATATTGTGGTCTCAAGTTTAAAATACATTTTGACACAATGTCCAAATAGTTGAAATGCTTAAATAATATAGACTTAAGCAAGTCAACTACTTAGGGTGTTTCAGTGACTTACAGTTGTTGTTGACCGATTGTGATTATATACCATCAATTAATGTAAGATTTGATGATGACCGATTGTAACTATATACCATCAATTTATGTAAGATTCTTTTTTAATCAATTCTTTTGATTGGAAGTAGCCATTTGTTTGACTAGGTATAATTTTTGTTGACCACCACATGTAGGTTCTTTGTATCCTAATAGTTGTAGACCTTTTTCTTTTTAGAAGATTTATATCATTAGACATTAGAAGAATTTTTGTAACACCCCGTAATTTTATGCATTTAATATTTAATTAATTTGGGAAATTTTAAATTTTTTGTGTGTTGTAATTTAATTGAATTAATTATGGTAATATTTATGTAAATGTCAATCGGATAGTGAATAATTAATATTTAGTGAAATTTAATTAGTAAGTGAATAGTAATAATCTATTTACGTCATAACATGTATTAGTGACGTGGCGACATTTATTTATCTCAACCGGGAGTCGGTATAGACTAATTTGGGTGTGAGATAAGAATTTTTATAAATTTATTCGGATGTCAATTATGAGTGTACAGTTGAGTCCGAATGGGGCGAGATAGTAAAAAAAGTATACTCGGGGGTAGTAAATGGGTCACGGGACATTTTTAGGCATAGCCACGCCCACACGGGGGTATTTGGGTCACTTGGGCTTGGCCCATTAGAATAAAAAAGGGATTAATCCTAATTACTTAATTAAAGGGAAAAGGGGAACGACTGATTATAGTGTGGAAAACCTAGAGTTGGAGAGAATAACCTAAGGAGCAGTTAAAGGTACTGGGAACTATTTTGGGAGACAAAAGGGGATTTCATCATCAACCTCGAGAATCACACCTCCGGATTAGACCCTACGAAAGCATAAGGCAAGTGGTTAAATTGCTGAAGCATTTAATAATGTTTTCAATTGATATTTGTGTGATGTGAATACCTAAAATTTGTTTTGGGAATAAACGGGTACAAAAATGAGGTTTTTGTAATTTGAACACAAGATGAGAATTGGTGTAGGAATTTATTGTGTTACATGATTCTGAATAGATATCTACCTTAGTTATGATAAACCCAGACGAATTATGAGTGAAATTGTGATGTTAATTTTGTGTTGAGAGTGATTAACGAATAACTCGAGTTGTTCCCCAATTTAGAAAAATAGGAGAGAATGGAAATTAAACGGGGTTTGGGGACTTGATGGGGGTTCCTTGTGATGTTTTTAGTGTAATATATTGATGAGAGTACTTGGGTTAGACTGTAGAAGGAGTTAATAATTTAAGGTTTTCGTCCATAGAGAAACAGGCTTTCGGGGAATAAGAAGACATGTTCGATCGATCGATCGATCGATGGCTGGGATCAATCGATCGATGGTTAGGGATTTTTTGGCAATTCGACCACTTTTAATATATAAGAGAAATTTAATTAAAATTCCTCCCCCACACCTTATTTAATGAGAAATAAATATCGGACATATATTCAAATCAATTATGAGGGAAAGTAATTGAGATTTGGAGGAAATTTATGCGTAACACAGTATGGTTAATTTTAGGGAAAAATATTTTTAAATAATTAAATACGGATCAAGTGGGCGAGTCCGGGTATATTGGTTGAGCGATACCAAGGTGTTAAATTAATTTAGATTAAAAGCTAATTAATTCGGAGTCGGGGATTTAGACTTGGGTATTACTTTATTTTTGGGTCACGAGAGCAAATCCGAATATATTGGTTGGGCAATACCAAAAGTAATTTAATTAATTAATGTATTACGAACTTAGTAAACGGTAAATCCATGGTATTTTATTTCTATAAATATATATATGGTGTGCGATAATATATATATATATATATATATATATATATATATGCATTAATATCAGTGGCTAGATATTATTATTATATATACTCTAGTGCTAACAGGGGAGGTTGCGCGTAGAGGCTGAATCCCCTAACTTGAGGAGTAGGGAGAGTATATCCCTAGGTCACAGAGTCCATTATATGGGTGTGGGGCATCTCATTTTCAGGGAAGGAATATCACCGCCTCCAATATTTAGGTTATTAACCAAGTTAGTGAGAGATTCTAACTTGGGGTAACTAGGTTATGTGAATACACCTAATGGGATAGCACTTTAGAGAATATACATCCGGTGAGTTATTACTTGGGAGGATGTTCATTATTAATTATTATTTCAACGTATGTGTGAATGTTGTAATATGACTATAGGTATATAATGAGATAAATAATTATATACGGGTAAATTAATACAAGCCGTGAATTATATTATATGTATAACGGGTGTGAAAGTTATATGAATTTAAAAAGGGGAATGATTAATTATGTTAATGTTGATAATAACTTAAAAATCATAATTATTGCATACTCGGTTAGAGTAGGGTGGTTACAAGGGGGTATATCGGGTATCTAGTTATGGGATATATAAATAGGAAAATTAATTAAGGCATTAGTAGTGTACGTTAGACGAGGGGCGAGGATATCCTCAAGGGAGTGCGACACAAACTAAAATATGAAGAGCATGCATACATATTTATTATTGCAAGTTAATCATTTGTGTAATATTTTCCAAATGTTTTGGGTTCTAACCCTTGATATAAATATTTTTAAAACCCTTTTAGGTGTCCAGCCACAGGGACACCAGACTTGACTCATTCCAGGGATCCGTTGCTGTAATATATGTGGATGTTGCAGGAGTTTTATAGATGCCTCATTCCTTTTCATTTCTAGCATAGAAATTTCCTATCAGTTACTCGAGCATGTTGCTCACAACTTTATTTAGTTTATGTCAGACTTGTTGAGATATATCTTTATCGGTCTTTACTTTTGTTGATTTTGAACTGATGGTTTATTCGGTCAGTTTATTTAAATTGTGAATGGTTGATTTCAGTTTATTGTGTTTGTTTATATTATTTTTTTTTCGCATGAGTATTTCATTAAATTAATGAAAAGATAAAACTTGGCACCAGTCTAATTTTCTCATTTAGGTGGTTAGTAATTAAAAAGGAGACAGTGATACTAAGAATGAACCAACTGAGAAACCTGTTCTAATTTAATTTAGGACTTCTCACCCGAGGTTAACTAGGCGGGATGTCACAGATGGTATCAGAGAATCAGTTTCTAGTGTCCTTAGGATCTGTTCGGCTTACTACGTTTGGTTGTTATAGAGCCCTATTATTAGGACCTTTGATTCATTTTTCGCTTTTGAGATATCGTTTTCTGCTATTACATTTTTGTATAATTGTGTACTTATACGACTCAATCTATTTTTAGATGCCACCGAAGAGACAGAGAACGAAGAGGGATGAGTTCAGGGAGGCTCATCAGGAGACACATGTACCGCCACCCCTACCCCCACCCGAGTTGATCTCCACTACTCAGGTGGCAGTGATAGTGGCCCAGGCAGTTGAGACAACGATGCGAGCTATTGCAGCTCATTTCCCATAGCCCCAGGCACCGCCTCCAGTGGCACCAGCTGTTCAAGCTTCTGTAGGACCACCTTCTTTGGTAGCGAGTTAGGGAGGCCTTTCAGAAGGGTCATCCACCAGAGTTCCGGGGTAGCACCGATGTAGTAGAGGCATATGATTGGAAAAAAATATTCAGTGACACCTGTGCATGCTAGAGTGTATCGATGTGCAGAAACACATGCTTGCTACCTTCCATCTATCAGGGATAGCCTGACAGTGGTGGGAGTCAGTTACCACTACTGAGGAGAGGGATTTGATGACGATATCCTAGTTCTGGGTGCGGTTTGACCACAAATACTTCCACCGTCGGTAGAAGCCGAAATGAGGAAGAAGTTTAGTGAGTTAGTGCAAGGTGACTATTCAGTGAGAGATTATGAGGAGGAGTTCACCCGTTTGGCAAAATTTGTGCCAAATGAGGTGAGCGACGAGGATCAAAAGAAGTCGAGGTTCATGGATGTCCTGGCTTGGACGATCAGGCAACATTTGATTGGTAATCCTACATTGGTGACGTATACAGATGTCGTTAATGCCGCTCTTGTAGATTGCCAGGATCATCGCTTCCATGCGAAGGGGAACAAGAGGGTGGGGGAGCTGAGCCAGCAGGGCAAGGCAGTTGTTGGTGGTTACACAAGTGGTACTCAGTAGAAGACTAGAAGTCAGCAAGGGAATCAGGCTAAGAAATTTAGGCCTGGTGGTTTTCGATCGGGAGGACAGGGATTTAGGCAGGGTCATTCGGGCCCAAATCAGTAGCAGCAGGTTCCTCAGAGCCATCAGAACCAAGGGAACAATGGGGGAGGCTAGCAGGGCTAGCCACGTCAGGGCCAACCGGGCCAACGACAGGGGGATGGTCAGAGATGCTATTTTATTTGCGGCCAGACATGACACTTCAAGAGGGAGTACCTGAAGAGGGGCCTAGGCCAACAATAGGGTTCCCAACAGGGGCAGCAGGGACAGATGCCACCAGTAGCACCGACTCTGCCAGCCCCACAGTAGTAGGGGCAAATGCACTACAAGCGCGTGTATAATGTCCGGGATGTTCCCAATCCTCCAGCATAGCAGGCGCCGCCAGCGGTTGAGGGTATGTTTCTTATCCATGGTAATGAGGGTAGGATACTTTTTGATACGGGAGCATCTCATTCATTTATTAAATCTAAATTTGCTAAACGGTCTGGGTTACTAGAGACTGCTGGTAGTCTCCGTATGTGTGTAGAGTCACCAGTGGGCAGCGAGGCATTGATTCACTCAATTTGTCGAGGGGTGCAAATTTTGATTGGGAGGCTTAGTTTAGCAGCAGACCTCTTAGTGTTAGATATGGAGGGGTACGATGTCATCCTAGGTATAGATTAGTTGGCAGGTTATCGGGCGTCTGTAGATTGTTACGAGAGGATAATCATGTTCTCTATTCTAAGACAGGAGATATTCCTAATAGTGATGCCTCTACCTGAGGGAGGGTCGCGCACACACTTGTATTATATCGAGGAGGAGACCTCACAGGAGGTGGTACTTCTGTTGTATTCGATTTCGGTAGTGAAGGACTTCAAGGATGTGTTCTAGGAAATACCATGGTTTCCACCAAGTAGGGAAATCGAGTTTGTAATAGATTTAGGACCGAGGATGAGGTCGATTGATCTAGAACCTTATCGTATGGCCCCTTCAGAGATGCATGAGCTGAGAGAGAAGATTCAGCAGCTCTTGGGTCAGGTTTTCATTCGGCGGAGTACATCATCGTGGGGTGCACCATTATTATTTATAAATAAGCGGGATGGTTCCCTTCGGTTGTGAGTGGACTACAGGGAGCTGAACAAGGTGACAATATGGAATAAGTATCCGTTGCCTATAATTGATGATTTATTTGATAAATTGAGAGGGGCATCTTACTTCTCCAAGATCGATTTGAGGTCAGGGTATCATCAGCTGCGTATTCGAGAGGAGGATATTCCTACGACCACTTTCCTATCGCGATATGGATCTTACGAGTTCAGGGGGATGCCATTCGGGCTCACCAATGTGACAATAGTGTTCATGGACCTCATAAACAGGGTTTTCAGAGAGTATCTTGACCAATTTATCATTGTGTTCATTGATGACATCCTGATCTACTCACGTACTGAGGGGGAGCATGCAGAGCATCTGGGTATGGTTCTACAGACGCTGCAGGATCATTAGATTTATGCCAAGTTCGGGAAGTGTGGATTTTAGCTACGGGAGGTACAATTTCTTGGTCATGTGGTGTCAGACCGAGGTGTTTTTGTGGATTCGATTAAGGTGTTGACAGTGAGGGAGTGGGGGCAACCCACGACACCGACCGAGGTGGCCAGCTTTCGGGGTTTGGCAGGTTATTACAAGCGGTTCATTAAGGGATTCTCAAAAGTTGCAGGCCCTTTGAAGAATCTGACTCGGAAGGGGGTGCCTTTTCTTTCGAGTGATCATTATCAATTACCTTTCAATGAGATAAAGGACAAGTTAACTTCTACACCCGTACTTGCTTTGTCAAGGGGAGGGCTAGAGTATCGAGTTTACACCGATGCATCCTTACAGGGACTAGGGGGAGTGCTTCAGCAGGAGGAGAGGGCTATATCTTATGCGTCCAGAAAGCTAAAGCCCTACGAGAGGAATTACCCCACTCATGACCTAGAGTTAGCAACATTCGTTTCTTCTTTGAGGGTATGGAGACATTATCTGCTGGGAGAGTAGTTCACCTTATTAACGGATCACAAGTCACTTAAGTATCTCTTCACACAGAAGGATCTGAATATGAGGCAGAGGTAGTGTCTAAAATTCTTAAAAGACTACTAGTTTGATATTCAGTATCATCTTGGTAAGGCTAATGTGGTGGCAGACGCATTCAGCCAGAGGCCGACTGGGGAAATATCAGCAGTCTGAAAAGCAAAGTGGAGAGAACTTCGATATGAGGATGATGTAGCCAAGGACTACATGCTATCCTTATCCATCACACCAGAGATCATTTTACGAGTTGTGAGGGCTCAGGCGGAGGACTAGATCTGCTGGGAGAGGGTACGCCATCTGTTAGCTGAGGGAGAAGAAGGTTACTCAATTATCTCGGAAGGAGGCTTATGCCTAAATGGGAGGTTAATTGTGCCAGAGGATGAGGAGTTAAGGCATGCTGTTATGACTGAGTCCCATAGTTAGAGATTTACGGTACACCCCGATGGGGATAGATGTACTAGGATATGAGGAGGCAGTATTGATGGGCAAGAGTGAAACGGGATATAATAGAGTTTGTCTCGAAATGTACCTAGTGTCAGCTCATGAAAGTGGATCATTAGAGACCCACAGGGATGCTATAGCCACTAGAGATTCCCATATGGAAGTGGGAGAGAATCTTTATGGACTTCATTACAGGGTCACGACTCCATATGGGTCATTGTGGATCGATTGACCAAGGTGGATGTAAGGACACAAATTTTCAATTGAGTCCTTTGTAGTTTTGGCTCAATTTCGAACAAAAATGTTTGAGTCATAGGATAGAGTTAGTGGCCATCCTTCAAACCTATGACATATTGAAGTTGAAGACCTAATGGCCAAGAGTATAAAGCTTCATCAAATGCCGAGTTTATTATGCCTCGTTTCTACGTCAACAACATTTGTTCCGTTTACTCCTAAGGTATGAATGCATTACATATTTATATAGGATCTTGGAACAATTTGTATTGGGTGTAAGTTTTGTTTAAACTGTTGTTTATTTTCAGAAAGTTTCTTTAAAGCATTAAAATAAAGTTTCTGGGCTAAAACTGAATTTTTATACATTCTGGAAAGTCGTTCGAAATTGTCGTTCGAATGTGTTTTTCGTTCGAACGAGGTTTACCAACGAACTACCTCTGGAACTTCGTTAGAAGTATCGTTCGAATGAGATTTGGAGGGAACAGTTATTTTGCAGTTTTTGACAGTTTTCCCACTTTTCCCACTACTTTACCCCACTACTTTTTGCCAGATTTTATTAGTGCGGGAACTAACATTTTTGTATTAACCTTTTCATATCCTTCCATCTACAAGAGAGATTTTGAGAGAAAAATTCAAATAAAAAGAATTTCATGTTTGAGTGTTTATTTTTCAAAGAAAAATCTTTAAAACTCTTTTGTTTTACACCCATAGTTTGTTTATTCCAAGCTTCCATATAAATATCTTGCTTGGAGTGTTTGGCACCAATTTATCTCTACACCATGAAGAAGAGAAGTTTGGGTTTACTTCTACATCCCTCAAAGAAGAAGTCTCCTATTTTGCCGCGGCATTCTCACATGGTGAAAGGAACCATGTGTGGTTGACGGTGTACCTAAAGTCTCATTAGTGAAGTCCACGGTTCCGGTGGAGCTCCGGGATTGTCAACTAGCTGGAGGTGTTTACAAGAAGACGCGTCAAGTCTTGAAAGGGATCGAGTCGAGGAAGTAAGTCATTTGTCTTGTAATTGTAAAACCATACATAGAGGACTTAAGGCTAGGGTCGTCCGAGATTTTTTCCCGTTGTGGGTTTTTCCGCGTACGTTGCGGCGTAATAGTTATTTGTTTATTTTATTTTTTGCAAAATCACCTAGAACACATCCTTAGGTAAAAAGATAAAATTAATTTAAATAACTACTTACTTAGTTTGGTGTTAACTAATGTTTTGGGTATAAGTTAATTTAATTCAAGTCATCATTTAATTTGGTAAAATTGGTTTGACCTATTTTGGTAATATTGAAAATATGACTTAGACAAATTTCTAGGAGTTGCGTTGAGTTAATATGTTAAAGTGAAATTTTCATTTGTTAATTAATTTAATTTCACTTTAAGTTTTGTTTAATTTTAATTTGAAAAGAAATTAAAATTTGTTAATTTGTTTAATCGAACCATCTCGCTTCCGCATCTCTATAAAAAGGAAATTACTTTTTTGGTAAGATTTTAAAAATTGGGGGCCTCATGTTCCAACAAGTGGTATCAGAGCATTGATTGAGAAAGATTATCGCTTTTAAATTGGTATCAGAGCCGGAGCGCTAATTTAACGCGTCAAAGATCCGTTTTGCGGCTTTTATAAGTTTTGTTCTCCTTGCATTTTTAGGTGGTTCATTTTTGTTACTCACTCTTAATTTTTTTGTATCTCTTGATGGGACGCCTTAATGATAATTTGTCCTTTTCCAATGACAATGAAGTTTTTGCATTTCGAGAGGAATTTAATGGGCTTAATAAGTGTAATGAAAAATTAAGAGAATTAAATTTGAGATTTGCAAAAAGAATAAAATTTCTTGAAAATGAAAATTCTTGTTTTAAAGTTAAAGTTGAACTTTTGCAAATCTCGCTATATGAAAAAGATATTTTTCGTGAAAAGTTCATGGACATAAATTGCAATTTTAATATTTAGAAAAGTCCAAGAAATAGAGTGATTATCTAGAAAAGACTCTTAGGGACAAGTTTGCTCACATTGACGGGGAGCGTGATAACCTTCTAGGAGTTATAAAAAATTTAAATAAGGAGTCCCGTAATATTGAGGAGTCTAATTTATTACTTAAGTCCAAATTTTTAAAAATAAAAAATGACTTACAAGACTCGAGTAGTAGTTGTAATGGTTCTATATCATCTTGTTCAAATACTTTTGTTTCTAAAGCTAAGACCATTATTTGTTTTAGAGGGACAACTGTATCCAAAGACTTTAGAAAAGGTCACACCTTAGGTAACATTCCTCGTGTTTTCACAAGCTTGCATTGTGGTAGGAAAGGTCACCTTAGGTCATTTTGTTTTGATATTAAAATAAGCCCTAGGAAGTCTATGCCTATCATTTCATTAGTTCTTAAACCCCATCATTTTAATTATACATCTATACGGGTTAGGAAATCATTTTTAGACGCGCTAGATATTAGATTTGTTGATTCTCATTTACTTTCACATGAAACCTCACTAGTTAAATCTAAAGGTTAAATGCATTAGTTGTTTGCATACTCTGGCTGTTTGTTCTTCATATTATATATCATTGCTAGGTGTATGCATGTTTAATCATTTTCTAGTCTATGCTCCATGCTCCATGCTTAATCACATGCTAGAATTATGATTCTTATTTATCTTTTGTTTAATACTTCTTTCATTTTAGTTTGCATTAAATGAAAAATACAAAAAGATTTTTGTTTATCATTTGTGTTTTACCCTTTTCGTAATTTATGCTTAATGAAAAATAGAAATGATTTTTGTGTGTCTTTTGAGTACATATTTTTATTTTTGGTTAAAAATTTTCAAAAACTCAAAAAGATTTTTTTTTTGTGTGTATTTTAGTTTGACACACTTTATGTGGCATATACTTGTGTTAGAATCCCTTCTTTTTCTCTTCCAAGTGGCTAGAACTTTTGGTTTATACTGTCAATCCTTATTATGTTCTTTACCATGCATACATGGAGTAGTTAGATTTTGTGTTGATTTAAATGGATTCTATTTTTATATGCCTCAATTCACACATGCACGAGATATTTTGAAATTTAATCGTCACATGTTATATTTTAGCTTTGTGAGGTGTTCTCCTATTAATCTTGTCATCTACATACTTATGACCTAGGAGGACTAGTGCATGTCAAAATCCGTTGCACGTGAGATTTGTGAGAAATAAAAAATATTATATATAAATGTGCACGGGAAAGGGATCCGAATGGCATTATTATCCTTTGTGAATAGTAAGCCACCGTTTGGTTTGGACCTAAAAGAAATACGTGTTCCAAAGGCCTAAAAATAGAACTATGGCATTAAAAAAAAAAATTGCCAAGGCCTATTTTTGTTTGATATATTCATTCAAATATATATGATTATTGAGGGAGATTGGATGGTATATCAACGGTTTGCACAATGTACGTTTATCCTAGTTGTACTTTCAATGTCATGACTCTATTGATTTGTATAATCGTCAAAAGTCTAGGCTTGTATGCATTGTGTATGTTTGTTCACTGAGTTCAATCTCTATTGTCACATGAGGTTATATTCAAATGTGATGAAGTTTGCAATCAATTGAGAACTCCGTGAACATGATTTAAGTGATTGGGTCTAAATTGAATTGTTGCTAGTTCACACCCCAACACTTCCATTTTCATATGACACATTTTTTCCATACGAGTGTGGAAAGCTTATTTTATTTTGTGTCATTTGTGTGTTTATATCTATATATACGTGCATGTGAATTATTGGTATATTTAATCTATGTATATATATATATATGATATTTTTATGTCTTTTCCTTGCTTTCTAGTCCATCTATGCTTTAATTCATAATTGGTATCTATCTTTTTGCATTATTTGTTGATATCACATGCTTAATACTTAATGTATCATATTGAAATCATTTTCTTGCATCCTAGTTGGTATCCATTATTATTTGTTGGATTAGTTATGATTTTGTTGCCCATGTGTTTTAATGTTCTCATCACTTTACGTACTATTGCATGTTTATCTTGTTATCCCATTCTATTTATCCCTTGTTTAGTTTAGGGGGTGTCTATGCTTTAATTGGGGGAGATAAGTTAATTTTTGATTCTTTAGCCGTTGTCTATTCCTGAAAAAAAAAGGGGGAGAACGATAGGGGGAGAAATGGTATCTAATCCTATTATAATCGTATCTTAGTTTGGGGGAGATTTATCTTAGGGGGAGACATCTTTATAAGTAGGTCATGTGTTCGATAAAGTGGAGAATTAATTTAGGGGGAGTATTTATTTTATGCATTTAATATTCCTGATATTCCCTATGCGTTTGATAGTTTGCTTAAGTGTGCATGAATTCTTCTAAGTGGCAACTTTCATCATCGACAAAGATAATGATCCTTGGGTTGTTTGAGTCAAGATATTGTATTTTTATTTTGGGTGGGACATTTTTTTAGTCTATTAGAGCTTGACGACCCTTTAGGATTTTTGTTGGTTTTTATCCCGGAATAGCCAAAGGGGGAGATTTGTAAGGACACAAATTTCCAATTGAGTCCTTTGTAGTTTTGGCTCAATTCCCAACAAAAATGTATAAGTCATAGGATAGAGTTATTGACCATCCTTCAAGCCTATGACATACTAAAGTTGAAGACGTAGTGGCCAAGAGTATAAAGCTTCATCGCATGCCGAGTTTATTGTGCCTCGATTCTACGTCAACAACATTTGTTCCGTTTAATCCTAAGGTATGAATGCATTACATATTTATATAGGATCTTGGAACAATTTGTATTGGGTGTAAGTTTTGTTTAAACTGTTGTTTATTTTCAGAAAGTTTCTTTAAAAATTTAAAATAAAGTTTCTGGGCTAAAACCGAATTTTTATACATTCTAAAAAGTTGTTCAAAATTGTCGTTCGAACGAGTTTTTCATTCGAACGAGAATTTTGTTCGAACGAGGTTTGCCAATGACCTGCCTCTGGAACTTCGTTAGAAGTATCATTCGAACGAGCCTTCGTTCGAACGAAAATCTCGTTCGAACGAGATTTGGCGGGAACAGTTATTTGGGCAGTTTTTGACAGTTTTCTCACTTTTCCCACTACTTTACCCCACTACTTTTTGCCAGATTTTATTAGTGCGGGAACCAACATTTTTGGATTAACTTTTTCATATCCTTCCATCTCCAAGAGAGAGTTTGAGAGGAAAAATTCAAAGAAGAAAAAGTTCATGTTTGAGTGCTTATTTTTCAAAGAAAAATCATTAAAAAACTTTTGTTTTACACCCATAGTTTGTTTATTCCAAGCTTCCATATAAATATCTTTCTTGGAGTGTTTAGCACCGATTTATCTCTACACCTTGAAGAAGAGAAGTTTGGATTTACTTCTACATCCCTCAAATAATAAGTATCCTATTTTTCTGTGGCATTCTCACATGGTGAAAGGAACCATGTGTGGTTGACGGTGTACCTAAAGTCTCATTGGTGAAGTCCAAGGTTTCGGTGGAACTCCGGGATTGTCAACTAGGCGGAGGTGTTTACAAGAACATGCGTCAAGGTTTGAAAGGGGTCGAGTCGAGGAAGTAAGTCATCTGTCTTGTAATTGTAAAACCATACTTAGTGGACTTAAGGCTAGGGACGTCCGAGGTTTTTTCCCGTTGTGGGTTTTTCCTCGTACATCGCGGCGTAGTGGTTATATGTTTATTTTATCTTTTGCTAAATCACCTAGAATGCATGCTTAGGTAAAAAGATAAAATAGGTTTAAATCAGTACTTACTTAATTTGGTGCTAACTAATGTTTTGGGTAAAAGTTAATTTAATTCAAGTCATCATTTAATTTGGTAAAGTTGGTTTGGCCTATTTTGGTAATATTGAAAATATGGCTTAGGCAAATTTCTAGGACTTGAGTTGAGTTAATATGTTAAAGTGAAATTTTCATTTGTTAATTAATTTAATTTCACTTTAAGTTGTGTTTAATTTTAATTTGAAAAGAAATTAAAATTTGTTAATTTGTTTAATCGAACCATCTCGCTTCTGCATCTCTATAAAAAGGAAATTACTTTTTGTGATAAAATTTTAAAATTGGGCATCTCGTGTTCCAACATGTGGTATCAGAGCATTGATTGAGAAAGACTATCGATTTCAGTGGCCCACTTCCTGTCGGTTCGCACAGACTTCGAGACGATGCATTATGCGGAGCTATTCATAGCAGAGATTATTAAGCTGCATGGGGTGCCGATAAATATTGTGTCTGATTGTGACAAAGTTTTTGTTTCCCATTTTTAGCAGATCTTTTAGGTGGCCATGGACACAGACCTACGTTTAAGTACATCCTATCACCCACAGACTGACGGGCAGACTGAGAGGGTTAATCAGATGCTAGAAGACATGCTCAGGATGTGTATTTCAGACTTTGGGGGAGGATGGGAGAGATATCTTCCTTTGGTAGTGTTCGCGTATAACAACTCTTACCAATTCACGATTGGCATGGCACCGTTTGAGGAAATGTACGGAAGACCTTGTTGTTCACCCACCTGTTAGTTAGAGATGGGGGACAACAAGTTATTGGGACCAAAGATTGTTCAGGAGACATCTGCCAAGATAGAGCTTATTCGAGGGCGGATTGGGATAGCTCAGGATAGACAGAAGAGTTATTTTTATGCTTCGCGGAGACATGTGGACTTAGAGGTTGGGGATCAGTTATTAGTCCGGGTGTCTCCTATGAAAGGGGTGATGAGGTTCGGCAAGAAGGGTAAACTAGCACCGAGGTACAATTGACCCTTCCATATTATTGAGAGGGTGGGACCGGTAGCATATAGACTGGGATTTCCAGAGCATCTTCAGCAGATACACGACGTGTTCTATGTGGCATCGCTGAAGAAATATCGAAGGAGCGAGAGGGCCTTTTGGCACATTCCACTTGAGGAAATTGATTTATAGCGAGAAATCTCGTATGAGGAGAGACCGGTGGCTATTATGGACCGTAGTGAGCGGAAGTTACGATCCAAGGTTGTTCCACTAGTTAAAGTACAGTGGGGTCATCACAACATTGGCGAGTCTACCTGGGAGCGGGAGGAGGATATGCGAGAACAATATCCAGAGCTATTCACAATAGGTACGACCTAATTTCGGGGACGAAATTCCTTTGTGTGTGGGGGGGGGGGGGGGGGGGAGTATATAACACCCCGTAATTTTATGCATTTAATATTTAATTAATTCAGGAAATTTTAAATTACTTGTGTGTCATAATTTAATTGAATTAATTATGGTAATATTTATGTAAATGTTAATCAGAGAGTGAATGGTTAATATTTACGAAAATTTAATGACTAAGTGAATAGTAATAATCTATTTACGTCATAACGTGTATTAGTGACGGGGCAGCATTTATTTATCTCAGCCGGGAGTCGGTATAGGCTAATTTGGGTGTGAGATAAGAATTTTTATAAATTTATTCGGAAGTCAATTTTGAGTGCACGGTTGAGTCCGGATGGGCCGAGATAGTTGGAAAAGTTTACCCAGGGGTAGTAAACGGGTAACGGGACATTTTTAGGCATAGTCGGGCCCACATGGGGGTATTTGGGTCACTTGGGCTAGGCCCATTAGGCTAAAAACGGGATTAAGTCTAATTACTTAATTAAAGGGAAAAGGGGAATTGTTGATTATAGTGTGGAAAACCTAGAGTTGGAGAGAATAACCTAAGGAGAAGTTAAAGGCACTGGGAACCAATTTGGGGGACAAAAGGAAAGAATAAAAGGGGATTTCATCCATAAACTCAAGAATCACAACTCCGGATCAGACCCTACGAAAGCATAAGGCAAGTGGTTAACTTGTTGTAGCATTTAATTATGTTTTCAATTTATATTTGTGTGATGCGAATACCTAAAGTTCATTTTGGGAATAAACGGGTACAAAAATGGGGAGAAAACAAGATGAGAATTGGTGTAGGAATTTATCGTGTTACGTGATTCTGAATAGATATATACCTTAGTTGGGATAAACCCAGAAGAATTATGAGTGAAATTGAGACGGTAATTTGGTGTTGAGACTGATTAACGAATAACTCGAGTTTTTCCCTTATTTAGAAAAATAGGAGATAACGGAAATTAAACAGGATTTGGGGACTTGATGGGGGTTACTTATGATGTTCTTAGTGTAATATATTGATGAGAGTACTTGGGTTAGACTGCAGAAGGAGTTAAGAATTTAAATTTTTCGTCCATGGAGAAACAGGCTTTCGGAGAAGAAGAAGCCTGTTCGATCGATCGATCGATCGATGGCTGGGATCAATCGATCGATGGTCGGGTATTATTTTATTTTCGGGTCACGAGAGTGAGTCCGATTATATTAGTTGGGCGATCCTAAAAGTTATTTAATTAATGTGTAAATTAATTAATAATCAGGGTAGGACCCTAAACTCATGATAACTTGAATAGGCTTGTGTTACATACTTAGTTCACGGTAAAGCCGGGGTATTTTATTTCTATACATACATATATATATGGTGTGTGCATTAATATCAGTGGCTAGATAATATTATTATATATACTCAAGTGCTATCTGGGGAGGTTTCACGTAGAGGGTAAATCCCCTAGCTTGAGGAGTAGGGCGAGTATATCCCCAGGTTATAGCGTTCATTATATGGGTGAGGGGCATATCACTTTCAGGGAAGGAATATGACTCCCTGCAATATTTATGTTATTAACTAAGTTAGTGAACGATTCTAACTTGGGGTAACTAGGTTATGTGAATACACCTAGTGGGATGGCACTTTAGAGAATATACATCCAGTGAGTTATTACTCGAGACTATGTTCATTATCAATCTTTATTTCAACATATATGTGAATGTTGTAATATGACTATACGTATATAATGAGATAAATAATTATACGGATAATTTAATATAAGCCGTGAACTGTATTATATGTATAACGGGTGTGAAAGTTATATGAATTTAAAAAAGGGAATGATTAATTAAGTTAATATTGATAATAACTTAGAAATCATAATTATTGCATACTCGATTAGAGTAGGGTGGTTGCAAGGGGTTATATCGGGTATCTAGTTATGGGATAAATAACTAGGGAAATTAATTAAGGCCTTAGTAGTGCACGTTAGACGAGGGGTGAGGATGTCCTCAAGGGAGTGCAATACTAACTAAAATATGAAGAGCATGCATACATATTTATTACTGGAAGTTAATCATTTGCTAAATATTTTCCAAATGTCTTGGGTTATAACCCTTGCTATAAATATTTTTAAAAACCTTTTAGGTGTCCAGCTACAGGGACGCCAGACTTGACTCATTCTAGGGATCCGTTGCTGCAGCATACATGGATGTTGTGGGAGTTTGATAGATGCCTCATTCCTTTTCATTTCTTGTATAGAAATGTCCTATTAGTTACTCGATCATGTTGCTCACAGCTTTATTTAGTTTATGTCAGACTTGTTGAGATTTATCTTTATTTGTCTTTACTTTTGTTGATTTTGAACCGATGGTTTATTCGGTCAGTTTATTTAAATTGTGAATCGTTGATTTTAGTTTATTGTGATTCTTTAAATTATTTTGTTTTCGCATGAGTATTTCATTAAATTAATGAAAAGATAAAACTTGGCACCAGTCTAATTTTCTTACTTAGGTGGTTAGTAATTAAAAAGGTGACAGAGATGCTAAGAACGAACCAACTGAGAAACTTGTTCCAATTTAATTTAGGACTAATCACATGTGGTTAATTAGACTGGGTGTCACAATTTTCTGAGATCCTTTTATCATCTATAGGTTTCTTTTTTAAATATCTTTGTCACCCTAGGTGCCTTATACTAGTAAGGAATAGTTTACCCACTCTTATAGGTGTTAGCTATCCCTTTGGTTTATGAACAAGTTATAATATACTATATATATTATTAGAAACCGCTACCTTTAATAGTATAGTATAATGACCCACTAGAAGTTAAATGTGTTGACCATTTTGTATAGTATCATAATCATCTAGTGTCAGCTGCATATGTCCATTATATGTAACATGATTATGTTTCTTTAGTGCACATGCCAACTATTAATATGATCGTTTGAGTTTGTTATACCCAAATAATGGTAGTTATTTTTTTAGCTTATTTCTTTAAATGGTTTTGGTTCGTTAAATACAACATTAGTTTGTTTAGGCAGTTTAGGTTGTTATGAAACTAGTGTGGTTTGTTATTTTTCACGGATGACACTATAACTTGAGTTATAAGCTTCATTCTTAGCCATATATCATTTAAAACTAATCTAGACCCTTTATTTCTTTATAGTTTCCAGACTATTCTTTTCTCAGCTATATAAACCCCATTATAGAGTTTAGTAGGTTTAATAAGCCTGATCAGACATTTTTCTAGAGTGAGATAAACTTAGGGTTTTCATATTTTCTTATATAAAATTAAAGAGTAATATTCTGGGAGAGTGTGTGTATATTTTCAGATTCAAACACATCTTTTGAATTCATTTTTACTCTTCTTTTTTATTTACTTTTTGTTTTGAAAACACTCAATGATCTTACACATCATCTCAAGAAGATATTGAAATATTGTGTTATTGTAGAAAGAGTTTTTATGCTTTAATATTCAAATGATTTTTCAAAAACTAAACTAACTTGATTTTGTTAGAAACGAATTTCTTATTGAATATTTTTCTGATTTAAATATTCTAATTTTTGTATTGCATGTCATACATATTTGTTAAAATCAGAAATATCTAGTTCTTGAATATTTGTTGAATATCTTATTTAGATCTATTTTCTCTTATACTTGTGTTAATATCAACCTTTGAAAATTAAACTTGAATTAATGCTTAATCTGTCTAGTTAATTTTGGTGATATATTGTTGTATATTGTAAAACTGATTTTAGTTTTATATTTTAACACTACTCTCATGAAATTGAATTTTATATTTTGAGAGAGAGAGAGAGAGAGAGAGAGAGAGAGAGAGAGAGAGAGAGAGCGAACACATTTTTGTATGAAAATAAATTATCTATGGTTTTATAGCTATTCATTCACTGACGAGTTTTTGAAAACCTTGATTAACAACCCATTAGATTTATAAACCTTAGATCTTTATTTCATTTCGAGCAGAGTTTCAAGTCTGGAATAGTAGTATAAATTTGTAATCGCTATTGTAAGTCACAATCATTGTTCAATGCTTTGGTTCTGGACGATAAAGTGAGAATAAGGAGTTTCTAATATCGTCAATTCCCCGTGAGAAAACCTTTTATTCATTTTAGATTAAAGACATCACAAGACTTTTGAATTTTGGTCAATTTTGACAAAATTGTATGTCGTTTTGATTGAAAGGTTTGATTAAAGGGTTTGATTTGTGTTTGGTTTTGATTGAAAGATTTTATTTAGATATTTGACTTGTGTTTGATTTTATTTTTGGTTTTGGAAAAATTGATTCTGTATAACTCGAAAATAACTCGGGAAATATGTTAATCTCTTAGATCTCCCAACAAATATGTGTATTCATCTGGTTTCCTTTTATTGATTTCAAGATTTTCTATTAAGAGTCTAGATATTTATTCTTTTTTTCGGACCTAGGGTGCTTTAATCGTTGGGACTTGGCTTGATCTCGAGTGAGGGATCAGCCCGAACCTTGTCTACAATGCTTGTCGTAGGAAATTCTTGGTGTGGAAGATATCGAACTAGTTTTGTTAATTGATTTCAAGGTTTTGGGGATTGATTATTTAGGTACTGTCTTGTAATCGAATTTAAGTCAACGCAATATTGCAAAGTTGTCATTATCCAGGCGTGTCTTTTTCTTTACTACATTTTTTTGTTATTGCATCGTTACTATTTAACTTGAATGCAGTTTTATGTAGTTTTGTTAACAAGCAAAATACATTTATAGGAATTTATTTCCGTAATAGGTTTATCTTCCATAAGTTTATGGACTAGAATTATGTACATTGTATAGGTACATTTGTATTATTTCCACGTATTTGTAACTTTAATTTTTAGCGTATTTATTTAGCAAACTACTTTGTAAGAGTATTTAATTAATTAATTAATCTTTTTGTCTCTACCATTGTCCGTGCCCAAGTCCGAATGTGAAACGAGGTGGGTTAGTGTCAGGTTGACAGTCGAATATAAAATTTATATCAAATCTTGTTGATGGATTCTCTATTTAAAAGAAGAAACATAAATATAGATAGCTTACATAAAATTAGATTTGTTATGTGGAATTTCGGAATACTAACTGGCAAGTATAAAGAACTTATGGATACCTGAAAATGGAGGAAAATAAACATAGCATTCGTATAAAAAACTAACTGGAAGGGTGTAAAGTCTAGAGAGATAAGATGGGGTTATAAATTATTTTACTCGAGAGGGAGAGATAATCATAGAAATCATTCGGGGTATTGTTGTTGATCACTATATGAAAGATAAAATGGTGGATTTTAAAATACGAGGAGATGGATTAATGAGCATTAAGATTGTCTTAGGTAAAACAATATTGAATATTATAAGTGTTTACACGCTGCAACGAGCTTTAGATGAAAATGTGAAGAAATTATTTTGGGAATTACAACAAATTCCTATGCATGAAAACATATTTTTACGAGGTGACTAGAATGGACGTGTAGGAGTAGAACATGGCAGTTATCCAAGGATATATGGAGGTTGTGGTTTTGGTAAGAGGAATAAAGGAGGGGAAACTATCTTAGAATTTGCTAAGGCATACAATCTAGTGTTAACAAACACAATTTTTGAAAAAAGTAAAGAACATTTAAAAGCGGAGAGAATAAAACTCAAACAAATTATTGCTTTGTTAGAAGAAGAGACTTGAACATATGCTAAGACTGTAAAATTATGCCAAGTGAAAGCATAACAAATCGACATCTCTTATTAGTAATAGATTTATCCGTTAAAGGATTTAAGTTCCGAAAAGAGAAACTAGGTTATAAAAATATAAAATGAAAAGAATTTAAAAGTATGCAAAGAGATAGAATTTAGGCAGAAGTTCTTGTTAAACATAAAGTGGAATTGGGGCGAAAAAAATAAAAACAACATTTGGTCAAGAACAAAGAATGATATTGAGAAAATATATAAGAAAATTTTAGGTGAGATTAAAGAAAAAGGATTCATTAAAAAAGATATTTGGTTGTGGACGAGGAAGTGCAAAAGACAATGCAAAAGAAACGAGTAAGTTGTAAAGAGTGGCAAAAGAGTAAGAATAAAGAAGATTTAGAAAGGTATAAAAGGTAAAAAAGTGAAGTATAAATATGATTTGAAATGCACAACAAAACGCACTAGATAATCTTTATAGTAAATTAGGTACTAATTAAGGTGAAAAAGAGATATATAAATTGACAAAGACCAAATATAGATTGACAATGGATATGGGTCCAGTTAAGTGTATTAAAGACCTAAATCAAAATATATTAATTGACGATAAGTAAATTCTAGATAGATGGGAAGAGTATTTTTAAGGATTATTGAATGAAGAATATCCCAAAAAAGATGTCGAGAATATAGAACTGAATATAGGAATGGCATGTCCGATTATTGAAAAAATATTTATTTTATTTTATTGATGATATTTTTTGAATTCTTTCTTAAAAATTGCATGTTGTCATTTTTTATTTATTGTGATAATTTCTCTTATGTTGTTAGTATAAATAGTTTGTTTAGACAAATGCATATTTTATTTTTGTTTTTATGATATTTGATGAAAATATTTTTGTTAAAAGAAAAATATTGAAATCAATTTTTGGGGATTTATGCTTAAATGTTATACATCTTGAAATCTATATAAAATGATATTGATAATTAATATTGAAAAATTTGTTTTGTATGTTCTTCAGAAAATTTAGTTTGATAGTATTTGCAGTCTTATTTTAGAAATATATTATATTTTGTATCTTTTATGTTGAAGTGAGTTCTTACATGTTTTATATTTTAAAATTTTTTGACTACACTATACTTGTTGCACACTACATAATAAAGGTTTGAGTGCTATTTCCGGTTCCATCCCTCCCGATGAGTTCCGACGTATCATGACGTGCACCACGTCAAAGGAGGCATGGGATGTTTTACAACTCACCCATGAAGGAACAAATGATGTAAAAGAGTCTAAATTACAAAATTTAACAACTCAATTTGAAACCATCACCATGCATGAATCTGAATGTTTTGATGACTTCTATGCTAAACTTTCTGACATTGTTAATACTAGATTTAATCTTGGTGAACATATTCCTAATGCTAGAGTTGTTAAAAAGATTCTTCGTTCTTTGCCTAAGCGTTTTATCCCTAAAGTCACTGTGCTAAATTCTATGGGTAATTTAAATACGCTAAAATTGGAAGAACTTGTAGGAGATTTGCAAACTTATGAAATTGATATGTTCCCTAAAACTACTAAGTCTAAAGATAAGGGAATTTCACTTAATGCCCAAGAGAGAAAAAGTGAGGGGTCGTCTAGAAAGAGGGTAGAGTCATCTAGAAAGAGAGAGACTGACACGTTTAATTCAGATTGTGATTTTGACTTAGATGATTTGGCTTTTTTTGCAAAAAAATTCAAAAGAATTATCAAATTTAAGAAAAATGGCAATTTTAAAGATAAAAAGAAATTTGAGAAAAATAAGTTTGAAAAGAAAAATGAAAAAGATTCCAAAAATCCTCCTAAAAAGGAAAGTGAGAGATGCTTTGAGTGTGACGGTAGGGGTCATAGAGCCTTTGAGTGTGCCACTCGTCTGAATAGAGAGAAAGGGAAAGCTATCCTTAATGCTACTGTTAGCGACGACAGTGAGGTCGAGACGGTGGATTCAGGAGAAGAGTCACCGCATGAGTGTAACTTCACCGCATTCATGGTCAGTCATGTAATCACTCCTAGTTCTCCTCACGATGACGAGGATGATGCTTCACAGGGACACCTCGACAGTGAGATCGATGTGAGTGAGGGGGAGAATGACTCAAGTGAGAGCGAGAGTGATATTCAATGCGCCTACGCTGAGTTGTATTCTGAGTCGTTTAAAACTAAAAAGCGTAACAAAGCATTAGTTCTTAAGATCACCGTCTTAGAGGAAGATTTAAAAAAGAGAGAGAGAGAGAGTCCTCCACCTGCACCGCCCTGAGAGAGAGATAATCTGCTTGTGTTGAGAAAGAAAGTTTGTTTAGAGAGAGAGAGCACTTTTGATAAAGAGAGAGGGGACTTGACTAAATAAGTGGCTAGTCTTACAAGTCAGCTCCATTCCTCCATGGAGACTCAGAAGAAACTTGAATCCCTTGTTGCCCAGCTGACTCATGATCTTGAGAAAGAACGGGAAGTCAAGGTACAAATCGAGGACAGATCTGGGAAAATGGGAAAGATGCTCCTCGGACCCGCTTTAGGTTTTGGTGATCAACAGGGAATTGGTTATGATGGTGCCTCTACGTCCCAAACTACACCTGGACCAGTCCCTGAGTTTACTATGACTCCTTATGGCCATCATCAAAAACCTCGAAGGAGAGTTCGACCAAGAAAAGCAAACCAAGGTCCGTCTTTGACTGTGTTCTTTTGTACTTATTGCAAAAGAAAAGGCCACCTCAGAGAGTTTTGCTATAGTATGGGTCGGACACGACGTACTACTGCTCCACATCAGCATACTGATGAATTTACTAATCTGAGAGAGCGAGTTGAGTTTTTAGCTGCCACGTCTCAGAGTTTAATGGAGGAATTTCGACGGTTGTCTTTACCGTCAGGGAATGCTTCTCACATTCTAGCTAAAATAAACAACAACAAAGGCAAACAAAAGGTCACCACTTCTTGGGTACCTAAGAAAGATAAAAAGTCCTTCGTTGTTCATGTTTCTCTTAAGGGATATTGATATGCCCCAAGTGTAACCTCGGCCTAGAGACGCCAACTTCGACCTAGAGACACCAACCTCGACCGAGATCATGGCAAACGTTGGACGAGTCTTGGGCACGCGATATCACCTCTCGGCCATATCAAGGTCGGCCTAGGCCGACACTACTATGAGCCTCTACAAGGGACATCATAAGGATCAACAGCACTCGCATATGCCTTGAAATGGAAACCTCGGCCATACATAGGCCGAGCCTGCAGGAAGTCACCAGCAACCTCATCAAGCCACCAGTTCAACCTCATATCAGGACAACCCTGTCCATTGTCTCGGATAGGATCAGGACGAAACCTCCATGGAACACTCGGACTGAACATGTATCAAGACTCACCAACCTCGGCCTCACCAAGGCCGAGGTCATACACCAGACGCGATAGCCGAGCACCTGCTGACATTTGGATGAGGACATGTGGACACAAATCAGTTATAACAAGATTATTACCCACACGTGGGGAGAATATTGCATCATCATTCTCTACATGTGACAGTGACAGATGGCACTCCCATATTGGCGAGGTAACCACACACATGCTCATTGCATGCATAGAGGGTACATTACACTCCCTAGGTACTATAGATAGAGGTCATCCTCTACCTTGCAAAAGGATCCCAGATATTCAACCCTAGCTAAAACTCCGTCTAGATACACAGTAGAGAGAGAAAGCTTGAGAGATTGTATCCATGGCCGTTAGTGCCTTATTGCAGTGAGATTACACACACACAGTGGACGTAGGCCAATCTAGGCTGAATCACTTATATACTGGTGCCCTCTCCTCTTCTCCTCATCTCATTCCCTTACTTCTTTACATAACTGTGTTGCCATTGTTGTTCTTCGATTTAGCTTGAAAACACCTTATCTGGTGGTGCTGATTCTGGCATCATCATTTTGGTGCCGTCTGTGGGAAGGAGAAGCTATCTCTTCCTCTTTTTCTGCTTAACCTCACCGGAGACTCTGGTGGTGAACCAGGCCTCCCCCTAGCGTGGAGATGTTCCACCATTGAAAGAGGTCCTGTGAGGTATTAAGCTCATCTGCTACTCAAGATCTATAGTGTTAACATATGACACCAGACTTACCACCGCCTCTTCCGCCGACCGGGGGTGGAGGGCCTAGTTCCAGTCAGGCGCCCCCAGTCCGAAATGGCGGAGGTAGTAGCAGCCTTGAGATCTTTAGCTGCAACACAATAAGCCATGCGAGAGAAATTTGCACATCTCAATCAAACTATGATGAGGCCACCTGGAGTCTTGCCGGACATGATCACTCCGGCAGCAGTTCAGCCTCATCCTGATGCCAGGGGACCACCCCAGGCATCGATGAAGGACCAGACTGCGCCCCAGCGGAGAAGGAACGTTGCTGACCCTAGGCGCTTACGCCTGGGGAGGCAAGGAAACCTTTGCCCAGAGGACAGGTATGATGATCTAGAGGCAGAAGAAGCCGCAGAAGACTGCTGGGAGCCATATGAGGTGTTAAATAACACTGTACGACCTTTTAGGCAAAGTCAAGGTTGTATCGGCCGAAGAGGTGAAGAGGTACAACAAAGAGGGTCGGCCTTTGATAGGTTGAGCAGAGGGTTGGCCTTCGAGAGACTGGGCTCGATGAATGACCTAAGACAGAGGCTGTCGAGATCAAGGAGCGCAGCAGGCTCGCAGAGAGGGAACAGGCAGGGTCGGCCAGGCCAAGGCCGACCCTGTGAAAGAAGAGGCAGGGAACAGGAAGAGGTCAACAGCTAACGTGTCGTGGCAGGGGAACCCTCGGTCCATCGCATGGAGGTGGAAGGGGATAACCTCGGCCAAGTTGATCACATAAGACCATGGAATGATTCTATCCAACGCCTGGAGGAGAAGATAGGAGACCTCATTAAAAGCAGGGACCCATTACAAAGGGGTTACTCGGAGGGATCCCCATTTGTGGCTAGGATAGTGGGGTTCCCAACCCCAGCTAAGTTTAAGCCTCCTACAGTGTCTCCCAAGTATGATGGCAGCACTAACCCTGTACATCATATCGAGATGTACCAGTCAGCAACAGACATTTACTCGATACCCGATGAGATGAAGTGTAGGGCCTTCTCTGGGACCTTGACAGGGACTACACACAGTTGGTTCACCTCTCTTCCGAAGAACTCAATTGAGAACTTCAAAGGCTTGGCTGAGCGATTCATCCACAACTTCTGCTTTGGGGTAAGGCCTCAAAAGAAGACTACCCACCTGCTGTATGTCAAGCAGGCCAAGGGTGAGAGCCTAAGGGACTACATAGAAAGATTCAACAAAGAAAAGTTAGAGGTCGAAGATTATGAAGAGAACATAGCCATGAACGCCCTTATAGGAGGTCTCCAGAAGGGGAAGCTATTGTGGAAACTGGTGGAAGAGCCCCCTAGGTCTATGGCGGAGCTGCTGGCAACCGCAGGGAAAGTAATGAATGCGGAAGAGGCAATGGCCGCCAAGTATGAGGATGAGAACCTCGGTGGCAGCGGGAAGTCCCAAAGAAAGAAAGAGGGGAAGAAGAGGTCAGGAGATGACAAGTTCGCTCACTATACTCCTCTGACTGTGAGCACATCCTCAATGAGATTAAGAATGACAGGGCTCTGAGATGGCCAGAGAAGTTGAAAGCCCCACCACATAAGAGGAACAAAAACCTATGGTGTGAGTTCCACCAAGATCATGGTCACGTCATAGATAGATGCTTCGCTTTAAAAGATGAGATTGAAAAGATGTTAAAATCTGGAAAGCGGAGGAAGTATGTGGATGGTAAGGCTCCAAAGGGTGGAAGAGATGACCCTAAGAAAAGAAGAAATGACAGATGCCGTTACAATATTCCAGCCAGAAGAGATGATGATTCAGAAGGAGATGACGAAGACGATCCGGATCTCCCGCTAAAAGATGACAACACCCCGGTGAAGAGGGTCGGTACGATCTCCTTTGGTGTTAGCACCATATGTGGGGGATTTGCAGGAGGTGGCTCTGAAGTAGCTGATAAGAAGGCTCATGTAGCAGAGGCCAGGTCAGTGGCCAAGCTTGAAGTTATGAATCTAACGTCTTCCGACACAGTGCAGAAGAGGAAGAAGGTAGAAATGGACACCCTTGTAATGGGGTTCTCCAGACTCGACTTCAAGGGTATCTTAGCCCCCCATGATGACCCTTTGGTCATAACAACAAGGGTGCATGGGTGCGAGGTACAGAGGATCCTCATAGACGGGGGGAGCTCAGCGGACGTGATTTTTCGGTCTTACTTCAAGAGCCTAGGTCTTAGCAGAGCAAGGCTGGTGCCCTATCATCACCCATTGATAGGCTTCAGTGGAGAAAAGGTCCACCCCTTGGGCATGTATGAGATGGACGTACGGATGGGTGATGAGTGGCCTAAGAGGCTGACCAAGAAGATAAAATTTTTCATTATGGACGAGAACATTTTCTCGGCCTACAATCTCATCATAGGAAGGGTGGCCCTTAAAGAGTTTGAAGCTGTGCCGTCGACGGTCCATCAGATGCTAAAATTATTGACTCCTTATGGAGTAGGGGAAGTGCAAGGCGACCAGACCACAGCGCGAGAGTGTTACTTCAACTCGGCCGAAGAGAGAGAAGCCCATAAGAGGGCAACCACCACTTATAGCATTGACACTCTTGACCCAAGAGATGAAACAAAGTTGAAGAAGGGAGAGGCCGCGAAAGAGGTAGAATCCATCGTCCTCAATGAGGAAGAGCCGGAAAAAACCGTCCAGGTCGGTAAGGCCCTAGAGCCAGGAACTAAGGAAGAGCTTATAAACTTCCTCAGGAGGAGACAAAGTGTCTTCACATGGAGTCACGCAGACATGCCTGGCATCGACCCTGAGGTGATGAGCCACAAGCTCAACGTGACCAGAGATGCCAACCCGATCAAGAAGAGATGAAGAGTCTACTCCAAGGAGAAATACGACATCATTCGGGAAGAGGTTAAAAAGTTAGAAGAGGCCGAGTTTATAAGAGAGGTTACCTATCCGGAGTGGCTCTCAAATGCACTCATCGTGCCTAAGGCCAATGGGAAGTGGCGAATGTGTGTGGATTTCACTGACCTGAACAGATCTTGTCCAAAAGATAGCTATCGTTTACCCAAAGGGTAGCTGACATCACACGCCTACCAAGCAAGCATGTTCCAGTATTGGACAAGTGTCAAGCAAGTATTGGCTTGTAACAAACAGGCCTCAGAGGTGTAGTAATCCCCTAGTCACTTGCTCCCACATATGACTAAGGGCTGGGGGGTGATTGATATGCCCCAAGTGTAACCTCGGCCTAGAGACGCCAACTTTAGCCTAGAGACACCAACCTCGACCGAGATCATGGAAGACGTTGGACGAGTCTTGGGCACGCGATATCACCCCTCGGCCATATCAAGGTCGGCCCAGGACGACAATACTATGAGCCTCTCCAAGGGACATCATAAGGATCAACAACACTCGCATATGCCTTGAAATGGCAACCTCGGCCATACATAGGTCGAGCCTGCAGGAAGTCACCAGCAACCTCATCAAGCCACCAGTTCAACCTCATAACAGGCCGACCCTATCCATTGTCTCGGCTAGGATCAGGCCGAGACCTCCATGGAACACTCGGATTGAACATGTATCAAGATTCACCAACCTCGGCCTCACCAAGGCCGAGGTCATACACCAGGCGCGATAGCCGAGTATCTGCTGACATTTGGATGAGGACACGTGGACACAAATCAGTTATAACAAGATTATTCCCCACACGTGGGGAGAATATTGCATCATCATTCTCTACATGTGACAGTGACAGATGGCACTCCCATATTGGTGAGGTAACCACACACATGCTCATTGCATGCATAGAGGGTACATTACACCCCCTAGGTACTATATATAGAGGTCATCCTCTACCTTGAAAAAGGATCCCAGATATTCAACCCTAGCTGAAACTCTGTCTAGATACACAATAGAGAGAGAAAGCTTGAGAGATTGTATCCATGGCCGTTAGTTCCTTATTGCAGTGAGATTACACACACACAGTGGACGTAGGCCAATCTAGGCTGAACCACTTATATCCTGGTGTACTCTCCCCTTCTCCTCATCCCATTCTCTTACCATCTAAATACTATGCTTCCATTGTTGTCCTTAGATTGATCTTGAAAACACCTTACCTGGTGGTGCTGATTCCGGTATCATCAGACATAATACCTCACAGTGGTATTTTGATAGTGGATGCTCCAGACATATGACAGGTGATGCCTAATTTTTTTACATATCTTGAGGATTATCAGGATGGCAGAGTCACCTTTGGAGATGGGACCAAGTCTAGCATTGTAGGACGAGGTACTATAGTGTTACCAGGATTTCCTAAGCTAGAGAATGTGTTGTACGTCAAAGGTTTAAAAGTAAACCTTCTCAGCATTAGCCAGCTGTGCGACACTGACTTTGCAGTAAAGTTTGACCGGGACGCATGTAATGTTTACAATTAAGCCGGTAAACTCTTAATGCAAGGGGTGAGGACCGAGGATAATTGCTATGGTACTGTGCCTACTTCCTCACTTGTCTGCAATAGTGCCACAATCACTCATATGGATTTATGGCACCAACGTCTAGGTCACGTAAATATTAGAGATCTCACTCGATTAGCTAAAAAGGACCTAGTACGTGGCTTACCATCTCTTGGAAAGTCAACTTCGACGGTTTGTGGACCCTGTCAGTTGGGAAAACAAATACGTAGCCCTCATAGGAAGTTGCATTCCATTACCACTTCTCGTGTTCTTGAGTTGATTCACATGGATCTTATGGGTCCTACTCGTACTGAGAGCTTAGGTGGTAAGAGGTATATCCTCGTGATGGTAGACGATTTCTACAGATATTCTACTGTAGGTTTTCTGAGAGAGAAATCCGATGCTGTAGAGTTTTTAACGACCAAGTGCCGTGTCCTGCAGAATCAACACGGAGTCACTATTAACAGGATACGTAGTGACAACGACACTGAATTTAAGGAAGCAAAGGTAGATCTTTATTGTGATAGTCTTGGGATCAAACATGAGTTTTCTGCTATGAAGACTCCTCAGCAAAATGGGATTGTTGAGAGAAAGAATAGAACGATCTAGGAGATGGCTAGATTTATGCTTCTAGGTCGTAAAGTTTCTAGGAGGTTTTGGGCAGAGGCAGTGTCTACTGCATGCCATACGGTGAATAGGGTTTATCTGCGTCCACACACACTTCAGACACCTTATGAGTTGTGGACTGGCAAGAAGCCCAACCTGACATATTTTCGTGTTTTTAGGAGCAAATGCTACATCCTACGGGATAGAGAGCAATTAGGAAAGTTTGACTCCCGGAGCGACGAGGGAATATTGTTAGGCTATTCATCGAATAGTAGAGTGTACCGGGTTTTTAACCTGAAGAGCTCTAAGGTTATGGAGTCAATAAACATCATCGTGCAAGATGACGAACCTCCGACGTCTATTGATCCTAACCTTCAGTGTGAAGATGAGGATTGTTCTGATAGTGATTCACCTGTTCCTCTCCCACATCCTGTGGACCCTATTCCCGTGTTAGGGGACACACCCGCTTGGGTTCGCAAGAGTCATGACCCTTCTGCCATTGTTGGTGATCCTACTCTAGGGTTCAAGACTCGTGCTCAGCTAGAGAACGTTGTTAGCCATCTCTACTACACGTCCAAAGTCCAGCCCAAGAATCATAAAGACGCATTCAAGGATGAACACTGGATATCTGCTATGCAGGATGAGTTACTTCAGTTTAAAAAGAATAATGTTTGGGAACTAGTCCCCCAACCTAGTGAGACTAATGTGATAGGTACTCGGTGGATTTTTAAGAATAAAATGGATGAAAATGGTACCATAATCCGAAACAAGGCTAGGTTGGTCGCTCAAGGCTACACACAGATAGAGGGTATAGACTTTGGGGAGACATTTGCTCCTATTACGATCCTTGAGTCCGCCCGTCTACAACTCGCCATCGCATGTCATCTGCGCTTCAAGTTATATCAATTGGATGTCAAGAGTGCATTTCTGAATGGCATTCTATAGGAGGAGGTTTATGTGGAACAACCAAAAGGATTTGAAGACCCTAAGCACCCTGAGGACGTTTATTACCTGAAGAAAGCCTTGTATGGTTTGAAACAAGCACCCCGTGCTTGGTACGAGAGGCTTACTTCCTATCTCTTAGCTCGTGGCTTTAAGAGAGGGGGAGTAGATATGATGTTGTTCGTCAGGAGAGATGACGGTGCTATTTTGGTTTCCCAGGTCTATGTGGACGACATAGTCTTTGGATCCACATGCTCCCAGAATGCTCACCTCTTTGAGGAGGAGATGAAAAGTGAGTTTGAGATGAGCATGGTTGGTGAGCTTACATTCTTCCTTGGTCTCCAGGTTCGTCAGCTAGAGGATGGGATGTTCATCTCCCAATCCAAGTATATTAGAGACCTGGTGAAGAAATTTGGTTTAGACTCCGCTAAGAATGCACGTACACCTATGAGTACCACTACCAAGCTTAGTAAGGACACTTCAGGCAAGGACGTAGAGCAAACCTTGTATCAGAGTATGATTGGTAGTCTTTTCTACTTAACTGTCGGTCATCCCGACATGGCCTTTAGTGTTGGAGTCTGTGTGCGATATCAGGCGTCCCCGAAAGAGTCATATTTACTTGCTCTAAAACGTATTATTCAATACGTGAGTGGGACTCTCTCATACGGTATTTGGTATTCCTTTGATACTGATGACCGTTTGTCCGCCTACTCAAATGTCAATTGGGTTGGGGATGTAGATGGTTGTAGGAGCACTTCTGGTGGGTGTTTCTATTTTGGTTCTGCTCTTGTCTCCTGGCTGAGCAAGAAGCAAAATTCCATCTCTTTGTCCACTGCGGAGGCTGAGTACATAGCCGTCGGGAGTTATTGCATGCAACTCTTGTAAATGAAGCAAATGCTGGAGGATTATGGGATTTTACAGGACACCATGACCATTTCCCGTGATAACACGAGCGCGATACACATATCCCGCAATCCAGTCTAGCATTCATACACAAAGGACATCAGGATACGCGAGCACTTTATACGACAGCTAGTTGAAGAGAAATTCGTATCCTTGATTTTTGTTCCTACCAACCGTCAGTTAGTCGATATTTTCACAAAACCTTTAGATGCCCTTAGATTTGAGAGTCTTAGGAAGTCTTTGGGGATTTGCACAGTTGACTGAGGGGTTGGTCCATGTCTAGAATATGATGCTTTTTCATGTTCATATCATATGCTTCCTATTGCTAGTTTGTTTTATATGTATCATTGTTTTGTTGTACAACAATTTCTTTAGTCTTTTGAAAAAACTCCAAAAAGATTTTTGTTATTGTATATAAAAATTTTGAGAAAAGCCCAAAAAGATTTTTGTATCTCTTTTGCATCTTTTTATGGATGAACATTTAAGATAGCCAAGTCACAAATTCATTTCATTTATCCATGTGACTGTTTGATAGTGATTTGAGACGCTACATCATTTCATCCATGTGCTTTACATTGATTGGAGTCTTTGAGATGTGATTAGTGATATATTTCTACATGTTTGACTCTTATCTCCTTTATTGCACACTTGCACGAATATATTTGATTATTGCACTTGTCTATCACATATTGGCTTGAGTGTTTTCATCTCAATTATGTCTATACAACGTTCAATATGCGATTAAACTTGACAAGATTGGAATGCATGTAAAAACTATTTGGTGAGACTGTGTGTTTATTTGTAAAACGGCGAGGGGCTGCGAAAGGTAATTATCTATCCTTTGCGTAAAATCCACCGTTTAAAAGGACCTAAAAAATGGAGGAATTTTAATATCCGAGGTCCACAGAGGTTAAAAGAGCCCCGGAAAAAAATTTCAAGGCAATATAAAGAAATTTATGCCAAATATGGGCCATTTAGGTTTCACCATCAATTCTCCAAAGTTTGAGAATTTATAAAGCCTCTATTCAAAATATAAATCTGAGGGAGTTTGGTTGGAGAATTCAAACGGGTTTGCACTTCCTTGACTGTCCTGAAAAATCATTAAATCGTTTTGGACGTTATTGGTGTGGAAATCATTTTTAGCTTTGATTTGCTGATTTGATTGCGTCAATGTCTTATATTTCCACCTTTTTACACCAAAGGAAGACTTTGAGTTCATTCGTTAGGAGTATCCGATATTCATCGTGCACATATGTCATGTTTGTATGCATTGATTTTCCTATCGAATTTGATCACAACCACTCATTTACGCCATCATCGACTTGGTTGTTTTTGTGTTCGTTCATGGTGTGTTTCTTGTTTATTTTGAAAAATTCAAAAAAATAGTTGTTTATTTCTTGTGACACCCCGTCATTGCTTGTTTGCATTATTTCTCTCATTTGTCTATTTGGGGACATCATAAAACGGGGGAGAAAGAATTATCATGGGGGAGTTTTGAATTTTGAGCATTTATCATAAATTGGTATCTATGTTTATCTCATTTCAAATTTGATACGTCACTTGGTACTTGCTTTGTCTCATGTGTGTAGGTACGAAGTTTGATGATCTATGCATTGCACTCCCTGATGAGAAAAGAGTTGTAGATTCCTGAAGAGTTGAAGAACAAACGATGAAGTCTTATTCAATTTTACCTTTTCAGTTTTTGGGTTCATGGAAGGGTAGATTTGTATAGGCATTTTTTTGTAAGTTTGATAATTCGGATTGTTGTTTATGTATGTACCGGTATAGACATAGGGGGATATTTTTAAGGACATTTTTTCCATCATATTTTATGGGTTATGTCATACGCCGTTACACCGTTGAAGATATTCAAGAACTTATCTACGTCAACGGATCCGAATAACAAAAGAGGAAGGAATCTGCATTCTGGTAAGCCGAACCGGTCCGCCCAGAGAAAAAGAATCGACCCGTCTGGGAATCGGTCCGCCCTTGTACCGGACCGATCCACTTACTGAAAATCCAGTATATCCCAGACTGCTAGCGAACCAATAAAGCCCAATAGAAAACGAACCAATTCGCCACCTCAGACCGATCCGCCGCAGACCCGGACCGGTCCACATGGGATAAACTCAAATAGATCGTGTTATGATTTTTAAGGACCAGGACTTCTTATTTAATCCCACTACGGGGAGTTGGTTTTGTAAGACTTCTACACGATTTTCAGAGTACAAAAACACTAAGTCTTCACCTGTTGAGTCCCAAGACTCTAGTTTTTATTCACACAACCTTTCATACATTTGTGAATCTGTTTGTAACCCTATAACATAATCCTTTATTGTTCAACCCTTGTGAAGAAGACCGCTCTTCTTCTTCATTGCTGCCCTACTAGAAAGGGATATCTCCAGCCGCCGACTACAGAATCCGACACCTGAGGGTAATTCTTAGTCACTTGTATTTTCATTGTAATTCGAAATTGTATGATACAATATTATAATTGAAATAAATGGTTTTTACCCCTTTGGGGGATTTTTCCTCAATTATGTGTGCTTGAATAACTTTTTTATGATCTCATCTTGTTTCAATCACTCCTAGTTGCATGTTTAGGATTTGTTTGAGTTAAACGATGTTTAATATATAATTTCTTAATTTGAACGCACGCGCAACTCTCTCAAATTCCACCATGGTAGTCCTTCACTTGAAACTATCAGAAAGAATTTCTGGACTTTTTCTCTTAAATCTGGTTTTAACGTAAAAGTTTTGGACAACAAACACATTTTGATTCGGTTAAATTGTGAGGAGGATTTCCATCGCATATAGTTAAGGTATATATGGAATATGCGTAGATTTCCAATTAAAGTTATGAAATGGTCTACGGATTTCCATGTTAATTTGAACGGTCCATTTGTTTTGGTTTGGGTGAATCTCCCTTTCCTTCCCATAGACTTTTAAAAACTACTCTCTTCTCGATTGCTAATGCGATTGGAAATCCCATAAAGATTGACGAAGCCATAGGAACTCTTTCTAAGCCAAAAATGGATAGGGTTTGTGTGGAGGTTAATGTGTCAAAGAATCTTCCTAAACGAATCTAGCTTGGTACCACTAACAAAGGCTTTTAGTAGAACATCACTTATAATAACCTCCCTACTTATTGCTCATTTTGTTCTAAAATGGGGCATGTCTGTTTGGATCGCAAGAATGATCAAGATGTTTGCATGGCACCTATAGTAGATCGGGGTAAGTGTATTTTATCTCATGATCATCCTGTTAAGAAAACATAATGGAAAAAAACTGAAAAGGGTAATATTCTTAAAAATTATCATTTAAAAGATGCAGCTAAATAGTTAAATTCTAATGTTAACATGAATGTTCCATCCTCTTCTAGACCTAATTCGATTAAAATGGTCTTTGATCAGTATATCAAAGTGGGTAGGTCAACTATTAACTCTTCGGTTAAACACTTGGTTGAGAAATAATCAGGGGTGAAAACTTCTAACCCTTTTGAGCCATTGGGATTGGATCAAATGTTATTGGAAGAGGTTGAAATCCCTCCCCCTACAATTAATCCTCAACCTAAATTGATTGTGAATGAAGTATATCATTATCTGCATGATATCTTCTAAGACAAACCTTCTAATAGTTGGGATTATGTTATAGCAGATTTACCAAAACTCAAAAAAGTAAATACTAACCCAAACTCTATTAAGACTTATGGTATTTCTCCAAGGTCTCCTAGAGTGGATTTTCGTAATGGTCTTTTGGAAGATTAGTGCCATCTATATGGATCTAATTCTGAATCAAATCTGGTGGGGGAATTAAATGATGATTGGGACACTTTTTTGAAAGTCTTATCCGAAGGATTTCCAAGACTTGACACGAAAGATTTTCTTGCGGTTTCTAATTCAATGGGTGATAAAATTTCTAGTGTCAAGAAAAGTAGACCTAGAAAAGATTATTCAGCTTATAAAACAGCTTTTTCTAAAACTCGTTCAAGAGGTAAGTTTTGTAAAACTTTGAATCTTTTTTCTTCTAAATTATTAAGTTCCTCTTCTGGAATATTCGGGGTGTGGGGAATGGACCTTCGATTCGTAGACTTAAAAGGTTCATACATATCCATTCGATCACTATCTTGGCATTGTTGGAACCCAAAATTGATTATATTAATTCGAAAGGTATTTGTAAGAAATTAAAATTTTCGGATGGTCTCACTAACTCTTTTAATAAAATCAGGATTCTTTGGAATAACAATTGGCCGGTTGATTTGGCAAAAAAATAGGGATCAAACTTTATCTCTTTGGGTGACCAATTTTTTTTAGACTCCATTTTTGTTTACATCCGTTTATGCTAAATGTACTAAGGTTGAGAGGTTAGGTTTTCGGAATGAGATTGGATCTCTTTCTTCATTTGGTGATATGAAATGGATCATGAGTGGAGATTTTAATATTGTGTTGAATTATGAAGAAAAAATTGGAGGTAATGAAGTAAATTAGGAGGGTATGATGGATTTCAATTTATCCCTCATTAATGTTGGGTGACAATAGATTTCTTTCAATGGTTCCACATTTACAGGGTGCAACAATCGTGAGGGTTCCACTCGTATTTGGGCTAGACTTGATAGAGTAGTTGACAACTCTAATTGGGTTGATGGTGAATTTATTAGCTTTGTAGATCATCTTCATAGGGCTAAATCTGATCATAATCCTCTTCTTTTCAAACTTAAAGAGGTTAATACTAATTCTCCGAAACAATTTAAATTTATTTCCTTTTGGAGGAAAGATGAGGAATTACTTAATCTTGTTAAACAAGTTTAGTGCTACGAGTTGAAAGGTAGACCCCTTTTTTGTTTTTGCTAATAAATTGAAGAGGGTTAATTTTTTTTTAAAGTTTTGTCTAAAATTAAATTCGGAGATATTTTTCGGGTGGTGAGGAAAACTAAGGATGATATGTTGAGGCACGAAGTGGAGTTTGATGCTGATCCTTCCTCGAAAAATAGAATTATATTCAATCAGTTGCAAGAAGGTTACTTAAAGGCATTAAAAGTGGAGGAAGATTACAAAAAACAGAAAGCGAGAATTAAGTGGGCTAGTAATGGTGATTAGAATACGAAATTCTTTCATAGGATCATGAAGAAGAAAATGGCGGTTCCTAATTTATCTCGCATACAAGGTGATGATGGCCATTAGGTTGATGACAGTAAATGAATTACGAAAGTCATTATGGATTACTTTCGTTCATTGATGGTCACCAAGGCTAACAATTGCGTTAGACAGTCTTTTGCTTCTGATACGAATGGCAACATAGATCCTCTTTGCTCCACTGCAATTGCATTGTCGGGTATCCTTATTAATAACTATTAGGTAACTACTCAGTTTCAGCAGATTGTTTCTTCACACGGACATCTGTGGGGCTGCATTACTCATGTAGTTTTGACGGATGGAAACTTCATGTTTAGGGATGTTCCAACTTTAAAGGAATTACATGAGATTATTTTTAGGATGAATAGCGAAGGGTCAGCAGGTCCGAATGGTGTTAATGGATGTTTTTTAAAAACTTGTTGGCTGATTATTAAAGATGATCTCCTTCGAGGAATCTCCTATTTCTTTCTTGGTGAGGTATTAACGGTTAGTTGGACTTCCAAGAATATTATTTTGACTCCTAAGGTTGAAAGACCAGAATATTGCAAATATTTATGCCCTATAAGTCTTTGTAATTTTTCCTCTAAAATTATTTCAAAAATTTTGGCTAATAGTTTGGGTCTGATTCTTCCAAAAATTATTTCTCCTTTTGAATTCAGTTTCATTAGGGGGAGGTCCATCCTTGAAAATTCCCAAGAGATGATGTCTTCTTTTAATAAGAAAGTGTGGGGTTCTAACCTTATTATTAAACTTCATATGTCGAAAGCCTATAATAGGATGTTGTGGTTATTTATCTTAAAAACTTTTAGATGTATTGGGTTTTTAGAGACAGTTACTGACTTAATTTGGAGAATCCTTTCGAATCGTTAGTATTATATTGGTGTTAATGGGAAAATTTGTGGTTACTTAAAATTTATTAGGGGGTTAGACAAGGGGATCCCCTTTCTCCAACACTTTTTGTGATTGACGCAAAGGTTCTTAATAGAGGGAATTAAAATACGATGGAAGATGGGCAGATGTCTCACTATGCTTTAACGAGGGATTGCCCTATTATTTCATATCTTTATTTTGCAGATGACACTCCTATTTTTTCTAATAGTGAACGGAAATCCTTTAAAAAATTGATGGAGTTCTTGAAATTTTATGAGGAAGATTCAAGCCAATTGGTGAATTTCAATAAAAGTTCCTTTTATCTTCCAGGCAAAGAATCTCATTGCATGAGGATGTTCCATTGAATCCTTAAATTAAAATGTTCTTTATCTTGCTTACATGGAGTAGCTTAAGTTTGACTTGCGTAATGGATTCACTTTTATATGCATTTACATACATGCACGAGCTTTTGGAACCTTAACGTCACATGTTATATTTGAGCTTTGTGAGGTGTTCTCCTACCAATATTGTCATCTACATGTTATATGACCTAGGAGAACTAGTGCATGTCTAAATCCGTTACAAGTGAGATATAAATATGTTATATATAAATGTGCACGGAGAAGGGCTTCGAAAGGAAAAATATTATCCTTTGTGAGTAAGCCACCATTTGGATTGGACCTAAAAGAAATACGTGGTCCAATGGCCTAAAAGAAAATATTGCATTAAAAGAAAAAATAATTTGCCAAGGCCTAATTTGTTTAGTTGATTTATTCATTCAAAAAAATAATATATATGCTTATTGAGGGAGTTTGGATGATATATCAACGGTTTAAACAATGTCCGTTTGTCATGACTCTATTGGTTTGTAGAATCATCAACATGCTAGGCTTGTATGAATTGTGTTTGTTTGTTCATTAGTTCACTTTATCCTGTCACATAAAGGCAAATTTCTAGTTGATAAATTTTTGCAATCAAATGCGAACTACGTGAACACGTTTAAGTGATTGGGTTTTAATTCATTGGTATCTTGTTAACACCCCTTCACTTCAGTTTCCATATGACACATTTATGCTATAAGAGTGTGAAATTTTTTTGATGTTTATATCTATATGTGTGTGTCCTTATGCTTATTTTGTATCTATTAGGTATACATATTTACGATATTTTGTTTGTTTTTGAGTCTTTGCCATGTTTATCTAGTTCATCTTTGCTTTTAATTCATTTTTGGTATCTATCTTGTTGCGAATTTTGTTTTAATATCACATGCTTAGATTACTACAATTAATTGATATCTTTTATTATCGCATCATAGTTGATATTCATATCTTTATGTGGATTAGTTGAATTTTAGCTGCCCATGTGCTTTAATGTACTCATCACTTTATGCACAATTGCATGTTTAGCTTGTCATCCCATTCTATTTATCCTTGTTTAGTTTAGGGGGTATATGCGTTAATTGGGTGAGATAATTTAATTGTTGATTCTTTAGCCTTTGTCTATTCCTGAACAAAAAGGGAGAGAATGATATGGGAGAAATGGTATGTAATCCTATCGTAATCGTATCATAGTTTGGGAGATTTAAATTAGCGGGAGATGTCTTTCTAAGTAGATCCTTTGATAAAGGGGGAAAATTAATTTAGGGGGAGTAATTATTTAATTTCATTTAATATTTTGATATTCCCTATGCGTTTGATAGTTTGCTTAAGTGTGCAGAAATTCTTATAAATGACAACTTTCTTAGTCGGCAAAGCATTTAATTCTAAAGTGGTATTCGAGTCAAGCATTGTACTCTTTATTTTGGGTGGGATGTTTTTTATTCTAGTGAGCTTGACGACCCTTTAGGATTTTTATTCGGTTTTTGTCCCGAAATAGACAAAGGGGGAGATTTGTAAGGACACAAATTTCCAATTCAGTCCCTTGCTGTTTTGGCTGAATTTCGGACAAAAACATTTAAGTCATAGGATATAATACTTGACCATCCTTCAAACCTATGACATACTAGAGTTGAAGACGTAGCAGCCAAGACTTATAAAGTTTCATCATTGCTGAGTTTCAAGTGTTATGTTTCTACGTCATCAACATCATATTCTATAGTCTCTAAAGGTATGAATGCATTTATATATCTATATAGGGAGACTTGGAATAATTTTATATTGGGTGTATTTTATTTTAAACTAAATTTTATATTCAGAAGGTTTCTTCAAAACTTTAAAATAAAGTTTCTGGTCTAAAAATAGAATTTTTAAGCTTTTTGGTTTTTGGTTCAAAATTGTCATTCGAACGAGTTTTTCGTTCGAACGAGAATTTTGTTCGAACGAGGTTTCCAACGACTTTCCACTGGAACTTCGTTAGATAGTTCATTCGAACGAAAATGCCGTTTGAACGAGATTTCGGCGGGAACAGGTTTTGGCAGTTTTTTGGCATTTTCCCACAACTTGTCCCTACTAACGTTTGACAGTTTAAATCTATTTCGAGACCAAATTTTGAATAAGAACTTTTTTATCTCTTAGTGAGTTTTTGAAAGCTTAATTCTTTCATAAAAAGTTCCCTTGGAGCTTTTTTATTGTGACAACCCGCTCAAAATAATAACGGGTGGCCAGCCCTATACTACATCAAATCAGGTATCTCAGATGGCTCAGTCTCAACATCAACTGACGATACTAAATAATATAAGGATAACTACCCGAAACCATTAAAAGAGGATTGCCAAAAATTTAAAACTTTTATTTAACATCAGTATAAAACCAACCATGCAACCAACAACGAACAATACTACATCTAAATATGATGGGTGATGAATACAAACTCCAATATTGTATAAAAGAGTACAACAAAACGTACACAATAAAATACCCGAATATGCTGTCAGGTCACAGACAATACAAAAATATGAGAGAGAATATAAAAGTGTTAATCTACAACACTTGGGTCTAAACCCAATATACAAACTGAATCCTAATCTAGATATACAAAAGATAGGAATCAACTAAGACGAAGTGCCGCAACAGTCCGCTACTGCTACAACTCCACGAATACACTGGGTGGATAAACATCCATGGCGTCCTTGTGGGGGAACACCTAAAATAATACAATATATATGCATAGCAGGACAAAATATAAACGGGTCAGAGCCCGAGGTGAAACCATTTTATAGCAAGTGCATTAAAATGCATAATAATTATAAATGCATTATGACATGATTTAATGGAGTCGCACTCTCCATAACAATCCAACTCACCTCTCATCTAAAGCGCGGAACTAAACGTATGCACGTGATCTCCAAATGAATGCCCAAATCTAATTAGGAAAATAAATCTAACCAATTCCCAATATGAATATTCAATTAAAATCGTCTACCTTATCTCCCATTCTACACTTATCTGAATTCCATCTAAATCATACACTTTAACTTTTAATGTTATAGTTCTCTTTTATTCGTTCACTTACTTAACATATAGAGTTTACGTAATCATATTCTTACTAACATCTTCACAATACATAAACATTCTCTTTACTAGAATTTCTCATATTCAAGTTTAGGGGTGGTAAACGGACGGATACGGATCGGATACCGTGTTTTTTGTATCCGTATCCGTATCCGTATTCATATCCGTATCCGCCCGGATAATTAAAATAACTATCCATATCCATATCCGCTCGGATACCTCGGATTCGAATAATATCCGTATCCGTTTATATTATTTAGCCGTCGCAAAAAATAACAATTAAAATATCCAATCCAATGAAATCCAAATAAATATATAACAAAATTACTACCTCCTAATATCAACAATTATGGATTCCATAATAATTGTATCATTCCATAATGATAATATAGCTTAAAGTCATCCATACTTTACAACCATATAAGTTAAAGCCATCTAAAAAAAATAACAGTCGCATTCCATGACAGTAGAAATAAATATGCACCTTTTAGATTGATCAAATTTATTGAGAATGATAACCTCATGGACCTTTTGTCTTCAAAACATACTGATATTTTTATTTTAATAAGTATACATTTTTATTTTGTATATAATATACATGTTGTTAACTTCAGTTCTCATCACAATCAGAACCATCACTTTACTTTTCTATTTCTCTCTTACATTCTATTATGTCTCTCTCTTATAATCTTTTATGTTTCTCTTACATTTATTTATAATTAATAAAACTAACGAATAACCACATGAGAGTTTTTTTTCTCTTGTTTTGTATAAAGAGAAATGAAACGATGTTAGTTTTTTTTAGTGAAGTATATGTTCTTTAGTCGGTGTATGTTGTGTGTGATAGGGTGTATTGTAACTTTAGTGTAACTCTATGATAATATACCTAATAAAATAATAATACATGACATTTTATAATATACCCAATAAAATAATAACTTTAAGGTATTTTTTTTTGGAGTGGAGTATGTGTTTATTTTGTTTTGGGGAATAAACGATTAAGGTTTTTTTTAATATTTATTTACTAGTAATACTAATACTAATATTATTAGCAATATTTTAAACATATGTTTGACGGATACGGATATTCGGTAAAACGGATATCCGATAAAATGGATACTCCGCATCGGATACGGATTATTCATGTCGGATACTAGTACGCTCCATATCCGTATCCGTTTTCTCGGATATTTTTATAGATTATCCATATTCGTATCCATTTCCATACTTTCGGATAAATATCCACAAATTCGGATTCGAATATCGAACGGATGCGGATTTCCGAATATCCGTTTACAGCCTTATTCAAGTTATAACAACAATACATATGAATATATATGAGTTATTATCATCTAAGTGCTAAGGACTAAACTTCTCCCAAGTCTCAATATTTCACTACATTTCGTGCGTGGGACGTCTCGCAAAGCGAAATCCAAATAAGGAACCCCCCCGTTACACTACTCTTGACAGTATTGATTTTCGAGATTCATTATGCCCTCAATGCATAATGCATGTAACCCAAATTTTTATTTTTTAATTAATTAATTTATTATTACCAATTCTCAACAGTGTATGGCGGTTCGTGTGTGGGAAGTCTTGCAAAGCGAAATCCAAACAAGGAACCCCCCCAATACACTAATTCTGGCTCTGTCGATCATCGAGAAGTATATACATTATATAAGAGCATTGAGGAATAACTTCTCCTCACTCCCAACATTACACTGCGTTTCATGCTTGGTACGTCTCGCAAAGCAAAATCGAAACAAGGAACCCCCTGTTACACTACTCCTTGGCAATGTTGGTCGTTGAGGTCCATTATGCCCTCGATACCCAACTAACCACTCACATAAATAATATAATAACCATCAAAACGAGCTATAACTCGAGGACGCAGTCTCACAATGCTATCATCTTCCAGTTACCCAAAACACCTAGCAAACCGGGGACCACCTGGTGGGGCTAAACGACACCCACCTCGTGATCAACTCACACACACAATGTCTCGGAAGCGATCATAGTTCGTAACCGGCAAGTGAGAACGACACATACCCATGACTTTTCACCCCCAAAATAATAAATGCATATCACATAATAATCACCATGGACGACCATTACCTGGGGAATATCCACACACTGCTCATCGAGACAGGGTGCTCACCCTCATCGTGCGCAACTTCCCACTGATAACAAGGAGGCGGTATGCTTCACTATATATATATATATACCATCACATAAATCTTACATACATCATCACATCGTATAAAGATATACCATCATATAAGGTATACCTGTCACATTGTTTATATATTTATATTGCGCCCTTAGTTGTAGTTGAATTAATATCATTATTTAGTATATCTCTCTCTCTTGATATACTAATCGTCAATTCTCACACATCTTCCCCACTTAGTATACACTATACTATTTCTCATTTGAAGTTTTTGCATCACTTCTAGTTATGAATTGTTTCTCAATTCTATTTATGTTAAGGATATTTTCTATCTTAATGCACCTCGATTAACATTTCTCATTGTGTGAGACATCACCCAAATCAATCATCGTTAAGGATATTCCTATATCCGTATGCTCATTTATTGGCATTTATATTCTCAATCCGAAATATGGTTCAATTAATCAAGTGAACCTTTAAAGTTATCCCATTTGGGATTTGAATTTAAAATCCAATATCACTAAACGCATTCTCTCTCTTTCATATAGTTTCATAATTATTTCCAAATAGGAATCTTCAATATTATTTGGCTTCCCCACTTAGTATGTGCTATATACTTTAATAGGTATTCCTCAAATTAAGTCAATACGACTCCAATAATTTCTTATAAGGGAAACTCCCTAAAAATCTCCAAAACGTACTCCATACGATTCCTATAGAGGTTCCCAATCGATAACCTCGAACAAAACGGAATGAAATTCTTCCTATAAAAACATCCCTCAAAAAGCCTTGTTTTCGCATCGATTCGGGCCGAATCGATCCGAATCGATTCGGCCCTGCGAATCGATTCGACCTTCAAGGCGAATCGATTCGGGTCCTAAGATCTGGGACCCTGTCTCATGCCGAATCGATTCGGTCACTCAGACCTGTTAAGCTGGAACATTCTAAATCGATTCGGGTTGGGGCCGAATGGATTTGGCCTGTTCTAGGGCTACGGAAATGGCTATTTTTGTTAAGCCAAAAATCCCAAAAATTCATTTAAATCATCTTCTCTTCATTTCTCTTCGACCCATTCACATATACAACATTTATATTCATCCAAAGACACATTTAAACCAATTTCTATCTTCAAATCCATTATTTACACAACAAATCTAGAATTTACCAAAAAGTTAGGTTTTGATAAACTAAACCTAAAACCCAAAGATTTAATCCACAAATCATGAAATAAATGGTACACAACAATTATTTAGCAAGTTTAATACCTTGCCTCAAGTTCATAGGGTCTGATTCGTCCCCGAGATTGCGTATTGGCCGAAAACCTCCACTTTATCTCTCTTTCTCTTCTTCTTTCTTCTTCTTCTCTCTTTCTTTCTTTCTATTTCTCTTTCTCTCTATGGAGATTTGTTTCTCCCGTAGGCTTAATAAGCCTTATATCCCAAGATACACCACTTTAAATGATAATACACACTTTAAATGACTCGATAACTTTAATTCGAGTCAAACGAGCTTAAAATATTTCGGAACCTAAATAGACCCCAAGTACAGGCATTTGACTTTCTCGACCCTTCCGAAAACAACTACAGCCTCAGAATTGCCATTCGAAACACTTTCTAACAACTTCAAATTTTGACTTCAATTGCTAATTTAATAATTCCCCAAATAAAAATAATATTTATTTCTCCCAAAATGAATAAATGATCATCTCTAAAGTCTCGGGTTGTTACAAACTTCCCCACTTACAAGAATTTCGTCCTCGAAATTCAGCTAAGCCTAATACTCCAAAGCTCAACTTTTTCTTACTACCCTCACTAATCCTATATTCAAACCTCTAACTTCCCAAGACGAATTTATTTTAATTTATTTTAAGTTTTATAAAACCAATTTTAACAACTAAGGCGCCCATACACCCTTTATTCAATCTTTACTCGTACCAATCATAATGAGGCTTCATTTGCCGCCAAAGTTCCATAATTCCATAGATATATAAATTATACTATCATATTAATGGTGTACAAATTTTGAATGGTCCAAAGAAATAACTCCTCTCAATTCCTGACATTCGCCACTTTCATGCGGGGGAGGTCTCGCAAGCGAAATCCAAACAAGGAACCCTCCCAATACACTAATATGTAGTGACGTCGGGGATTGAGAGTTTGTTAAATCCGGACTAGAGTTTGAAAATATTTTTGTGTAAATCATTTTGAAATGGCCCAAAGGCCTAAAAAAGTTTAATTTTGAAAACAGTTTATTTAAAAAAATTGTCTTATAATACATATATAAAATTCCTTATGTTCCTAACATAAGGTCTTAACAATCATCATACATACAACAACATGCGGCTCATAAAAATTAACATAATTATGAGATAAACTTTCCTGCGTCCACAAATTCCAAACTCTTTTCAGAAGTAACATCTTACATCATATTAATATATTGCCATTTATTAGGCTCATCCATTGCTGGAATACAACAATTATAGAAGTCTAACATGACTATATACAAGTAAGTAGCTTTATCATTACTACTTAACACACCATAACGGTTCTTACATTCATAACAAGGTTTATAGCTCTCTTTGATCACATTAATAAATAATCAATTCTCTCAAAAGATAATTTATATAAGAGCCTAACTTGCTCAAAATTCCCTTTCGGGTCATTACATACATGATAGGGTTATAGTACTACCCTCTCATAAATATCTCCCATACGATATTCCAAAACTTCATATATTAATATTCCTATTCACAAAGGAAAATAACGTACATCATACCTCACTAGTCCGATTGCCCTTCCTCATCATTGGGCTCCCACACAAAGTCTCCTGGCCTAAAATGACCTCGAATTTGTTGTAGGGGTTGCACTTCCAAAACTTCATCAAAACATGATCCTTTTCCTCTTTTAGGACAATCTCTCTCTATGACTTATTTCTTTACAAAAGAAACATCTACCTGTAATTCCTCTCGACCCACCTGTAGGAACAAAACGCCGTTGTGACTCTCTAAAGTCCGACTTATACCCGCTGGTGTTGCTGGCATTCCTTTCACCAAACCTACTTGATGAAATCGAATCTCTAAAGTTCTTACCCTCTTGCGAACGAAGACGATATTCATGACACTTCAATAGTGCCGCATTCACTACCTCGACGAAAGTCACTAACATTGGGCCCTCTAACAAACGATGCCAAATTATCCAATCTAAACCTCGAATAAACTTTGATATACGCTTCTCTTCGGTATTTACCTCATCAGGTACTAATTTCACCCATCTAGAAAAATCTTCTTCATATTCTTCCACCGTCATATTACCTTGAAACACATCCATCAATATCCTCTTTATTTCTTTCTGAATTGGGGAAGGAAAATACCTTCAATCAAAAAATTCCCAAAAATTTGTTATAGGCAAAGTATCTCTCTGTTCTAATGTGGTGTAAAACTCCCACCATTGGAGAGTTGGACCCATTAACTTAAAGGTGGCTAAAAATTACTTTTGCACCTAACTACACTCAACCATACGGAGGTGCCTCTGCACACTATTCTTCCAACGACTTGCAGCCATTGCATCAACTCCCCCTGAAAACTCTGGAGGATGCCCCTTACTAAAATCTTCCTTCACTCTTTCCCAGAAAGACAGTCCTAAATGGGTTTGGATTTCTTGAACGGTAGATTGCTGCGCCATTATAGAAATGGCAACAGTTACTGCTTGTGCCACGATTTTGGCAACTTCATCCGTAGTTATAATCCTGGGAGGCAATTGGGGTTCCACATTCTCTGCCCCTTTATTTGCCCTGACTGAATGACCTCTCTTTGGTGGCATCTGAAACAAGAATAAGTGTAGCAAAACGCCTTTCAAATGTTTTCAAATCACAGAAGAAATATGGACGTGTGAATACAACAGTCCTAATAATAAGGCTCTACATCAAGAATGCTTATGGAAGATCGTAGTAACGCATACAGATCCTAAAGACACTAGAACCTGATGCTCTGATACCATCTGTGATAACCCGCTCAAAATATTAACGGGTGGCCAGCCCTATACTACATCAAATAACGTATCTCAAATGGCTCAGTCTCAACATCAACTGACAATACTAAATAATATAAGTCTAACTACCCGAAACCATTAAAAGCGGATTGCCAAAAATTTAGAACTTTTATTTAACACCAGTATAAAACCAATCATGCAACCAACAACCAACAACCAACAATACTACACCAAAATATGATGAGTGATAAATACAAACTCCAATATTGTATAAAAGAGTACAACAAAATGTACACAATAAAATACCCGAATATGTTGTCGGGTTACAAACAATACAAAAATTTAAGAGAGAATATAAACGTGTTAATATACAACACTTGGGTCTAAACCCAATATACAAGCTGAATCCTAATCTAGATATACAAAAGATAGGAATCGACTAAGACAAAGTGTCGCAACAGTCCTCTACTGCTACAGGTCCACGAATACACTGGGTGGATAAACATCCATGGCGTCCTTGTGGGAGAACACCTAAAATAATACAATATATATGCATAGCAGGAGAAAATATAAACGGGTCAGAGGCTGAGGTGAAAACATTTTATAGCAAGTGCATTAAAATGCATAATAATTATAAATGCATTATGACATGATTTAATTGAGTCGCGATCTCCATAATAATCTAACTCACCTCTCATCTAAAGCGCGCAACTAAACGTATGCACGTGATCTCCAAATGAATGCCCAAATCTAATTAGGCAAATAAATCTAACTAATTCCCAATATGAATATTCAATTAAAATCGTCTAACTTATCTCCCATTCTACACTTATCTCAATTCCATCTAAATCATATACTTTAACTTTTAATGTTATAGTTCTCTTTTATTCGTTCACTTACTTAACATATAGAGTTTACATAATCATACTCTTACTAACATATTCACAATACATAAACATTCTCTTTACTAGAATTTCTCATATTCTACTTATAACAACAATACATATGAATATATATGAGTTAATATCATCTAAGTGCTAAGGACTAAACTTATCCCAAGTCTCAATACTGCACTACGTTTCGTGCGTGGGACGTCTCGCAAAGCGAAATCCAAATAAGGAGCCCCCTCGTTACACTACTCCTGACAATATTGATTTTCGAGATTCATTATGCCCTCAATGCATGATGCATGTAACCCAAATTCTTATTATTCAATTAATTAATTTATTATTCCCAATTCTCTATAGTGCACGGCGGTTAGTGTGTGGGACATCTCGCAAAGCGAAATACAAATAAGGAAGCCCCTCGATACACTACTTATGGCTCTGTCGATCATCGAGAAGTATATACATTATATATATGAGCATTGAGGACTAACTTCTCCTCAGTCCCAACATTACACTGTGTTTCATGCGTAGGACGTCTCACAAAGCGAAATCCAAACAAAGAACCCCCCATTACACTACTCCTTGGCAATGTTGGTCGTTGAGGTCCATTCTGCCCTCGATACCCAAGTAACCAATCACATTAATAATATAATAGCCATCCAAACGAGCTATAACTCGAGGACGCAGACTCACAATTCTATCATCTTCCTGTTACCCAAACCACGTAGAAAATTGGGGACCACCTAGTGGGTCTAAACGACACCCACCTCGTGATCAACTCACACACACAACGTCCGGGAAGCGGTCATAGTTCCTAATCGGCAAGTGCGAACGACACATACCCACGACTTCTCACCCCCAAAATAATAAATGTATATCACATAATAATCACCATGGATGACTATGACCTGGGGAATATCCACACCCTGCTCATCGAGCCAGGGTGCTCACCCTCATCGCGCGCAACTTCCCACTGATAGCAAGGAGGGGGTATGCTTCACTATATATATATATATACCATCACATAAGTCATACATACATCATCACATCATATAAAAATATACCATCATATAAGGTATACCTGTCACATTGTTTATATATTCATATTGCGCCCTTAGGTGTAGTTGAATTAATATCATTATTTAGTATATCTCTCTCTCTTGATATACTAATCGTCAATTCTCACACATCTTCCCCACTTAGTATACACTATACTATTTCTCATTTGAAGTTTTTGCATCACTTCTAGTTATGAATTGTTTCTCAATTCTATTTACGTTGAGGATATTTTCTATCTTAATGCACCTCGATTAACATTTCTCATTGTGTGAGACATCACCCAAATCAATCATCGTTAAGGATATTCCTATATCCGTATGCACATTTATTGGCATTTATATTCTCAATCCGAAATATGGTTCAATTAGTCATGTGAAACGTTAAAGTTATCCCATTTGGGATTTGATTCTAAAATCCAATATCACTAAACGCATTCTCTCTCTTTCATATAGTTTCATAATTATTTTCAAATTGGAATCTTCAATATTAGTGGGCTTCCCCACTTAGTATGTGCTATATTCTTTAATAGGTATTCATCAAATTAAGTTAATACGACTCCAATAATTTGTTATAAGGGAAACTCCCTAAAAATCTCCAAAACGTACTCCATACGATTCCTATAGAGGTTCCCAATCGATAACCTCGAACAAAACGGAATGAAATTCTTCCTAGAAAAACATCCCTCAAAAAGCCCTATTTTCGAATCGATTCGGCCCTGCGAATCGATTCGGCCTTCAAGGCGAATCGATTCGGGTCCTAAGACCTGGGACTCTATCTCAGGTTGAATCAATTCGATCACTCAAACCTGTCAAGCTGGAAGATTTCGAATCAATTCGGGTTGGGGCCGAATCGATTTGGCGTGTTCTAGGGCTACGAAAATGGCTATTTTTGTAAAGCCAAATATCCCCAAAATTCATTTTAATCATCTTCTCTTTATTTGTCTTCAACTCAATCACATATATAACATCTATATTCATCCAAAAACACATTTAAACCAATTTCTAACTTTAAATCCATTATTTACACAACAAATCTAGAATTTACCCAAAAGTTAGGTTTTGATTAACTAAACCTAAAACCGAAAGATTTAATCCATAAATCATGAAATAAATGGTACAAAACAATTATTTAGCAAGTTTAATCACTTGCCTCAAATTCGTAGGGTCTGATTCGTCCCCGAGATAGCGTATTGGCCAGAAACCTCCACTTTCTCTCTCTCTCTTTCTCTTCTTCTTTCTTCTTCTCTCTTTCTTTCTTTCTATTTCTCTTTCTCTCTATGGAGAATTTTTTCTCCCGTGGGCTTAATAAGCCTTATCTCCCAAAATACACCACTTTAAATGATAATACACACTTTAAATGACTCGGTAACTTTAATTCGAGTCAAACGAGCTTAAAATATTTCGGAACCAAAATAGACCCCAAGTACAATCATTTTGACTTTCTCGACCCTTTCGGAAACAACTACCCTCTGAGAATTGCCATTCGAAACACTTTCTGACAACTTCAAATTTTGACCTCAATTGCCAATTTAATAATTCCCTAAATAAAAATAATATTTATTTCTCCCAAAATGCATAAATGATCATCTCTATAATATCGAGTTGTTAGAGTTATTTAAATTAATTTATTCAAAGAACAAAATCTAGTTTACACATAATAAACAATGTTTTAATCCAAGTTTCTCTATATATATATGTACACATCTATCTTGGAGAGTTTGTTTGGCACCGGGTTTTACTCTACCGTTTGAAGAGTTCGTTTGGGTTTGATTCTACATCCCTCAAAGAATAAGTTCGTTATTTTATTGTGGCATTCTCACATGGTGAAAGGCACCATGTGTGGTTGACGGTGTTCCTACAGCTTCATTGGTGGATTCCAAGGTTCTGGTGGTGTCCAAGATTGTCGGTTAGGCAAAGGTAGTTACAAGAAGACGCATCGTGGCTTGAAGGAGTCAAGTCGAGTGTTGTAAGTCATCTTGCTTGTAATTGTAATTCCTTACTTAGTGGACTTAAGGCTAGGGCCGTCCGAGGTTTTTTCCTGTTATGGGTTTTTTCTCGTACATCACAGTGTAGTGGTTATTTGTTCATTTTATCTTTTGCAAACTCACCAAGAACGCATGCTTAGGTAAAAAGATAAAATTTGGTTTAAATCACTACTTATTTAATTTGGTCCTAATATGAATTTGGGTAAATGTTAATTTAATTTAAGTCATTATTTAATTTTATAAAATTTGTTTTGGCCTAATTTGGTAATATTGAAAATATGACTTAGGCAATTTATAGGACTTGGGTTAAATTTGTTTAAGTGAAAAAAAATGTATTTGTTGATTAATCTAATTTCACTTGGTTTAATTTTAATTTGAAAGAAATTAAAATTTTGTATTTGTGTGTGTTTAATTTAACCATCTCGCTTCCGCATCTATAAAAGGAAATTGAAATTACTTTTTCTAGTAAAGATTTAAAAATGGGGGGCCTCCGCGTTTTCAAACAAGATTCTATAAGATTGAAAAAGTCTATAACAAGATTAAGGATCTAATTTCTTAGTTTAACTAATTAAACCTAGCTTCATATTCCTCGAGTTAATGGATTGAATTAATTTATGATTTCAATTAGATTTATACAATTACCTTGGGGATTTTGAAGATTAAAACAGGTAAAGTTCAGATCTAATGTTTTTAATAACCTATTATCGAGTTTCATATATCAATTTGTATATTTAAGTAACTAATTACACGAGGTCTTCAAATAATTAACCATGGTTCATAATTTAATTAAATATGACTGCAAAATTAAGTTTGATTATTAACTAAATCAGATTATCTAAGCATGTTAATATATTTCAATATATGATTATCATTGTAATAAAAATCTAAGGGTATTTCTACACAAAGTAACAAACTTGTCTCGAGGATTATTATATGAATCAACCATCCAATTCCCCAAATCAGAAGATATACGATTCCCTCTTAATCCTTCTTATAAGCTAGGGTTTCTGTAATACGTATTATGTGTTTTAAGTTAGGTTATTATCTTATAATATTTGTCAAATTCGAAGTTTATCTTAGGCTTCAAATTGTCCTCAATATAAAAGTCCCAAAGAAAGCTCACATAGTCTAAAATTTGTCCTAACCCATATATTATTTCAATCATCCACCCTACACCTGTCACTTTCTTTAACTGAACAGGTGAATGGTTAAAGGACCCTAATCATACACTATAATTAGAGGTCCACATCAACTTTAAAAAGCATCCTAAAACCCAACATTAACTTTCTTTTCTGAGTTTCTTCAACCCTAAGCATCTTTGAATCTCGACATTTGTTGAAAAAAATTTGAGTGGAGTTCGTACTTCAAAAAACTTGCTTCCTCTGAGAAACAAAGGCAAACCTATGCACACCCTGCGAAAGTTAGCACTTCAAAATGAAGGTTTGCCTAACTGAACTGTTCCATCTAACAAAGGACACTCCCCCAGGGAAAATTCGACTTATGCTACAATGGTAAAGAAATTCTATAAAAGTAAATATATATTGTGATATAAACTATCCATGACTATTTAAATCACTTCACCCGACCCCCATTTAAGGGATCGAGTATGCAATTTATAATGTTTATGTTTAAATCTTGGTTTTTAACCCAATAATTCTGTTTGTTGAGCTGAAATGTCATACCCATCTATCAAATAAATAATAGTAAAATGTTGCGATTAAATGCAAAATAAAAACATACTTTTTAAAATTGTTCTCAAGAAAGTGTCAATGAACTGAGTTCCTCTGAAACATTGCTAAAACCAATGATGGCACCCTAGAATATGTATATTCTTAGAATACTCATCAAATACCAACCTTTGATTAATATATTTTTAAAATATGAATATGACTTTCCAACGTATAACGTAAGTGCTATATTATGGGAATAAATATCGTAATGTTGTACATCGTATACCCGGTATCCCATCGCCTACATCGGTAAATATGTCCCATTTATTGGAACTACATTGGCTTTGATCCTAACTCCTCTTGGGTATATAAGTGCAATATTAATCCAAACTCCTGAACCCAAGCCTTATAATACGTCTTGTGACATATTATCTATTATGTATTCCTCCATGTCTAGTACAAACCCCCTATCTCCAGCACCTCAAACCATCCTGAGGATGTACGACACATTAGAAATTTTAGTCATGTTAATAAGGGATTTATATATCTTACTCGATGACTTCTAATCCACTCCAACCCCCAAAACAATCCTCCTTTCCACACTCGTGGGAAACGAAGAATGTCCGGAACATTATTTCCTTAGAGTTACACCCGTAAACTAGTCCGAAGGCTTAAAAATACCATCTGGTTAATGATCAACCGATAAACACAAATGTATTTATTGACAACTTTAGTCCACTCCTATTCTGAACCCTCTACCGAAGCTACCCTATGGCTCATAAATAGCTATTTCACTTAACAATCCAAGTCTCCACACTTGCACACACATCACGTTGGAACACTTGGCTAATCACAATAACCGAACTACATAGGCTTTGATATCAAGACCACACGGATTCGTAAGATCAAGACGGTGTCCTTCTCGTGAGCACTAGCCCCGATAATATCTCTCTCGATATGTTGCCAAAATAGAGATGCATATATCTCTCATATTATCTTTTTACCCAATCTCACACATCAAATGAGATATCAAAATGTCAAGTTGTGATTTTTTGCCCCATACATGCATACCCATTAAATGGCCTTCCCTGGGCAATGAATCCGTAGACTGAAACCTAACCCAGGGTGGAAATAGTGTAGAGAGATACAAGTAATCTCATGTCCTTGTATGTATAAAATGGACCAAAACACTGCCACAACATTCCCTCCCCCTCGAGTCCCGTTCGAGGCTTGTAAACCCACATTGGCGATTACGCTGGAAGTTACACTATCCTTATGCTTCATTTCTATTATGCTTTATGAAAATTTTAGAATCATTTAGAGGCCTTAGTTTTAAATCCCCTTAAAACATGGTTACATGTACCCATGTACAACATTATGCACTCATCCAAATGTATAGGTACACACAAAGGACCTTGTAATAAAACAAACATCAAAGAATGTGAAAATAAAGATAACCTCTTTGCATCATGCACTCAATAGTCTTGATTTTCATATTATTTAAACCATATACCCTTGAGACCAAAAGAAGTTAGCCGAAAGGCTAGTCGTGGATGAATATTATCATTCTTTTCTCCTACCTGTCTGTTATATATGGAAAATATTTTCTCGATCCCAATGTCCCTGAGATAGGGATTATTTGAAGTTTGTATTGTATTAGGGTTTATTGAATAAGATTTCATAACTAGTCAATACTAGGGTAAAATGGATTCACACATACCTTAAAGGTTTCTTAGTCCAAATAGCCTGGCATATCATGATCCATGAAAATAAAAAGTGATGAACCGATCATCGAGTCACATCACTTTTTTGCATATAGAGAAAGCTCTAGGAACACACCCTATTTCACAAAAAGAAAATATACTTACAGGCCATTCATGTTGATTTTTTTAAAATTATTAGATGGTCGAAGTCTAGTCCAAACCCTTTAGATTATAGGCTAAATTTCTTGCCATTTTTACATAGAAGATAAAATAACATGAATCTGTAAGTTATCGCCAAAGAAGAATTCCTTTATAATGTATTACCCTACACAAATTTTAGTTTTTAAGGAAATAATAGATGATAGTCTATTAATTCATCCATCCTTATACAAAAAGTGAGATCTCATCCCTGTTCACCTGAATCCAATGGGACTTTGTTCAATTCCTCCCCTGATAATTTTGACGCCCCCACTACCTAGTGCCATTTTCACTCATAGTTATTTTGAATTTTACCATCAATACCCTGATTACATACCTCTCTTATCAAGGCCCCCAATTAGCTGAATTTGTAGCTCCCCTTCTAGCCGATGAGGTTATCCTTCCTCCTCAAAATTAAGAGATAACACAAGTTCAATCCAAATTGAGTCTCCTCCAAGAAGCCATCAACAAGATACAAACCACATATGATCTTAAGAACATCAATAAGATGTCCCTCTACATTAAAGATTATTTATGAGATAAATTTATAATGCCTGTATTCATGAGATACAAAGAATTATTCTCCCCGCCCATCTTCTCATATGTCCAACTACCACCTTTAGTTGCAAGTTCAAAACATATACCTCAATGTACTGAAGTGGATGTTCTCCTCTACTCTATCCTGAGGAGCCCTTACCTCGTATATGGTTTTGAAAATTAAGGGAACTACTAAAATTTAGGATGATATATTTTGTTCTTTTCTTAATAAGTATGAATACAATAAATAGCTTAGAGTCACACGTAAAGAATTAGGGACGCTAAACCAAAAGGAAGGAGAATTATTTGGAGCCTTCATCACTCGATGGATAAAAAAGTTTAGTAAGATTGTCAATCGTCCCTTGGAAAATGATAAAATTGAGATCATAATCAAGAATATCCAAAAATTTGTAAGAGCGAACTAGGGTTGAACTGGATCCCGAGATTTAAAGATATCAACCACATAAAATGTAATATCGAGAAAAGTTTATCTGTCAAACCCACCAAATTCATAGAGGAGTCCCGCTAACTTGTAAATCAGTTATTCAATCGTAAGAACTTACCTGGATCATCCACATCTCATACCACTACCCTTATATTCATCCCATAACCAGAACCACATCAAGTTACTAATGCATCCCAAGCCATGGTAGCTAACATTTTAACTTTCTAAGCACTCCCTGAAAAAAAACTATTAAATCATTCCCCCATCCTAAAGAGTTTAGGATTCGACAAAGGAACCTCATAAATTTTCATGCTCCTCTTAGTCGAGTCCTCACTACACTAAAATTAAACATTCGCCTCAAATCTCTTAACCCTAGGCCACCTGCTTCCATCCCAAATAGGAGCTGAAAGGCTGACTCATATTGCGAGTTCCATTAAAGGCCTTGTCATATCATGAATAAGTATTCAACATTGAGATACACCATCCGAAACCTCATTAATGTTGATAGTCTAATCTTACCAAAGACCAATGTTACAAATAACCCCCTTCCATAAAATCACAACCATCAAACTAATGCCTTATTAAACACCCCTACCCCAAACACCGACCTATCTACCCTAATAGTCCTTATTTCTCATTAATCGAGAATGAGTATACACTGCCCATTCTAAACAATAACATGTTTAGGCACACTATCACTTCTATTAAAATCGCTGCCTAAACTAAACCCATTAGAGACCATATGAATTTCTTCATCATGGCCATACACTTCCTACAAACTAACCATTGTATCCTGGACCCACTTCTAGTCACAAAATTCATGCTTTTTAAGGAACTAAGGATCCTTAGTCATTTTAAGGAGAAATTGAATCATTAAGTCAAGTAGGAAGAGATGTATGATAAACCCCTCCATGAAATGGAACATATCACCTATATTATATCAGTAAAATCTACCAGATGGGGTGGGTCGACATCTAACGCAAATTTATTTTCTCTCATTGACTCTGATACAAACATAAAAACACGCACTTATAACCTCAAACACGTTCTCTGATAGTTCTGTACGAAACCTTAGCACTAGCCCACGTGATTTTGACTGCACCCATATAATTTGGTGACTTGGTATGACCCAATTGAACTTTAGACTTTATAAGTTATATCATGCACTAAATTTGGATGATTTTGAGGATTTGGTGAAATTAAGGTATTTAGAATGGCCTTATTTATAATTTGGTGAATTTAGGGTTGTTCGAACAAAACCATTGTTCATTCGAACGATATACCTCTTTCATTTGAATAACTTCTTTTAAACGACATTCCAACGAAAAATTCCAGTCTAGAAATCTAGTCTCGTTAGAACCTCGTTCAAAGTATGATCGAATGACATAGTGTTTTCGTTCGCACAAGACTGTAAAAATTAGAATTTTCAGATTCGGAAAATGCTGTCAAAATTCTGACCCTAGATCATTTGAGATATCAAGTTCTCAATAGAGCATATCAAATCGGGGGGGGGGGGGGGGGTGGATTTGGGGGGTTCTTTGGGAATGGGTTTTTAATGGTTTTTGGTATAAAGAACAGAGAGGAGAGTGTTGGGGGCCATTCCAACACTTCTCCATCATATTTTCTCTTTTTCTCTCTCTAGCTCTTGGATCTTTTCCACCACCTAAACCACCCTCCACCCCCACACCTCCATCCTAAACCACCATAATTTAACACTCTTTCTTCCAAATTTAAGCCTATAAAACCAATACACACCACATGTTTCAGTAAGACATCATTTATGGAGATGTTGTTTGGGGATTTTTAGAGTGGAAAAGTAAAAGAATAAAGGGTCTTTAAGTTTTTTTGTGGGATTTCATGGAGCTTACTAGTGCGGTTATAAAACCTCCGTGAGGCCACCTTACGATGTAGGAGGTTGACATCGCCATCTTCTTCATCCGACCACATTTAAGGAATCTTTGAGGTGTGGAACTCTACTCTTTAAGCTTAAGGACTCTATTTCTTTAGTTTTGGTCTTATATTTGATTTTATAAGAGTAGAATGCACTCATGTTTCATGATAGCGATTTTCTCATGTTATATGTAAAATGATTTCAAAGGTTTTGAGAAAGTATTATATTTTCAAGAAAACTTAGTATTTAAACATTTTATAAAATATATTTTTTAAATGATGTTTATCTTATTAAGGTAGTTTATACAAAAAATCTAAGAGTTTTCTGGTGAAAGACGGGTGAAAAACATGTTTTTGTTAAATTTATGAAATTTCATGAATAAATGATGTGTTAAACTCATTTTCTTGAATTTTTGGACTTAAAATCCCTCTTCCCATATATATAAACTTGTAGTAATTTGACTATGATCACATGGATATGTTTGGAGAAGGTCTTAATGAGATTTAACATGAAATAAAGAAAATAGAATTTGTAGCTCCTAAAGTGTGTTAATAAGTGCGAAAACTATGATAAGTTTATGTTTTCAAGACTATATGTGATGATATGGGAAAATGGTATTTTTCTTGTAAAGTAAACTTTAAAATTCCAAATAACTACTTTGATAAAGAAAGTAATGGGAAAAAAGAGGTTTTCACCTTGAAAAGTGTGTTAACTCCAAAGTGCACAATAAGTGCTAATGAGTAAAAACATTCAATAAGTTGGTATACATAACTTAATAATGTTTTGGGGAAAAAACACTTGTGAAAATGGAGGAAAAGACAAGTTTGGAAATAAATGGATAAAATGATGATTTTATGTAAAGTGAAACATTTTAATGAAATATAAATATTGGAACAGGTGTTGGACAAAATAGTTCTAAATGGAAGTGATTTCTGGAATGAAATCAATTTTAAAGTTAAAAGGGAAAGAAATGGTGATTTTTCAAAGTGCAACACAAATATGGGGAAGTAGTCCCTGAGTTTTCACTTCGGTCGATAAAAGTGGAATAATATGGATAAGAAAAAGTGTTAAAATCAATGATGAAGATAATTCAAAAGAATTGGGAAACATTATGAAGGGTCTGAAGCCCTACGGTGAAAGGCCCAAATCACTAGCTAGAGAATATGGTAGCGTAGCCAGTGGAGCCCGTTAAAGTATGTGGTTATGTGGCAAAGTCTGAGAAAAACATAATGAGAGAAATTGAACATAATAAAGAAATTATTGTGCTAAGAAAATTACAAAAGACAACTTTTGTAAAATGAAACTGATAAATATTACTATTTTTTACAGGTTAATTTGGATAAGAAATATGAAAATGACTAAGTCCATGTAAAGCGTGAGTTAATGACATAAGTGAAGTGGTTAATGGGTAATCAAGCAACCTACAGTGGTTTTAACTCATAATCAATAAAAGTTTGTGTTGTGAGCGGTTTTCAAAAGTAAAAGAAGTACTTTCTAATACCGAGTGTACGAGTGTTAAAAGGTAGTTTTCAAGGAAAATACTAAAGCATATATGGCATAAGTAAATGATAAATTTTGGTAAATGAAGTATTTTTCCTAAATAAATGCTATTTTGTTTAAGTATTTAATCAGGTGCGTTAAAGCAGGAAATCAATATTAAGTCAAGTAAAAAGGGGATAAAGGGGTCTTTTAAGATTAATGTTATTTTATCAACTCAAGTAACATTTTAGAATAAATGGATTCATGCATTAGTACATGTATATGTATGTATATATGGTATTTGCATGTGGACATAAATGGTATGTTATAGAGTTTTTTTTCCTTTCATTCAATTATATGCTGGATTTTTGTATTTCTCATAGGGCATTCGGCTCATTCTCTTACTTTGTTATGACAGGTTGGGCGCGATTTTGTGTTTTATAGTGTTATACATATAAGTATTCCTTTTATTTTACATTAGTAGCTATGACTGCTTGGATTTTGGGACGCTTTCCACAGGTCCCACGCGTAACTTGATATGTAACGGAATTCAATACTAAACAAGTGAAATGCTAATTAAATAAAATTAGCTAGCAATATTATTTTGGTTGTCTCTCTGCACTTCACACCTAACCTTTGGATCGGAGTGGGTAGCCCATAAACCTGGGTTAGGTCATTACAAATATTTTTAGAGCAGCATGCTCAAGGTTCTTTCCATGAGTGACATTGTGGGGTAGATAGTGGATATTTAACGTTAGTGTTGGTTTTAAGTCAGCCACGCAGACAAGTGATGATTTTGGTTCGTGTTCTCGACGATGGAGTCGAGGAGATTACCATGACGGGAAATTCATTGACAAGTAGCAGGTGTCCAAGTTAATTTCCATTAGTAGTCCTCATTCTTCTGATTTAACACGTTAGTAACTTGTGAGTGCCTGCGTAGGCCATTAGTGGTGACACCGCGTTCTCTAACATGAGGTGCTTTTGTGTTAACCCTTGATGATGGAAGGAACATTAAGATGTTAATAAGATAAATCGCATCCATTGAATTATATATGTGAGTTGTTTAAAGCTAACTATGAAGTTAAATGATTATAGTGGCATATTTAAGCACTATCGATTTTTTGATAAGGACACGTTAGGTTCACTGGTTAGGTACTTACGGGTGATTAATATTGATGATGTGATTAGGCGAACATGACCCTTAGGTTTGTGTCATGTTCTAAGCATTTAAAAATTTGGCAGGCATGTAGACCCATGTTCGTCATTACTTGAGGATTTGTACATATGAATTCGTTGATAGGATGTTATCATTAAATATGAATGGTTTAGTAATTATCGATTGATGTATGTATATCCTAAGATATGATGTGAGTTATGAGCCATTGGTGGTAAGTGTGACACACATATAACAATGATGAATGGACTAAAATAAGAGTAAACCCTAGGTGTCCTTCTATGATGTTAGTTTGGAGAATACGATGCAATGTTTGAGGAATAAGATTCCTTGTGACGTTGGTATTGTGGACTTAAAGGCTTACAAGTTGTACATGATGTCCTATATCCTTCTATAATCCTTAGTAATGTCATCTTGTGTTTTAATACGTGGGTATATGGCATTAGAGGTTCAAAAGGAAGTCCTTGGAGTATCATTGGGACTTATTGGACGTGGCATCTTTAAGTATAGGAATCGACTTGTTGTGACACCTTGAGGTGTTTAGTGATTATAGTTCTCCATTTTTGGAGACATGGAGGCTAATATCCTATGAGTATCTAATAGTCATGGGATGGATATTGGAAAATTGATAGGGCATACCTTTGATAAGAGGATCATAGGTGATGAAATCTTATCAGGTCTTTAGTGACCATTACGTTGGGGTATGCTTGGTGTCCTTAGGGAACCAGTTATGTTCAGTGTTATAGAGTGCAAGTATTCTAATGATGGTTGTATTGAGGGTTATGTGATGATCTCGATTTATTTTCAAAGTTCAAAGGAGTAGAATCGTGTAGTCCTTAGTGAGATGATACAATTTGGTATAAATAAGTGATGCGGCCTTCTAAGGGAAATTGGAGATTAGTGTTACAATTGGGCATGATACTAATTTGTTATAAAATGACAAGTATAAAAATTTCTTACCCAATTTTGATGAGTTCTTCGAAATGCATTGGAGACCTAGATTAATGATGACATATTAATAACTTGATAATAGCACCACATATAGGGTATCAAAGTATGATTAGGGCATCAATATGTGTCAAAAGTGCATGTTAGAATGACCTTAGTAGGGGAAGGATTAATACTTGGCATGTCTTCACAGTCTTATACATATTAGAAGGTGTACACTTGTGTACTACTTTCTATCCTGATTGTGCTAATGACAACCGGTGTGGATGTTACGTAGATTCAGTTTGGGTGGAATTTGGAGATAGGCACAGTGGCAACCTTGTACCAATTGTGGCTATTACGAGCAGAGTGCTCTACCTAGTTGGGAATTTCAGAAGGAGAAGTGAGGATACAATCGCCTCATAAAAAAATTAGACAGTAACCTATATGTGCTAGGTTGATCACAAAGTCACATTAACTGATAGATGGACAAGGTTGACGTTGATAAAGGTGTTTGGCAATCGTCGACTAGAATGGTTCTTATTTATCGAGAATGAAAGGGGTAGGCATTACCCCTAAAGAGGTAAGTTAAACATTGACTTTCTGAAGGAGAATAGTTTGTGTTATGCGTTCACCTCGTAAAAATGGATGGTTCATGATCCTATTCATCACGATTTGTGACTCGAGACAAATCCTATGGCTAGACTATGATTTGACGAGAACGATTGGATGGATTTGTAGACTTCAAGCTTATGGTGTAGGTTTTCCTTTCATAAACCATTGTCCATTGCGTACGGATGAAATTATATTGGAGTGGTTATTTGTTCATTCTGGTTCGTTGTGTTCTTTTATCTCTGGTAGTCAAGAACTATATTCTTTTTATTTTGATGTTCTAGGATGGTGTTTTTTTAATTTTGATAATCTAGTATTATTTCATGTTGACAGTTGTGTCAAGACACGGCTTTGATCAGTATGAGTGCATATGGACTTGGTGTGGTCATTGCAACTCGACAAATGAGTGCTCTCTTATTTGAAATATCCTTTTTATTTTGCACAAAGTTTGTGTACATGTGGTCGTGCATTCTGTCGCACGGTTCTCTCATAGTACCCACTTTCCTTAGGATTAATGATCTTATGGATTGATAGAGATGGCGATTAGAGACTCTAGTTGTAAAGAGAATGATTATGATTTAAGGATATCATAAAATGTTAGAACTCGAGGAAATATAGCACGTAGTGGTTTTTTTTACCACGGTGAGGGGACTGGTGTAATAATCAAGTGCGTGTTCCATAGTTGGACTCCTAGAGTGGTCTTAAGTTCATAAAAGGGTCATATGGAAGTACCAATTGGACGTATGGTTGGTGACTTAGTCAGTATGTCACTTCTTAGAGTAAGTAGCTAGCTATGAGAGGTCAGTATCAAGTTTAAGTGAATGTGTGTAGTCATGATAACTTGGGAATTTGAGAAGAGCCAGTATGTGTAGTCCTAAGATTTTAAATGGTTCTTATGATGAATAAAATAATACTTGTGTTTTGGTTTTCACTTGGGTGAGTGTCGATCATTTAAGAGTGTTACTCTGGTAGATGTTTTGGGTATGACTTGGGTGATAGAAAGAAAGCCTTGGGACTTAACCAAGGACGATTTTTTGTAAGTGTAGACTCTATAATTGGCAGGTGATTTTGATGGTTAGAGCAACGATAACTTCATGGTGATTTGAGTTCCATTTTAATTTCTTTGGTGGAATCCCCTTTTGATATATATAAGCGGTGATTTGACTTCCATTTTAATTTCCTTGGTGGAATCCCCTTTTGATATATATAAGATAGGAAATGCTCCATTTTGAGTTCCTTGGTGGAAGCATCTTTTGAAACGACATATAATGACTTCCTAGTGATTTGAGGATTTCTATAACCTAGCCTTAGAGGACCACTATAACCTAGAGTAAGAATTGATAACCTTTCGGAATTTGAGGATTTTATGGATTGAGAATATTGAGGATAAAATTCCATATGTAGGAAATAATGTAATACCCGCCCCCGTGATTTTGACTGTACTTGTGCAATTTAGTGACCTGGTATGAACCTATTGAGCTTTGGACTTCGTAAGTTTGATCATACAAATTTTGACGATTTTTAGGATTTGGTTCATTTAATGGATTTAGAAAGGCCTTATTTGTAATTTGGTAAAATTAGGTTTGTTTGAATGAAACCATGTGTCATTCAAATAAGTTCCCTCCGTCATTTGAACAGACGCTTTAAATAACCTTCTAACGAAATATCCCAATTTAGAACTCCACTCTCGTTAGATACTCGTTAAAGTCATGTTTGAACGAGATAGTATTTTCGTTCAAACAAGATAAAATCTCATTTGAGCGAGACTACAAAATTAGAATTTTTAGATTCATAAAACACTATCAAAATCCTGACCCTTGGATCATTTGAGTTGTTAAGATCTCAATGGCGTATATCAAATCATGGGAGGCCTTTGGGTAATGGGTTTTACAGGTTTTTGGTATAAATAAAAGTAAGGAGAGTGTTAGGGTCCATTCCAACACTTCCCCATAAGATTTTCTATCTCAGTAGCTCTCGAATATTCTCCACCATCCAAAACACCCTCCACCCAAACCACCATACTTTAGCCTTTTTGACCATATTCAAGCCTATAAAACCCATATACACCACATCTTTGAGCAAGATATCATATGTGGAGATGTTGTTGGGGATTTTTGGAGAAGAAAAATAAGAAAAATAAAGGAGTTGAACAGGGTTTTTCTTAGATATTTCATAGAGCTTACTAGTGGTGCTAAGCAATCTCCTTGAGGCCACATTAAGAGGTGGGAGTTTTCCATAACCATCTTCATCAAACAACCATGTTTATAGAATCATTAAGGTGGAAAACTCTACTCTTTAATCTTAATAACTCTATTTCCATGACCAATTAATTCTTATACTGGAATTAATTCGCTGACTGCAATCAATCAAAGACTCAAATATAATGACACAAAACCCAATCCCCGAGCCCAGGCTTGTCCACTGCGCTCATTACCATGACATGGAATTACAGATTGATTTAACCATTTACTGATCATTGAGGGGAACATGTCTCCAAATCCTGGAGAAAAGTTTTTCTTTAACCCCTAAATTTGGGAAATGATGACACATTGTGATCATTCTTGGGGAAAAGGATTAGGTCTTCACAAATAAGTTCCCACATCCTTCAATGATCCCATCATCTAAGATTATAATTTTAGGATCGAATATAGGGCTACCAAAAAAGATCTTGATTGACTGCAGCATCACAAACACTAGACCAACCTCAACAAAATATGTTGTTATACTGCAGATAATTTACATCCAAATATCTCATATGAGGGGTCACCTCTTCAGTTCTTCAATAGTGAGGGAGAAATGTGACATCGTAGTATCAATATATACCAAAACATCTGGTCTAATTGGTGGGATGATCTACAATAGATATACAAGATACCATTTGTGGTGCTATAAAGGTCAACCTTAATCCATTTGAAGCCGTTATGCCCTCAATATATACGTTAGAGAAGACCTCCTTGATTTTTACTGTGGACTCGACCTGCTCGCTCTTCTTTCTTAGAATATCCCCATGGGCCCATCACTACACCAGTATACGACACATATATAGGATTACTTATTTCGATGTTGCCCATATAGTCAGAATAATCGAGCTTCAGGATAAGATGACACGAAGAGGCAATAGCCCACCATATGGTCCCCCCTCTTAGAGCTACTTGTATGCCGTTGAGATAGAACTAATAAATCCCATTCCCCGTGACCATGCACGTGAAAGTTTGATAATCTGTAATATGTAGCATCTGCATGGAACCACTCCCGGTTTGTTATGATATCTCACCTAAGGAGCCAGGATACACTGAGTATTGATATATCACGGGGTATGTCTATTGTGAGCCTGCTAACATCATGAGGAAAATGAACCCCAAAAAGTCTAAAGCCTATTTCGATGATGAAAATCTCCAATAAATCATCTTCGATAACAACATCTGGTAAGGATTGTCCATGTTTACAAAATCGTCACCTGATGTTCCCAACCCGAAAGACGAACAAGTCTTAGACACGATCGCAGAAATCCTCATCCTTTCCCTGAATTCTGACATAGTCGTACGATGGATAGATGAATCCATATCTGAATTCTCCCCAAAACTAATTAAAAATCTCCAAAAACCCAAAAATATCCCCCTCTCTTGATTGGAACCAAGTGATGGACCCCAAACTAACATCGCCTACTTTTGTCCCCACATCCTTAACTGACCTTTTGCGCTATTTAGAAAAAGTTAAATAAGAAGCCTGGGTAGAACCCATACTCTGTCTAAATAAAGAGGTTGACTTCCTCACCAGGTCTGGACGATATATGTCCCTTTGAAGAAGTCATTGATGTCCTCCGAAAAGAACAAAATCCAGGAGAATATCTGTTAAATGTTTGCCAATATTACCATTTGGGAGTTACTATCTACATTACGAGAACAGTGAGTCTACCTTGTCCATTTATCGTCTCGCCCTTATGTACCTCAAGAATGGACTCCGACTGAGATGTCTTCCACTACCATGTTATAACATACCAACCTTTTTGTTGAGGACATCCCCTATGTGGTCTTAATCATTGGCTCACACTACACATCACCACCGAGGTATGAGGAAAGATTGTTACCTTAGTATTATCCATTATGCCATCTTCTACGACCATCACGACCTATGATAATACTTGATATAAGATCTTAGGATCCATTACCCTTACACTTATAGTGGGGCCCATTAAATGCGATGTAGAGTTTTAGGCACATGATGTCCTAGTAAACTTTAAGATCTTGCTGAGAAGGTCCTAGGTACACCCTGTAGGGAATTAACATCATTATTATACGCAAATGAAGTAGTAAGGTTCTTGTTCAATATAAAGTCATCATAATCTAATGGAATGTTGGCTGGGACATAATTGATAACACTAGTACCATTCCCATGTTGGATTCTAATAATGATCGCAGTGAAATCTACCTCAAAGGATTTCACATCACACTACTCGAACACATGATAGAAAAGGAAAAGATTACCTAATAGTAACCTGAATCATTCATAACATAGGATACCTCTAGGGTTTGGGGTTGGATGGAATCAATAAGGAACCCTCGAAGCTATCATCACGACGCAATAAAAAGCAAAGGACTCCCTTAGGTACGCACCTAAAAGTAAGACTATTTTTTATAGTTAGAGTTATTTTATAACAAACCAAAGATGCTGTGAAATTCGTTTATCCAATTTTCATTATAGTCATACGACCTCTTATTCATACCATCCAAGAGTGTTTCATTGGTAGCCCTCATCTAACCTTTGCACTATGGGTGACTCAAGGTAGAGTGACACTTACTAATCTAGGACATTATGCAATAGAAATCAAACCAAACATTCTTAAATTGGGTCCCATGATCAGTAATGAAAGTGTAAGGTATTCTATATCGACAAATTATATTCTTCCAGACAAACTATGAGGTCTTTGGTTAGATTAGCTCTATCATCATCTTAGCCTCCACCAACTTGGTAAAATAGTCGAATGACACTACAAGGTACCTAAACCTGTCGTTTATCTTTGATAGTGTCCCCATCAGATTTATCCCACACATCACGAAGGGCAGGATAAAGTGATAAGTGTAAGATCCTTCATAGGCTTTCTATGAATCACAAAAAACCATTAACACTTATTTCATTTTTTTATATATTCAGTGAAATTTTCCTTCATGGTGTGCCAGTGGTAGACTTCCATTTCAACCTATTTGACTAATGATCTCCCAGATGCATGGGGCCTGCATGACTCTTCGTAAACTTCCTCTTTTAGGGCTTAAATTTTTTTGGATGGATGGAAGAAGGAATTGTAAAAAAAATCTCCTCTTGAAAATAACTCCGTTATCTAGGACATATCTTACTATATTATAATGAAGCCTTCGAGCCTTTTTAGGGTCGGATGTAAATTTGTCGATCCTCAAATTGAATCTGATTAGATCCATCCAGGATGGTTCCAGATCCAAACCCATCACTTGCACATCTTCTTCATTAATGCTTCAATGTAATAAGATCTCTATTAGGACAACCCCTCTCAGTTCGACTCTTATTATCGAAACTAGACATCGAAACTAGACAAGTCAAGGAATCGACTCATAAGTTTACTGCTTTATGTATCCAAACCATATGTGCCATGTTGAACTATGGAAAAAACATATTTACCTTTTCTAGATACTTTGAATTTTTTTTCTTTTGTTGCCTCATAGACATCTATCATTTGATTGTTAATTAACTTTGAGTCATTATGAATTGATATATTTTGAGCCCCCAACGATGAATCTAATCCCAAGCCTTTGACTAGGGCCTTATAATCGACCTCGTCGTTATAAGATTCAAATTTGAACCTTAAGTCACATTCCACATCGAATCTCTCTAGTGTGGTGATTATTAGGCTCAGATCACTAACCTTGGTGCATGAATAACCGTAAATAAAACAAATTCGAAACATTTGTTCCTTCATCAAAACTACCATCGACTATTGATATATTATTGAAGATATTCTTCATTTATTTTACGTCATGAACCCGTTCTTCTAGTTTTGTGGATTATCGTACTCTGTCGGGGGTTGTAACTGACGTAGCTCTAGATTATGCATGCCTTTTGTTGCTTTTTCTTCACATGTGAACTCTTCTATGCCCCGTACCTTTATAACAATCCTCAACTCATATACAATATAAAACTATCCTAGCTCCACAGTCCAGTCCATTAATCAAGCATCATTTTTAGGTTTATATATAGCATGTCTGATGGGTTAATTAGTATTCACAATGATCACGTGAGCCTGGAAAAAAAGTTTTATCCTTCTTGATGTCTTAATCAATTCCAACACCAACTTTTCTAGTCTTCAATACCTGATTTCATCACTCCTATATGCTTTGCCAGCTTAGTGAAAAAAAATTTATAGTCCATCATCACACCTCACCAGGGTAGAGCTTATAGCTAATATGGATACAACCATGTATAGGTACAAATTATCTTCAGAGATCGATACAGAGAACATGGGAACACATGTAACTTTTTAGCACTTAAAATTCCTTTTCACACTCCTTATTCCACCCCGATGTTTTTTCTCAATACCTTAAAGAATGCAAGGCATCAGTTTGTAGCCTGTGACATAAATGACAACCTAAATTATTATCCTTTGAATCTCGTTCTTTCTCAGGATGTCGATGAAGGATTTGCTTATATATATATATATATATATATATATATATATATATATATATATATATATATATATATATATATATATATATTGCCTTTAAGACCCCTTTGATTAATAATTAACCCTAGGAACTTTATGGTTCAGATGCTGAACATGAACTTGTCTAGAATTAACTTTATTTTATATTTCCCTCTTATATAAAATCTACATTTAAGGTCACGAATGAGTTTGTTTGTTTTTTACTATGAGTCAACATATCATCGACGTATGCCTCCTTATTTTTTCTAATCATCATCATCATCATCATCCTTGCCTTAATCCCATTATATGTGGTCAGCCCCATGGATTCTCCTTTTCCATTGTAATCTATTATAAGCAATATTATTATTCATGTTTAATTCCTTAATATCTCTCCTAATAATTTCCTCCGACGATAGCTTAGGGAGGCCACTTTGTCTTTTACCCTCTATTTGTAATAATCTTCCTCTTGTTCTAGGTGCATCTTCTGGTCTACACAACACATTTTTGTACCACCTAAGTCTACTTTCTCTTAATTTATCGTTAATGGGAGCTACCACAACTTTTTTCTCACATAATGGTTTTTAATTTTTTCTTTTCTAGTAATTCGTATCATCCATTGGAGAATACTCATATCAATAACATGGAGACTTTGTTCATCTTTTTCTTTAAGGCCCAACATTCCACTCCATAAAGGGTCGCTGCCCTAACAACTGTTCTATAAAATTTTCCTTTTAATTTATAAGGTATCCTCTTCTGGCATAACACCCCACTTTCTTGACTCCATTTCATCCAACCAGTTGATATTATACTCATAGCATCCTCATCAACATCCCCATTACTTTATAACACTATAGCAAAATAATGAAATTTCTTAATTTGGATTATCACTTTTTTTAATCTTTAACATTATGGTATCCGACGCCTCATTATTAGATTTACATTCCATAAATTAAAATTTTTTTCCTAATGATTTTTAGTCCAATAGAATCTAAGGCTTTTCTCCAAGTATCCACTCTCATCGACCCCCCTTTGAAGTGTCTACTAAAACTATATTATCCGCAAATAACATACACCATGGGACATCTTCTTGTATTACCTTAGTAATCTCATCCAATACTACGAAAAATAAGTAAGGACTTAAGGCTGATCCTTGATGTAGACCCACTTTAATCGTAAAGTCATTAGTTTCGTCACATATAGTTCTTACTCTAGTCTTTGTGTTATCAAACGTATCTTCAATAACTTTAATATAACTCATAAAGATTATTTTCCTCCTTAAATCCAAACTTATTATATCCATTGGTACTATATTATAAGCCTTTTCTAAGTCTATAAAGACTATATATAAATATTTATTCTTACTTCTACGTTTCTCCATTAACTATCTTAATAAGTAAATAGCTTTCGTGGTGGATTGTCCTAGCATAAATCTAAATTGATTATCCAAAATAGTTGACTCATTTTGTAATCTTTATTCTATAACATTTTCCTACAATTTCATAGTATGATTCATCAGTTTGATTCCTCTATCATTATCATAGTTTTATAGATCCCCATTATTTTTATACAAAAGTATTTTGGTGCTTTTCATCCACTCATCTGGCATGTTACCTTCTTTCAAAATTTTATTAGATAAACTTGTCACCATTTTATATCTATACTTCCAAGGGTCCTCCATACCTCTATGGGTATTTTTTTCGGGCCAACCGTTTTAATCTTTCCCCTTTTTTATCAATATATCTACTTCTTTTTTATTAATCGAACATACCATTCCTATATTTGGTTATATGTTCTTGAGGTCTTTTTTGTATATTCTTCATTCAAGAATCCTTGGAAATACTCTTTCCATCTATCTAGAATTTCATTATCATTAATTAATATATTTTTATTTATGTTTTTGATACACTTAACTGGACTCATATCTCTTATCAATCTAGCTCTACTCTTAGTTAATTTATATATGTTTTTTTCACCTTCCATGGTACGTAATTTACTATAAATATTATCTAGTGCACTTTGTTGTACATTTCTAATAATATTTTTTACTTCACTTTTTTAACTTCGTATACTTTTCCAAATCTTCTTAATTTTTACACTTTTACCACTCTTTAAAACATACTCATTTCGTTTGTATTATCGTTTGTACTTCTTTATTACACCACCAAGTCTCTTTCTTAAAGAATCTTTTTCCATTATTCTCACCTAAAATTTTCCTACCTATTTTCTCGATATCGTTCTTTGTTCTTGAAAAAATGTTGCTAGAATTATCGTCCTAATTCCACTTAAGGTTTAACAGGAACTTCTGCCTATATTCTATCATTTTTCCTCCTTTTAAATCCTTCCATTTTATATTTTGATAACCTATTTTCTCTTTTCGGTACTTAGATATTTTAATGGTTATATCTATTACTAATAGGCGATGTTGACTTGTTAAGCTTTCACCTCGTATAACTGTACAGTCTTTGCATGTGTACAAGTCGCTTTTTCTAATTAAGAAATAACGTATTTGAGTTTTATTTTCTCCGCTTTTAAATGTTATTAAATGTTCTTCCCTTTTTTTAAAACTGTTTGTTAATGCAAGATCATATGCCTTAGAAAAATCTAAGATAGTTTCCCCTCTTTCATTTCTCTTACCCAAACCACAACCTCCATGTATCCTTATATAATCATTCCGTTCTACTCTTACATATCCATTCAAGTCACCTCTGAAGAATATGTTTACATGTGTAGGAATTGGTTGTAATAGTTCATCCGATAATTCCCAAAATGATTTCTTCACATTTTCATCTAAATCCCCTTGGGTCACGTAAGGACTTATAATATTCAATATTGTTTTATCTAAGACAATCATAATACTCATTAATCTATCTTCCTATCTTTTAACATACACGACTTTATCATTTATATAGTGATCAACAACAATACCCACCCCATTTTTACGTCAAATAATTATAACCTTGTTCTATCACTCTAGCCTTTTCACCCTTCCATTTAGTTTCTTGTAAGCATGCAATGTTTATTTTTCATCATTTTAAGGTGTCCATAAGTTGTTTACATTTGCCAGTTAGCATTCCTAAATTTAACGTACCAAATCTAATTTTATGTGTGTTATTTTTATTTACGTTTCTTCTTTCAACTAGAGAATCCATCAACAAGATTTGACATAAATTTTACAGTCGGCTATCAACGTGACACTAACCCACCTCATTTCACATCTAGACTTGGGCACCATCAATGGTAGAGCCAAGACGATTAATTAATTAATTAATTATGTATTTAATAAAATATTATTATAAATTAATAGATTAATATAAATGGGCTAACAACTAAGACAAGAGCAAAAAATGTACATACCTAAAGTCCTAAACTGCATAACCAATTAAATAAAAAAAACCCGAATTTTAAATTTATTTTATTTACAAGATTTTAAAAATAATTTTCAAGAAAGTAAATCTTATTTTAAATCATCAATCATAATAGCAGTTTAACTAATGTTAAACATGCAAGTAGTTATACACTGAGAAGTTCGTGAGTGGCCCGATATGTGTGTTTCAAACAAAAACCAATTTTTCTCCGAAAAATATCCAACTTTTAATTATGCACCAAACCAAATTGTGAAATCCCAATTCTTATTTTAAACCAATATTATCTTGATTCACCCTAAACATGCATCTAGTGATTGAAACAAGTAAAGTAAAGTAAAGAATACTCACAACGCCGGATATGCGAGGAAAAAACCCAAAACGGGAAAACAACATCGAACGCCCTAAGCAAGACAATCACTATGAACAATGGTTTTACAAAGACATATTAGCCTTACACTAAGATTCGATCCCCACGGGTCTTGACGCTCATTATGATCTTTAATCGTTCTTCAATAGTGCCCACGTAGAAATTCCGTCTTTCACAATCTCTGTCCATGACACACGAGTCCACGTATGTCTCGGTGTCTACTGATATGGCTTTGATATGTCTATGATGTCAAACACGATGTCCGTCGCTTCTTCACCGCAAAACCCTTTGTGTTAAATGTGTAGAACAAACAACTTTGGTGCAGAAAGATCACTTAAACATATAAGAATGATAACTCGGGTCTTTGCAAACTCTAAGGATGTGTTTAAGACTTTTAAACCTTAAAAAACATGTGCAAATAAGGTTCTGGTTTGTAAAACTGTTTTCCAGAAAGCAGGCCTTACGAAATTATGATGCAAACACTGTTTAAATAGGATTTAAACGTCACCTCGAAAAACGTGTCGTTCGAACGACTTAAGCATGTCGTTCGCGCAACATTCTATCTCGTTCCAATGAGATCCAATGTCGTTCGAGCGACCTTGCGAAAGTTTGACTTTCTTTGACTTTCAGATAATAACATCTCTTAACAAAGAGATTCAAATTAGTCAAACTCTATTTCGAGCTTATCATCATAAAACGAAGTTTAAACCATTAAAACACTTTTAAAACATTTAAAAGCATTTTTCTATTATAAAAATTACGTCCTTATCTTTTATAAAAATAATTCCGAGCACCATTAATTATACGCATTCATACCTGAGTGATCTCGGAATGAAGTTAACTTTGAAGACGAGTAAACTTGCACCAAATAAACATCGGCATGATTATTTCTTTGAAGCTTTGCCGTAACGTCTTCAATATTACAAACACAGGTATGAATGCGTCATAGACCAAGTGGGATTGACAAAATAAAATTCTCCCTATGACATATTACAAACACAGTTTTGTTCGCGAAATTAAGTCAAAACAATACAGGGACTCAATTGGAAATTTATATCCTTACAAATCTCCCCCTTTGACTATTACGGGATAAAACTAAACCATTGAAATGCCTAACCCGGTCGTCAAGCCGTATGACGCCTAAATCTCATCCCATAAACCCAAAATAAAAAATACAGGACACGGACTAATATATGTAGCCTTGGCAAGCATGAACTGTCTGAATGTGATGTAGACTTGAAATCTTAAATAGTTGAAGCATACCTTCACACATGAAACAGACAAACAAATACCAAGTGAAGTATGGAGGAACAAAAATATATTCAATAAGAGCATATCATTTGAAAACATGTGTGTAATTATTTGATACCAATTTGTTACCAATTTGAAACATAAAGAAACTCAACAAATCTCTCCCTACATCACATACATCTCTCCCCCTTTTTGTCTCGAATAGACAATCCGGTGAAAAGAAAAACCCATATGAAATATCTAGCATGAGAATATGATACCAAATAAAATCAAGTTGATACCAATTTTGAAACAAGAAAACCGCTAGATAAACATGAGAAAACCAGCTAAACAAGATCATGTAATGTCAAAATAGTAGCTAGTAAACCAAGGAATCACACAAAGAGTATATCAATCGAATCAAGTGTGATAAACAGACTTATATGCAAAAAATAATTTGGAACATAAAAGAACCTGCTTATAAACCAATTAATCCAAAAAATGCTTCCTGCAGTACCAAAAATATATCAAATTAAGCCAGAGGACTGCAAACCAATCAGAAGCCATTTTTCACCCTGTCGTTCGAACGAGCCAGGGACTTCGCTCAAACGAGATAAGGAAGTCACTCGAACGAATTCGTTCGCGCGAGTTGCAATGTTGTTATAATGACTTCGCGCGACCTGCCAAAATTTCCCAGTTTCCCAGAAATATTAAAAAGTATTTCCCAGTGAAAAAATTTCCAAAAAAAAATTCCAGGAAGGGACTGGCAGAAGCAAAACAGTGCTAAAACATTAAGCTTTTAACACAAAATGCAAAAACTCATTAATACTAAAAACGCGAGTTACATGCAAACATAGTACCGATGTGCTCAAACATGGACATGAAATGAAGGGTGTGAAACTACAACAAATTAGTCACAATTCTAACACATCGAAACGATCAAGAAGCTCTAATTGATAGCGATAAATCATCAAACTTTATAATATCCAAATAACAATTAAAGTGTGAGCTTAATGAACTAAACATACTACATGCACACAAATCCAGAATTTTGACGATTCTACAAACAATAGCGTCAAAATGCAATGATTCAACATTAGGATTAGTTGTGTAGACCCGTTTAAATTTTCTCCAACCAAACACCCTCATATAAACATACCTTTTCAAGTTCTTTTGAGGTTTCTAGCATTCTCAACTTAGAGCAAATCTTATTGGCCCCCCCTTTTTTTAGCATATTGCATCTTCTTTTGGGCTCTTTTAAACGGTGGCTTTCACGACGAGTTAATTATGAACTCTCGCAGCCCTTTCCCGTAAAACACTCATCATTTTTTAAATGTAAAATCCTCACGGTAAACGGTTATTACATGCACACTTATCCTTAAGTTTACTTACGCATAGATGACAAGATTGATATAAGAACGCCTCACCAAATTCAAATATGCAAGAGAAGTCAAACATCCATATAAACTCGTGCATGTGTGCAATGTTGGCATATATACAAGATCGAATCAAAATGCATATTAACTTCGAAACCACCCCATATAAACAATGGTTAAGATCATTCTAGGTATTGATAATAATGACCAAATGTCCTAGCCACATGGATAATGAAATGATTAGGGGGGGGGGGTCCAAGCACACCAATATGCCACATCAAACATGTAAACTCAAAAACTAAAAACCGAAAATATTTTTGGCTTTTCAAACATATTTTGACTCAAAGAAAAGAAAAATATTTTTGGATTTTCAAAAGTTTTCTTAAAAACAAAATATTTTTGTATTTTTCAAATAGGACTCAAACAAATGAAAACTATAATACAAAAAGATACATATGTCATAATACTAGAAATGAATATATCATGAAGAAAACTAGCATATGACAAACATGGCAACACTGTCATCCTTTAGATTTAGCATGGGAAGAAACAAGTGCACCCAAACGAGAATCATGAAGTTTAATTCCTAAAGCCACTAAATCCAACCTCCTAACCCAAGTAGGTCTAAAACGACGCATGTGGGTGTGGGGAACCGGGGCAACTGTATTCCTAAGCTTCCTAGGAGCTTGTCTAAGGTCGTAACAATAACGCCTAAGGTGACCTTTCCTACCACAAAATATGCAAGTGTATCGGTGGTGGGAATGATTCCCTTTATGTGGACCTTTTCTAACCATCCTAGTGTTTCTCACACGTGCGGGGGGAATGGGACCAACTCTCTCACCAAAACCTATACCTCCCCTATCTCCCTTAATTTGGACGATGCCTAAGATCTTATCTAACTTCTTTGACCTAGCCTCTAAATCAAACTTGATGAGTCTTTTAACCTTTCCTCCAACTCAAGAATCCTAGACTCGAGTAAACGCCTAGTCTCCTCAAATTCTAAAATCTCCTTTTTCAAGGACTCCATCAAACCACGGAGATTATCTCTCTCTTTCTCCACAAACTCTAATTTCTCCCTAAACTTCTTCTCTCGTGCCCTAAGATTCTCAATCAAACTATCATCATTTTCTATGGCACGCTCATTCAACTTAGATTGCAATTTTGAGTTAGCCTTTTTCACCTTCACCGTTTTGGCATACAACTCATTAAACGCATTTTGCAATTCTTTCACATCTATCTCCTCCTCGTCACTATCTTCACCCTCACTAACATGGGATACACTCAAAACCTCCTCGAAAGTTTCATTAACATGAGTTGTATCGTCGTCACTCATATGACATGCCATAAACGTAACAAAGTTCCGCTCAATGGGGGAACTCTCTCCCTCTTCCGGTTCACTATCACTTAAGGTGGCATTATAGACAATGGGTTGCTTGCCCTCTTTCTTAAGTCTAGTGGGACACTCCTTAACTTTGTGACCGTACCCCTCACACCCAAAACACTTATCCGATTCATCTCTCTTAGGCTTTTCAAATTTATCCTTAGAGGTGGGATCCACTTTGTTGTTCTTGAATTTTTCAAATTTCTTGGCATCTTTCGATTGCTTTTGAAACTTAATAATTTTTTAAAATTTCTTTGCCAACAAAGCAACATCCTCAAAATCGGATTCGAAATCTGAATCCGAAACTTTAATTTCCTCCATATGAGTTTTCAAAGTAATACCCTTTTCTTTCTTAGGCACTTGCTTGGAGGTAATCATTTCGATTTCATAGGTTTGTAAGTCAACTACAATCTCTTCTAGTTTCGTTGACTCTAACCTACCCCATGAGTTTAAAATGGTCACTTTCGCATCAAACCTACTAGGCAAAGACCTAAGGATTTTCTTAATGACACGGTTGTTGGGAATTTTCTCACCTAGATTAAACGACGAGTTGACAATATTGGACAACCTAGCATAAAACTTATCAAAGGTCTAACTCTCTAACATCCTAATTTTCTCAAACTGTGAAGTGAGATTTTGAAGTTTTGACGCCCTAACCGTGCTAGTGCCCTCATGAGTGCCAAAATATCCCAAGCCTCTTTTGACATTTCACAAGTCATAATTTTGTTGTATTCTTCGTGTGTGACATGTGAAGCAATAACGTGCAGACCCTTAGAATTATATTGTTCAAGTCTTTGTTCAGTTTTGGTCCAAGACTCAACAGGCTTTAAACTAGTGACTTCACCCATAATAGTGACAGGGGGTTTTCAACCTTTCTCAACTGCAAGCCAAACACGCTCATCAGTAGATTTTAAATCACATCTCATTCTCATCTTCCAATAAGTGTAATTAGTGCCATCAAAAATAGGAGTTCGAGAAAATTTATTATATCCAGAATTCATCTTTGAAAAACACAGAGGATCACAAAACAAATAAAAATGTTTTCTAGCTCTGATACCAATTTGAGAAGTTCGTGAGTGGCCCGATATGTGTGTTTCAAACAAAACCAATTTCTCTCCGAAAAAGATCCAACTTATAATTATGCACCAAACCAAACTGTGAAATCCCAATTCTTACTTTAAACCAATTTTATCTTGATTAATCCTATACATGCATCTAGTGATTAAAGCAAGTAAAGTAAAGTAAAGAATACTCATAACGCCGGATGTACGAGGAAAAAACCCAAAACGGGAAAACAACATCGGACGACCCAAGCCAGACAATCACTATGAATAATGGTTTTACAAAGACAGATTAGCCTTACACTAAGACTCGATCCCCACGGGTCTTGACGCTCCTTATGATCTTAAACCGTTCTTCAATAGTGCCCACGCAGAAATTCCGTCTTCCACGATCTCTGTCGACAACACACGCGTCCACGTATGTCTCGGTGTCCACCGATATGGCTTTGATACGTCTACGATGTCGAACACGATGTCCGTCGCTTCTTCACCGCAAAACCCTTTGTGTTCAATGTGTAAAACAAACAACTTTGGTGCAGAAAGATCACTTAAACATATAAGAATGATAACTCGGGTCTTTGCAAACTCTAAGTATGTGTTTAAGACTTTTAAACCTTAGAAAACATGTGCAAACAAGGTTATGGTTTGTAAAACTGTTTTCCAGAAAGCACACCTTACGAAATTATGATGCAAACACTGTTTAAATACGATTTAAATGACGCCTCGAAAAATTTATCGTTCGAACAACTTAAGCATGTCATTCGCGCGACATTCTATCTCTTTCGAACGAGATCCAATGTCGTTCGAGTGACCTTGCGAAAGTTTGACTTTCTTTGACTTTCAGATAAAAACATCTCTTAACAAAGAGATTCAAATTAGTCAAACTCTATTTCGAGCTTATCATCATAAAACGAAGTTTAAACCATTAAAACACTTTTAAAACATTTTTAAACATTTTTCTATTATAAAAATTACATCCTTATCTTTTATATAAATAATTCCGAGAACCATTAATTATACGCATTCATACCTGAGTGATCTTGGAATGAAGTTAACTTTGAAGACGAGTAAACTTGCACCAAATAAACATCGGCATGATTATTTCTTTGAAGCTTTGCCGTAACGTCTTCAATTTCTTCAATACGTCATAGAACAAGTGGGATCAACAAAATAAAATTCTCCCTATGACATATTACAAACATAGTTTTGTTCAAGGAATTAAGTCAAAACAATACAGGGACTCAATGGGAAATTTATGTCCTTACATACACAATATTCAGTCCAATGTGGACACAAAGAGTATAAAATCTCAGATCTATTAGTATTGAAAATAGAGCCACGAATCCAACCTAATTTAGTTAACACAAAAGTTAAATATCAAATCAGATCTAGAAATGTGACAACACAATATAAAACCTATATTTGGTTTCCTCATTTTTAAATAATTGTAGAGGGGTACTGCTCCAGAAGTAAAAAATACCACTTAGGTGAGGGAGTCCTCAAGCGAGGGACCCCTGTACCAATCCCAACTAGAAATGTGAAATTGGGTGAGGGAGTCCACAATCAAGGGACCCCTCTACCACTACCATCTGAAATGTTATTTTGGCGAGGGAGTCCATAGGCGAGGGACCCCTTTGCCACTTCTAGCTGAAATATTATTTAGGCTAGGGAGCCCACTGCCATAGCCAGCTGGAATTTTATTTAGGCGAAGGAGTCCACAAGCGAGGGACCCCTCTGGCACTGCAAGTTGAAATGTTATTTGGGCGAGGGAGTCCATAGTGCGGAACCCTTCGCCATCATCAAGTTAAATATTATTTGGGAGACGGAGGACACAGAAAGGGACCCATCTACCAAATATTCAAACACACACAAAACCACTCACACCCAATTACACACACAACACTCATACACCTAAACAAACCCAACCAACCCCCTAACCCTCACCTAACATTCCTACACCCACACACACTCTATCTTACCCAACTTCTTCATCCTCACCCACCTTCATACCCTCTCTCTCTCTCTCTTCCTCCATTGAAATACCCCCACACAAATATCCAACCAGTAACCCCCCTTATACCACCTGTCATCACCCACACCAGACCACCAAAGCAACCCACCTCCTCCCTGAACCCACGACACCACTCCGACCAACCTTTAAAATTCCATCGGTGATAAAACCAAACTCGGAGCCATCCACACCCTACCTCCGTCATCCTTCTCCGCCAACCCGCTGATGCGCCGATGATACCCATGACCTTAAAATCAAATACCCATCTTCTAAATCCCAATTTAAACCTTCAAACCCATTTCATCAACCCACGATTTTATCTCCTGCTTTAAGCCAAAGCCAACAAAAAAACAATAAAATTGATGATGCTTGGATTCAGCACCACCAGATAAGTGATGATGAGCTCAAACAATAGTAACCATGGTAGCCATAGAGATGTAAGTGTATAAGTGTATAGAAGGAGGTGAGTATAAGAGGAATAAGACAATGATGTATAGTGGTTCAGCGAATTTGGCCACATCCACTGTGAGTGAGTGATCCACCAAGTATGGGCTCTAATGGCCTTGGATACAATGCACATAAGCTCCCTTTCTCTCTATACAAGCAGAGTTTCAGCTAGGGTTTTCAATTATCGATCCATCCTCTTATAGGGTTGAAGGTGACAAGTATATATAGGTCTTGGGGGGTGTAGTGTACCCCCCAAGTATGAATGGTGCATGTGAATGATCTAGCCAATATCTTGTTTACACCTGTAGATGCCAAATGATGACATAATATTCCCTCATGTGAGGGGGTGATATCGTTATAATGGTCTTCCACGTGCCATGTGAGCCTCACGCGCACTGTTCCACGCATCTCCCAAACCACGCGCTGTGATGGTGTCACCCTCGGCCTATGATATGAGGCTGAGGGAAAAGTTCCTTCTCGTAGTGAGTCTGGCCTAATTTAGGCCTCGTATTGTCATACACTCGGAGGGTCGTCTGAGCCTAATGAGGCTTCGTCCCCTTGAAGGGTCGTCCGGGCCTGATGAGGGGTCGGCCCCTTGAGGGGTCGTCTGGACCATGATGATGGGTCGACCCCTTAGAGGGTCGTCTGGGCCTGATGAAGGATCGGCCCCATGTAGGGTCGTCTGGGCCTGATGAGGGGTCGGCCCCTTGAGGGGTCATCTGGACCATGATGAGGGGTCGACCCCTTAGAGGTTCGTTTGGGCCTGATGAAGGGTCGGCCCCTTAAAGGGTCGTCTGGGTCTGATGAGGGGTCGGCCCCTTGAAGGGTCGTCTGGTCCTGATGAAGGGTCGACCCCTTGAAGGGTCATCCGGGCCTGATGCGAGGTCGGCCCCTTGAAGGGTCACGAGACCATCTTAGGCTCGTCTTGGTGGAGGGCGCCCTCGGCCCGACCAAGGGTATATATGGGTATATCAAAAATCAAGTCCAAAAAATAAATAAACCCAATTAAGGCACATGTTTAAAATCCCTTTTATCCATTTAAACCAACCACTTAAGCCTTTTTCCATAAACACCCCCAAAACCCTTTTAACCAAAATCTGACTTGTTTTTATCCTCACGACCACACTTTCCACATTACCTCAAACAACCCATGCACATGTGTGCATAATTCCATAAATACCCTCACCTCAACACCTTACACATCTCTTACACATTAAACCTACCCAAATTTCCCCCATGCTCCATACCTACTATTTAAAGAATGGATGACCCAATTTGAAGAGAAGCTTTAGAGTAGGGAATTGGTAGAGAAAATTCTAAAGAGAGATAGTTAGAGTAAAAAATAAATTAGGAGAAAAATACTTTGTAAATAGTTTTTATTTTTTATTTTTAGACATTTGTGAGGATATATTGTGAGTAATTCAATTGAGTATTGTATTGAATTGATTATTGTTGGATTCTCATATTGGATGGATTGTGCTTGATTTCAAGTAAATAAGAGTTCAACTTCACTTCAAGAGATTTGGTTTGATTATTCTCTTCTCTTCTCATTTATTTTATACCTTTGATTAATAATTTGTAAAATTTCATACCATGTTAGGTTAAATCCCCTTTCAAGGGGTGGGGCGAACCCTTATTTGATGTTACTTTAATTTTATTAGTTTTATTACTTAAAAATTCCCTTTAAATATTAATTTTGGTCCCTCACCCTTAAATTTACGCCTCGAGAGAGGGTAAATGATTTTCGAGAGAAAATCGAAATTCTAGTTATAATACCCATTTTAGATTCGAACTACAGATAAGGGTTTCTTAAGTGGGGTATTATTACTTGAATTTCAACTCTATTTTTATTTTCTAAGATTTACATAAATTTTAATCGATCGATCCTAGCAGGTGATTAATTAAAAGGAGTGTAGATCTATTTTCTAGAGTTGTGAGGGGTTAAACTTAATTTTCTAAAAGGTTACTATTAAAATTACATTTGCAACGAGAGTTGATTTGTAATTTTGATATTAATTTGGGAGAATTCAATTAATTAAATTAATTCGTTTAAATAGCTAAAATTTATGGTGTAATCCCATTCCTTGATTGTTCTCACATTTATTTACCTCATTTATATCATATTTTAGTGTTAGACTTTATTTTCCATTTTTGTTAATTTTTTAGTTTGTAATTTGATATTTCATTTCATTTTAGTGTTATTTCACCTCACGTCACCTAATTGTTTTAATATTTGAAAAGGCTAAAAAAAATAGAAAAAGCAAAAGCCCAAAAAGAAAATAAAAATTGAATTACAATTGAGTTTGTCTCTAGCTTACCACCTTGATGTGGATTGATACACTTACTTACCTCTACACTTTAGATTGTTATATATTTGTAGGTATTTGAGGATTTTGATTAACTTGACTTTCAACAATGACGACACACAAAAGCAAGTTATCAAATGGCGCCGACATTGATTATGGAGCTAATTACCAATCCCGTAACCCTAGCCTACCCTAACCTAGACTAAAATTATGATCCAAAAAAATGGGAAGATAATGAGAAGATGTGTGAAGCACTATAAGGGTTGGAACTTAATAGAAAGTAAAAAGCTGAGGATGAGAGGATATGTGATGAATGGTTCTTCAATCTTGATCAAGTTTAATATAAATGTGAGGGGTAGATAAAATGAACCCCCTAAAAGGTAAAGTAGATGTCATCCTTGCTTTAAATGAAGGAGTAACATATGAAGCACAATATGTCTACAATGCTCAAACCTACGAGGTAGATTTGGACTCGGAATGGAAATCCATAGAAAGAAGTCCCAAGTTTAAATGGTTAATTGACCAACTAGGGGTGAAGTATGCCACCTGGGTGGTCATTAGGAGAAAGATGTAAGAATTAGTACAGAACCACAGGGACCCCTCATTAAACTGGTAGGGACCCATTGGGCAGTTGATTAAAAGATACAGTTCTGAGCTGGTATTCTCTAAAGTTGATAGATAATTCCAAGTTTTCACAACCACCCACTCCGTGTGACGACCATGATGAATGGGATTTATTTCCTAAGGTCTTTTATGGATGGGGAAACATCCATCAATATCATGCCAATCACTACACTATATGAGAAAAGGATTTCTTAAGACAAAATAGTTCTTGTACCACTAGTGATCTAGATAATTAATAGTGCAGGCATGCAATCACTTGGATACGTAAATATAGGTATCAAGTTGGGTAACTTCACTCCTAAATAAAATTTTATGTCATCAATGCTAACATAAGATATCAATTACTAATTGGGTGGGTGTGGATGAACATACATGGTATAGTGCCTTCCACATATGATGCTTGTGCCAAGGCCAATGTGCGAGGTATTGAGATTATAATCAAAGAAAATCAAAACTCTATTTCTATTGAGTAAACAAATCTAGTAAATTCATTATCTTATACCAAGAACGACGAAGAGATAAAGAGCTCAGTGAGAAAATTAGACGGGATGCAAGTGGTTATAGGAGGTCCCCATCTAAGGATGTCTGTTCATTATTGTTTGAGACAAAGAGTGATACCCCGGATGGAAAAGGGAAAGAGGAAGTTAAAGGAAGTAGACAAGCCCCATCGAATATGTACGAAGGTCATCCTTCTGGATGGAAAGTTTATATACCACTTATAATGGTTTGCACAAGCATCGTTCTAGGATGAGAGCGTCGACCCGACATTAGAGTGTTTTGTAGTAGATGAGTCACATATAATAGAGCATGTAGAGAAACTTGGGGAGGTTCCTGAATACATGCAAGATGGTCCCAGAGAGCAGTTATAAGAGATGGAAAAGATTAATTTAGGAATAAAAGGGGGTGAGAGTAAACCCATTCTAATATCTAAAGGATTGAACCCAAAGCAAAGGGAGGAAGTCATCAGCCTTCTCAAGGAATTCATAGATGTGTTTACTTGGAAGTACACAAAAATTCCTAGGATAGACCCAGAGGTGAATTCTTATAAACCAAATGTTCTTCCTAATGCTTTCCCAGTTAAACAGGACACTCGCACATATAAGGCTGAGTTGGACCTTAAGATAAAGGCAAAAATGGAGAAATTATTATCAACAAGTTTCATCAAACCCTATGTATCTTTCTAGAATTGTTCCTATGGAAAAGAAAGATAAAAGCTAAATCCAAATTTATATTGACTTCCACGAATTGAATCAGGCATGCCCCAAAGATAAGTTTCCCTTGCCAAGTATACACAATCTAGTAGACGCTAAAGTAGGTCATCAAATGTATAGTTTCATGGATGGGCAGGTCGACTACAATCATATCAAGAAGGAGCCAGTGAATGTGGAGAAGACTACCTTTCACATGCCATTGGGAAGGTTTCACTACACGATCATGCCATTTGGATTAAAAAATGTAAGGTCCACCTGCCAGCAGATTATGATGGCCATCTTCCATGACTTGTTTCACGATAGATTAGAGTTCTATGTGGATGACCTGGTGGTGAAGTCAAGGAAAGAATGCAAGCATATCCAATACCTCAAGTGGGTGTTTGAAAGATGCCGTAGGTACAAGACGAGAATGAATCCCTCAAAATGTGCCTTTGGGGTCACTACAGGAAAGATTTTGGGATTTATAGTAAATCGACAGGGGGTGCAGGTCGATGAGGAAAAGAGGAAGGTCATTATTATGATGTCGCTGCCAAAGAATCAACGGCGACTCAAAAGCTTCTCAGGAAAAGTCTCCTACCTAGGAATATTTATACCAGTGCTGACGGAGGTGACCCACTCATTCGCTTCCTTAATGAAATAAAATAGTAAGTGGATCTGAGGAGAGGAGCAAAATTATGCCTTTGAGAAAATCAAAGAAATATTAGCATCCCCATTTACGATGATACTGCCGAAAGCTAGAGCACCACTGCTACTCTACCTCACTTCAACAAAGAGTTATATAGGAGAACCGCTTGCTCAAGACAAGGACGGGGCATAATGACCGATTTTTTATTCGTCGAGGGTGATATCAAGCACAAATTCTAGATATACCAATGTTGAGAGGCACTATCATGCGTTGGTCTTTATAGGCCAATAGTTGAGACACTACTTGTAGACCTCTACAGTCCACATTGTCACTAAATGTAACCCTATCAAATATCTCTTAGCGCGGACGATCTTGGTAGGGGGAGAAGCTAGGTGGTTCTTAATTATATTAGAATGTAACGCCATGTATTTTTAATGATTTTTATATAAGGATTAATTAAATTAAAAATGGGAAATTAATTCAAGTTAAAATACATATTAATTAGAAAGATAAGGGTTAATATTTATTTTTATTGAAAATTACTTAGTGAAGGAGTAATAAATTAATAAGAAAGTACTATGATTGTCGTGAGTGAGAAATACGATAGTTACAGTAATTTAGTAGGGACACGCGTGTTAGTCATGTCGGGACTTAATTTTATGTGATAAAAGGTAATTTATTTTTGGGCCATCCAAATTGTCATTTCGATTGTGCCTATGTGTCCAGAAGGGTCGAGACAGTTAGAAAAGTATACTCGGGAGATTGGATTAGGTCTCGGGGAATTTTTAGGCCAAATCGGAACCCTATGAGGGTATTTCAACCTTTAGAATTTTTAAGGAAAAGAGACCTACGAATTTTATAAGTGTATATCAGTTTATGTGTTGAGGAAGTTAGGGTTATCAGCTAAAAAATCTAAAAGAGGCCATTACAGAATTAAGGAGGAGAGTTCTAAGGATTTCTTCACCGTTTTGCACCACAACCACAATCAAAACATAGATTGGGAGGAAAGGAAACCAACCACGCCATTCTTTTGTAGAGATTCAGACAAACTAATTGGGGCCAGTATTTATCTTGCTAAATTATGAATAGATATACCATCCGTATTAGTGTAGGATGAATAATCTCTTGAAATCATGGATTTTGGCCTTAATTTAGGAGATGTAAATCATGTTATTAGGTGGGAATTGTGGTATGTTTAATTCCTTTTTGCATCTAGAACGAATTTGATGAATTAGTGTTATGAACATGTGAAGAATTATGGGTTCTTGTTGATGTTATTAAAAAATTATGATAATCTAGGGTTTTGGGGATTAAATGTGTAATTAATTATGTTTAAAGGAAACTTGATGATTTAATAATTCATATACGTTAGAAATCATTTATACATGTTACTATGATGTCTGGTACACTTATTTGGGAGTTTGGGACTGTGTAATGGAGGTTTTAAGGGTAAAAAATGGTGAAATATGTAACAATTATAATGGAGAAGATGAGACGTCCTGCTACATGTGAATCTATTCGGCTCCTTGGCCAAATCGATTCAGACCAAGGCCGAATCAATTCGATATCCCAAAATTGGACAAATTTCCCCCTTTTTGCTTAGAACCCGTGGGAAACGACCGAGTTAACTTTTGAAGTAATTTTAAAAAAAATGGTTGGAGATATTTTAATTACCAGTGGGCCAATGTTGGGATTAAGACTTAGCCACATGAGGAGAATTTAGGGGTAAGGTTAATTACGCATAATTGGATAATAAAACCTAATTCAGGGAATAATATTGTGCCACGGGGAAATGAGCGAACCTATTACTTGGACTAGTAGAGTATGAGTGAGGTGACTACAAAAATAACTTCAGGACTATTTGATGACCTTAGAGTAATGGAAAATACTGTAGAAGGTACGATAAGGGGTATAGTGATAAATGGTTAATGCGTAGGATATTCGAGAATTATGTGCTACATATGGGATATATATAACAGGTTACATGTATACGTATTTTGAATATATATATATATATATATATATATATATATATATATATATATATATATATATATATAATAAAGGAGGAGGGACTTTTGCCATATCATACAAGTTTTGCCACATCATATAGCCACGTCATCCAAATTTTTCCACATCATACAAATTTGTATACAAACTTATATATACAAGTTTTGTATCTATATGTTTTTGCCCTTTTTCTCAAAGCGAGACGGCCCGCCCAATCATGTGGATCATTTTGTTTCAAAATTCAAATTTAACTTTGTAGTACATATTTTCATTGTTGATCGTACATTTCTCTGCACAAAGAGTTCCACTCTCAATAAAGTTATTGAACCTACTCTATTTTGTGGCCGAATACCACCCGCCACACGTAACATATCTTTACTGCATCTCTCCTAACATCACAGCCTCATGAGGAATCCTCCAGCCATTTTAAACTCTGCTCTCACTCTAGAATCTCTACCATTCCCAATCAACCTTTGCAAGCCCATTCAAAGAGAAAAATTAAAAGTATTATCCTCCCAACAAATTATCTCTCCCCCGCGCACACGAGCTCCACATTCTCTCTCTCTCTCTCTCTCTCTCTCTCTCAAATGTTCATATTGGTTTTATATTTGATTTTTTCGATCTCACTCAAGAGACAGTTGTCTCCTGGAGAAACTACAGAGGAACCACAGAACTACAGAGGTACTGATTTTTCCGTCTTTTAACTTTTGGCTTTTGAAATCAAGGATTTTTGTCTTCATTTCTTAATTTTTTGTTGTTATCAACTGTTTTAGGGCTTTGAGATTTGGATTTCATACTTTGATTTAGGGTATTATTATTTTTGGTTCCATATCACTTGAGTTTGAAACTTCGTAGATTTGTTGCTTTCTTTAGGGGTTTATTACCAGTGTTTAATTAATGGATTTTTATTAGAACATCAAATTGAGTTTATACGAATATACTTCAGAGGCGTTTGCTACTTTTTCTCTCAAATCAGTGAGTTTTTAGTTCGTTTGTTTGGACAGTTAATTGAATTTTTTTTTGTTTCTAACAGGTGGTGGTCCTAGACCAAGTAAAAAATAAAAAACTTCGTATGCTGGGTTGGGAACTTGAGACATTTCAAGCAACATTAATTTGATTGCTATGTGTACGTTTGAGCTCTGTTGAGACATATGAAGTATCCCTTACTGATTTTAGCAACATTAATTTGCACTTTGCTATCCCCTGTATATATAAGGGGGTGCAAAGGACATGGGCGTCTCCAAGTGGTAGTGAGCGAAGGAGATGAAGCATTGTTAAAGGGCGTGACTTTTTTCCTGAGGTGAGAGAACCTTGAAAAGAAAGTGGTATTTCCTTTTTTTTGTTGAGTGACACAGTGAAAATTAGGGGAATGGTAATGGGTTGGTTTATGATCTGATTGATCTCTTACAGGTAAAGAGCACCGCCCACCTTTGTTGACCAAAAACCAACAATGATGTGTTTAAAGAGTAGATATTTAAATGCCTGGAAGGTGTTTAAAGAGTAAATAATGAGTTTAACCATTAATTAGTTGCGTAGGATAATAGCCAAAGTTTTATTTTATTATTCATTAAAGTAAGAAGACAGGTGATAATGTCTTATCTCTTTCCAATCCTATGCATGGTACTAGAAAGTACACATATAATCAAAAGTAATATCACAAGATATATGGTCGTTGCCTTTTCTACCAATTGCTTTACTACTAAATTGTCATTCTTTTCAACCCATACAGATCAATGCATGACTATAAGGATGTACTTTTTGATGTTAGTTTCTTTGGTTTTTATTGAGAAATTATATAGTGTTAAAATTTTAAATAAACATACAAAACCAACTTTTTTTATATACAAAATAAAAATAACAATTTGTACAAAAAAGTGTATACTAATAGTTTTTACTCCATGGTTTGCATTGTGTCATGCCGTTGCTTCTTAGTCATACTTTAAAAAATGATGGATGAGCCCCTCCGAGTAATTTTTGGCTTCCATGAAGATTGGGGGTTCTAGAAAATCCCAATCTAATCAAATTAATTAAATATGGGCAATATGAAGAAAGGATTTTGATAGGATATAAACCTTTGTACAAAACCTCTAACGAAAATAAAAATTAGAGTATTTTAATTTACACCTAATTTATTTTTCATCACCCAAATTAGTACAATTAATACCGTCACAAGTTAGTTTGTTCTATTTTGTACAAAACTAAATTAGTATGATTTACACACTCATGTATTAGTTTATTTATTTCGTAAAAAACTAAAATAGTATGATCAACACTATCATATGTTAGTTTGCTATATTTTGTCATTCCAAATATATATATATATATATATATATATATATATATATATGAATTATTCTACCTCAATGTTAATATGGATTATAGTTGTAATATAACCATCATATCCTACGTATCTATTTAACAATTCAAATAAATAAATATGATAAATATCCAATTTTTATCATTATTTTAAAAAATGAATTTATTTAAAATTATCTTCCATTATTTATGTTATCGTGTTAATTTATTTAAAATATTAACCCTCTTGCACCCCAAACATGAGTCTGTTAAAATTAATATATTTGAGAAAAAATAAATTCAATAAAATATTTTCACTGTGCCATTGGCACGGGTACACCCTAAAATATCTTCTTCATCTGTCAATTCTTTTTCATCAATTTTTGGTCGATCTTCTATAATCTGTCAAAATTTTTGACCAACTCCATTTTCTTCACGGGTAGCTCGCGCCATTCGGTATCCACCAATTTTTCAGTATCAAGCCAAAATTATACAAGAACTAATTTGTAATTCTGACATGCAATATTCAAAACGTTTTTATAACCGTGCCATCGGCACAGGTACACCCTAGTATATATATATATATATATATATATATATATATATATATGGTGTGAATACCTATTTTTTTATGTATTATGTGTAATGAATGTACATATGCTACTTGTTATCACGAGAGGTTCCGCGTCGTGGACAGTCTTATCCTGATGAGCCATTTAGGGGATTTTAGAGTTTTACCTCAGAACATGGAACTTAGGGATTGAGCACTACTCATGTTTATGATAGTAAGACTTGTCATTTTGGTGCGTTAAGTGTGTGTGTTTCCCAAAGTCTTAGAACTATCTTCACCTCCAATTTATGTGAATTGTAACTTGACCGTTAGAGAGTGATTCTAAATCGAAAGTCCTTTACTTAGTACGTGATGTACTAGGACTCGATAACAGAGTATGCACGCATCGCAGATCTCAACCTAGGGATGTCATATTCATATATATGATAAAGTAGTGTATAAATATATATGTGTGAATTATTCTACTCTGTGTGTATTTATAGATGAGGTAGATAGTGATATCGAAAATAACCTAAGTATGTGGAAAATTAATATCTATTGGGCAATTAAAAAAATTCTAAAAAACGTTGGGAATTTGGTAACGTATTGTATGGGAAATATAGGTTGGAACAAGGAGTTAGTATGTGTAGGAAGAAACTTGGTTTGAACTAGTTAGGAGGGGTAGCATAACTAGGACGGTTTAGTAGAATATGATAGGTGTTCCCAAATTGTTGAGAGGTGAGGATCATAAGTGAGAGAAAGTGGAATTAACATGTATATAGTATTTGCTCTTATTTAATTTTAAATACTTACAAATATTTTCAAACTATTTTTACTCGGGCCCTGACCCGTTGTAAATATATTTTTTTCTAAAACCTTTTAGGTGCCCAGCCACAAGATGCTCGGCTTAGAATTTCATTCCCACTTGACATGTTGTAGCTGCTGTGGAAGTTTCGGAACCTCGGTTGTAGACCCATCCACGTTTATCAATTATTTTCCATTATTTGGTGATTTCAGTCAAGCACGTCGCCCATCTTCAACTTGTAGTTATTTCACAGACTTTGTACTTCCATTTTATTTCCAATGTTGGATTTTGTTTTTATATTATGGATGATTGTATTTGGATTTCATTCTGGAGTGTTTATTCGAGTCACTCTTACTTATTCAGATTTTTTAGTATTTATTACGTTGTTATTTTTCATGATGAATGTGGTTTAGTAATTTATATTCCTACATGTTAATAAAAAGTTTATACTTTCGACACCATCCCATTAGGGTATTCGTAATATAATTATGTTTTGGCAGTGATGCTAAGAATGAAACAATTAGTGATTTCTATTTAATTTAAAAATAGATTGATCATCGGGGATTAGGTTCTAGTGTCCACATGATCTATATGGATGTGTTATGTTTCTAGTGTAGCATTCTTCGATATGGATCCCTACTATTAGGTTTATTGTATTCATGAATACATATTTATTTCTTCATCTATTTAAAGGTATATTGAACTATGGACTTATGGAAATTCATTTTCGTTTAATATGCCTCCCTGATGTGCACCATGAGCCACCCCAGATGCTCAGCCCAAGCAGAAGCCAGTTCAGGCATCGAAGACCATGAATGCGACTGAAGTTGTCATTAAGTTGCGCTATAGATGATCAAGTGGTTAATGAGGAACCGCCTTTCCTCAGAAGGAACCACGAGTGCCACCCTAGCCTCGGGTTGTGGCTCCATCTCTTGCACACTCATTTCCTTATACCTCAGAGTGAGTCAGGTATGCCTTTCAAAAGGCTCATTCTTTGAAGTTTCAAGGGAGCTTCGATGTAGTTGTAGCGTGCTATTGGAAGAAGGATATCCAAAGGCCTTTGAGGATGTATGAGTCCACTGATGTATAGAGATAAATACTAGATACCTTTAAGCTAGTGGGGGGAACCTTATAGTTGTAGGATTCCATTACCACCGCACAAGAGAGAGACACCATGACCATTCAAGAGTTTTAGGAGCGGTTAGACCACAATACTTTCTATCCACCATTTAGACTGAGATGAAGCAAAAAATTCCTAGCCATTTCCAAGGAAAGGAGGACTGTAGCGGATTATGAGGAAACATTTATAAGGATGGAATTTTTTTTTTCCTAAAGAGGTAAGTATAGAAGGGAAGGGGATACAATTGTTTGTGGATGGTCTTACCTATAAGATTCGACAACATTTTTTGGGTAATCATGCTTTGAAGACATATACAGATGTGTTGAATGTAGCTCTATTGCACTGTCAAGACCATTGCTTCCATGTTAAGGGAAGCAAACGCTCAAGACAGTCCAGCCAGCAGGGCAGGACAGGGGTAGCAGTGCTAATGGGGCAAAATCGACTCAAAGTCAGCCGAGGTAGAGTGAATAGGGTTCCCATAATGGGGATACTGCTAGGAGATTTCATTAGAGATATTTCATGCAGGGATGGGATGGATTTAGGCATAGCCATCTGGGTCAGCTAGGCCAACAATATTTTCAGGAGGGCCGTAAGAGAGGTGGTAGTGGCCAGCTGGGCCCAGGCTAGCAGGGCCAGAGTGGAGGGAACTTCACAGGCAGGTGTTTCATATGTGGAAAGAATGGCCACAAGTGACAGGATCTCCGTGATAATGGAAGAGTTTTGTAGTAGCAGGGCGCTCATTAGGAGACCCATAGGCCTATTTTCCCCTCCTCCCTCCCAGCGTTAGCACCCATACCACCATTACTTGCAATACCAGTCATCCCAGTTGGGATAGTTATAATTCGAGTGTGTATATAGTGTCCACCAGGTCGCAGTTCCACAGGCTTCACCTGCAGTTGAGGGTATGTTTCTTCTTCATAGGAGTTTGAGCATATTTTCTTTGACATGTGGGATTCACACTCGTTCATAGCCACTAGATTTTTTTGGTCTGAAATATTGTTAGATGTGGTAGATAGTAGAGTCACGTGTGTAGACACACACTAGGTAGGGGATACTAATATTCTTTATTTATTGGGGTTTGAGTATAGATATTGGGAGACTTATTTTTCTCACTATGCTCATATTGGATATGTCAAAGTATGACGCCATTATTGACATGGATTGTCTAGCAGCATATAGGGATATGATTAACTATTATAGTAGGAGCATAATGTTTATTATTTCGGGCTAGGAGATGTTCTTAGTGGCCATGCCTCATCCCAAAGGGGGATCGTACACTCATTTATACTATATAGGAGGAGACCTCTAAGGGGGTAGTGATTTCCCTAAACTCTGTTTTGATTGTATGTGAGTTCGCAGATGTGTTTCAGGAAATACCAAGATTCTCGCCTAGCCGTGAGATAGAGTTTGTCATTGATTTAGCATTGGGCACTCGGCCGATAGCTCGTGCGCCTTAGCACATAGCTCTTATGGATATGAGGGAGCTACAGGACAAGATCGAGCAACTTTTGGGGCATAACTTTATTCATAGGAGTACCTCTCCTTATGGTGCACCAATACTGTTTGTAAAGAAGAGGGATGGATCTCTATGCCTATGTATGGATTATTGGGAGTTGAATAAAGTCACGATATGGAATAAATATTCGTTGCCTCGAATTAATGAATTATTTTACCAGTTTAGGGGAGCCGCCTACTTCTCTAAGATAGATTTGAGATCTAGGTATCACCAATTATGCATCTGGGAGAAGATGTATCTAAGACTAACTTTATGATGAGATATGGGTCTTATGAGTTTCGAGTTATGACATTTGGGATAACCAACGCGCTATCTGTGTTTATGGACTTGATGAATAGGGTGTTCAGAGAGTTATTGGATAAGTTTGTCATTGTCTTCATTGCATCTTCATAGAGTTTTGTAGACTTTACAGGAGCATCAATTGTATGCTACATTTGAAAAATGCGGGTTTTGGCTGCATGAGGTATAGTTCTTAGGGTATATTATATCTGACATGGGGATATCGATGGATCTATGTACGGTGTTATGGTGAGGGAGTGGGAACAACCCACAACACCAACAGAAGTGTGCAGTTTCCTAGGGTTAGCTCGGTACTATCAATGATTTATTCGGGGATTTTCAAAGATGGCTGGTCAGTTGAGTAATTTAACTCACAAAGGGGTATTATTTATCTGTGATGATGCTTATCAGTTGGCTTTCGATGAGCTGAAGGACAAGATGACTTCAACACTCGTACTTTCATTTCTTAGGGTAGGAGTGGAGTATTTTGTTTTTACTGACGCATCCCCACTTGGGGTGTGCTACAATAGGATGATCAGGCTATAGCTTATGCTTCTCGCAATCTTAATCCTCATGAGAAAAAATTACCCCAGCCATGACTTGGAGTTAGCAACAGTCGTGTTTACCCTACGTATTTGGAGAGATTACTTGTTAGGGGAGATATTTTGCCTATTAACGGATCATAAGACAATATATTACTTTTTCACTCAGAGAGAGATGAATATGCATCAATCTATGTGGCTGGAATTTTTTAAACATTATCAGTTGGACATCGAGTATCACCTGGGGAAGGCTAATGTGGTGTCAAATGCATTGAGCCACAGACTAGTGGGGAATGCATCTAAAGCTTGGAAGGCAAAATGGAAGGATCAGGGACACCAGGATTCTGTTTCCAGGTAATTCGTGTTAGTTATGACTATTACACCTCAAATTATTACAAGGGGCCTAGAGGCCCAGGTAGTGGATTCATTTTGTCAGGATCGGATTTGACAACTTCTAGCTAGGGGAGTAGAGTTTTACTCAGTGAGTTTAGATGGAGCCTTATGCTTCAACAAGATATTGATTCTCCCATAGGGGGAGGACTTGCGACACGTGGTGATGACAGAGTCACACGATCACTATTTGTAGTACATCCTGGAGGGGATAAGATATACGAAGATTTGAGATGACAATATTGGTGGTGGTGGAATGGGATGAATAGAGAGATTATCGAGTTTGTCTCGAGGTGTACCAACTGTCATCTAGTTAAGGTGAACCATCAGAAACCAGTAGGGGTTCTACACTCGTTAGAGATTTAGATGTGGAAATGAGAGAGAATTTCCATGAATTTTATCACAGTGCCACTTACATTACAGTGGGGTCACGATTCTATTGGGTGATAATGGATTGGTTGACCAAGGTAACCCACTATCTAATAGTCTGAATGAATTATACTATGGGACAATATTCCCAGATTTTCATCACCAAGATAGTGATATTGCATGGGGTGCCACTTGATACTGTGTTCGAAAAGGACAAGATCTTCGTATCTCTATTTTGGAAGAGTTTTCAGGAGGCCATGGGTATGAAGTTGCGATTGAGTACATCATATAACCCGCAGACAAACGGGAAAATAGATAGGACAAATAAAATGTTAGAAAATATGCTGCGGATGTGCATCCTTGATTTTAGAGGGGGTTTGGATCAGTATCTTCCACTGGTGGAGTTTGCATATAATAAATCCTGTACATTTACTATTGGAATGGCACCATTCTAGGCGTTGTACGGTAGGCCTTTTCATTTGCCCACTTGTTAGTTAGAGGTGGGGGACAACAATCTACTTGGACCAGAGTTGATTCAGGCTATTTCTACCAAAATTGAGTTGATTTGAAGTCATATACGAGTAGTGCAATTTAGACAAAAGAGTTGTGCCGATGACAAGCGGTTCTTCCTGGAGTTTAATGTGGTGGAATGAGTGTTACTATGTATATCTCCCATAAAGGGCATAATGTGGTTCAGAAAGAAAGGGAAGTTGGAACCAAGGTATATGGGGCCATTCCCTATCATCGAGTGAATTGGGACAGTTGCATATAGACTAGGGTTGCCGGTGCACTTGCATCGAATTCATTATGTATTTCACATTTCTTCACTGAGGCGATATCTCTAAGATGAGTTATCCCACACTCACATTGCATTCGAAGAGATTGACTTGCAGCTCGATATTTCATATGAGGAGAGGCCAGTTGCTATCCTACACCATAGTGAGAGGAGATTGAGGTCGAAGGTTGTTCCACTTGTACGTGTTCAGTAAGGGCACCATAATTCCGATAAGACAACTTGGGAGTGCAGGATGAGATGCACGATAAGTATCCAGAATAATTTCTACCATGTATTCTCTTTTTCAAAATTTGAAGACGAAGTTTGGTTATTAGGGGGAAGTATGTAGCACCTTGAATTTTTAATGATTTTTATATTAGGATTAATTAAATTAAAAATTGTAAATTAATTCGGGTTAAAACAAATATTAATCAGTGAGACAAGGGTTGATATTTATTTATATTGAAAATTACTTATTATGGGAGTAATAAATTAATAAGAAAGTATTATGATTGTCGTGAGTGAGAAATACGGTAGTTACAGTAATTTAGTCGGGACGCGAGTGTTAGTCGTGTCCGGACTTAATTTTATGAAATAAAAGGTAATTTATTTTTGGGTTAAATGGCCATTTGAGTGCGCCAATGTGTCTGGAAGGGTCAAGGTAGTTAGAAAAGTGTACTCGGGGGGCATTTTTAGGCCAATCCGGCACCTCGGGAAGGTATTTCGATCTTTTGGATTTTTAAGAAAAAGAGACCTATGAATTTTATAAGGGTATATAAATATTTGTGTTGAGGAAGTTGGGGTTATCAATTAAAAAACCTAAGAGAGGCCATTAGAGAAGGCTGAAGGAGAGTTCTAAGGCTTTCTACACCATTTTGCACCACAACCCCCACCAGAATGTAGATCGGGAGGAAAGGAAACCAACCATACCATTCTTTTGCAGAGATTTAGACCTACTAATTGTGGCAAGAATCTATGTTCCTAAATTTTGAATATATATATAGCATCCATGTTAGTGTAGGATGAATAATCTCTTGAATTCATGACTTTTAGCCTTAATTTAGAAGATATAAATCATGTTATTAGGTAGGAATTGTGATATGATTAATTCCTTTATGCATGTAGAACGAATTTGATGAATTAGTGTTATGAACATTTGAAGAAATCTGGGTTCTTGTTGATGTTATTGAACAATTATGATAATCTAGGGGTTTTGGGATTAAACGTTGAATTAATTCTATCTAAAGAGATTCCTTGGTGATTTAATGATTCATTTACATTAGAAATCGTTTATACATGTTACTATGATGTCTGGTACACTTATTTGGGAGTTTGGGATTGTGTAATGAAGGTTTTAGGGGTTAAAATGGTGAAACCCGTAACAGTTATAATGGAGAAGATGAGACCTGCTATAAACGAGTCAATTTGGCTCCTTGGCCGAATCGATTTGGAAAGAGAATCGATTCAGACCAATGCCGAATTGGAAAATTTTCCCCTTTTTTCTTAGAACTCGTGGCAAACGATCGGGTTAACTTTTGAATTAATATTAGAAAAATAACGGGATATATTTTAATTACCAGTAGGCCAATGTTGGGATTGAGACTTAGTCGCGTGAGGAGAATTCAGGTTTAAGGTTAATTAGGCTAATTGTATAATAAAACCTAATTCGGGGAATAATGTCGTCTCACGGGGAAATGAGGGTACCTATAACTTGGACCAGTAGGGTTTGAGTGAGGTGACTATGAAAATAACTTCAGGAGTATTTGATGACCTTAGAGTAATTGGTAATATTCCGGAAGTCACGATAAGGGTTACAATGGTAAACGATTAATGCGTAGGATATTCGAGAATTATGTACAATGTATGGGATATATTATATGTTACGTGTATATATATATATATATATATATATATATATATATATATATAGAGAGAGAGAGAGAGAGAGAGAGAGGTGGTGTGAATACCTATTGTTTGATTTGTTATGTGTAATGAACATACATATGCTACATGCTATCACAGGAGGTTCTGCATCATGGGCAGTCTTATCCTGATGCCCCATTTGGTGGATTTTGGACTTTTACCTTCGAACATAGAACTTAGTGATTGAGTACTGCATGTGTTTATGATAGTGTGGCCGATCATTTGGGTGCATTAGGTTTGTGCGTAGCCCAAAGGCTTAGAATTATGTTCCCCTCCAATTTATGTGAAGTTTAACTTTGTAGTTCAAGAGTGCTTTCGAATCGAAAGTACTTTACTGAGTACGCAATGTACCAGGATTCGATAGTAGAGTATGTACGCATCGCAGGTCTCAGCCTAGGGATGTCGTATTCGTATATATGATAATATTAGTGTATAAATATATATGCATGAATTATTCTACTATGTGCGCATTCATAAATGAGGTAGATAGTGATATCTAAAATAACCTAAGAATGTTGAAACTTAATATCTATTAGGCGATTAAATTTTTTTTAAAAGACATTGGGAATTTGTTAACGTATTTTATGGGAAATACGGGTGGGTAGAATGAGTTAGTATGTAGGAATAGACTTGGTTGGAACTAGTTAGGTCGGTAGCATAACTAGATGTGAAAAAATAGTTGAGAGGTGAGGATCTCAAGTGAGATCACGTGGAATTAACATATGTACATTATTTTATCTTATTGTATTTTAAATACGTGCAAATATTTTCAAATTATTTTTACTCAGGCCCTGACCCATTGCAAATTTATTTTTGTAAAAACCTTTTAGGTGCCCACCCATAGGGACGCCCAAATTAGGAGTTCATTCTCACTTGACGTACTACAGCTATTGTGGAAGTTGCATGAACTCAGTTGTAGACTCTTCCACTTCTATCATTTCTTTTCCATCATTTGGTGATCTCTGTCAGGCATGTCTCCCATCTTCAGCTAGTAGTTATTTCACAGACTTTGTACTTCCTTTTTGTTTCCAGTGTTGGATTTATTTTTATATTATGGATGATTATATATGGATTTCAGTCTGGAGTTTTTATTCCTGTCACTATTATTTATTAAGATGTTCTAGTATTTATTACATTTTTATTTGGAATAGTGAGTGTGTTTTAGTAATTTATCTTCCTGCATGTTAATAAAAAGATTAAAATTTTGACGTCGAGCCATTAGGGTATTAGTAATATAATTGTGTTTCGACAATGATGCTAAGAATGAAATCATTAATGATTCCTGTTTAATTTAGTAATGGAATGATCACCCAGTTTTAGAATGGTCGGGTTATGACACAGAGTATCATTTGGAGTGCATGGTGTTGAAAGCCATGTAGAGCCGGGCACTAGAAAACCTATTAGCCTACTTCCCATGCTAGAATTTTGAGCCTCCCAAGGAAGATCAACATGGAGAAAATTTCCAAACATGTTTAGCGGAAGAGATGGGGGAATGGAAGATGGGGTTTAGTGGTTCTTGTGCACAAGGAACCAGAGGTGTAGGTATAATCCTTTTGAATGGTACGAAGAAGATCACTCTCTTCCTAAAGGTGGATTTAAAATGTTCAAACAATGAGGCCGAGTACGAAGCCCTCATTCCAGGGTTGTTGGAGGCACTACAAAGGGTCACAGGAGTGTTATATATATGAGGGTAATCTAACTTGGTAGTAAAACTAGTTAATGAGGAGTTCACCCTCAAGATTTCCAATCTAGTTACATATAGATCCATCATACAGAGGCTACTGAGACAGTTTTTAAAAATAACTATTGCGAGACATGAGCGAACGATGAATAGACACACAGATGCACTAGCTACGATAGATCATAAATTGGAAATGGATAATCTTGAAGAAACCATCATGGTACGATGGAGGACAATTCCTACCACAATGAAGTCTCTATTTTTAAGTGAAGAACCAGATAATTGGAGGTACCCGGTGGTTAAGCAGTTAGAAATAAGAGTAGGAAATATAAAAATACTAAAATTGGCTAAATTCCACCTGCTGTAAGGATCCTTATATTTGAAAATCCCTAGGGGGTTCCTATACATATGCATAAGAGAAGAGGACGCTATAGGGAGGTTGGCGAAAATGCATGCGAAACATTTCTGGGATACTAATATCCCTCTTTATCATCAGTTGTAGTAGGGGGATACTATTGTCCCACTATGAGCATAGAGGTTGCTCGTCTATAGCAGGACTATCTAAAGTGCCAAACCCAATTTGACCAGCCAGGTGAAGGTAACTTCATAAAAGCATTTGAGCATTGGAAGCAACCTTACATAGAGTATTTGTAAGATAGTGAGTTAGAAGCCGAGCGAGCCGATGAGATTTATCTAAAAAAGAGTGTCACCAAATTTTTTCTAGTAGATGGGGAACTCTTTCTGAAAGGTTACAATGAGAAGGAAGTGAAGTGCATAGCTAAAGGGGATGTAGAGATAGTGCCGAATGAAGCTCATGACCCCTCCTACATGGGGTGCTAAACTATACGATCAATTAATGACACTGGGGTACTACTACAAAATCATGGAAGTTGACTCCATTGGTTATGTGAAAAAGTGTAGAGCATGCCAAGTACATGGTGGTGTGGTGAATGCCCCTTCAGTCAGTCTACAAATCTTAGCAATTTCCCACATCTTATACATGTGGGCATTTGATATGGTGGGAAAGATTAGTCCTGTAAAGGCTTTACTATCGTTGCTATAGAATTGTACACCAAGTGGGATGAAAAAATACCTCTAAGGAGAGTAACTGCCCAAGTGGTAACCCAGACTATAAAGGATTATATCATATACAAGTTTGGTATGCCCAAGGTGATCATCACAAACAATGGGAAGTAATTTGTATGCCATGGGATGGCACTCCTCACTGATAAGTACAAGATCGTGTGTAACAACTCAACTATCTCCTACCTAAAGGGAAATGGAAAAGCATAGGACACAAATAATACTTTGGTCAATATACTGAAGAATATTCTTAAGGATATTACAAGGTCATGGGATGAGAAGTTACCCATGGTGCTATGGGCCTAGCGTACTTCAAAAAGAAAACCGAAAGGGTTTACCCTATTCTCACTGGTGTATGGGACCGAAGTAGTCCTACTTATGGAATTGTCACTACCCTCATCTAGGGTTCCTCTAAGTAACGGCTTAATACAAGACCCCCGACATGTGCATCTGGAGACACTAGACAAGAATATAGAAAAGGCTAAGGAAAACTTTAAGGTCTAAACCCAACAGTTGTCTAGGGCTTATGAGAATTTGGTCAAGCTCAGGTAATTTCAAGTCGGGGACTTAGTCCTACACGCATCCACCCACCATCTCCGTCGCATGTCAGCATCAAAGTTCAAACCCAACTAGGAAGGCCCCTTCATTGTAAGAGGGGTGGGCAAGTCAGCGTACTACCAGATATCAGAGCCTAAGAGTGACTATCTTCAATCTATCAACTGTAAGTGGATAAGAAAGTATTATGCCTAGTTATTTTGTGAAGGTTCATTTCTTCTGAAAAGTTCGAGTGTCCGGTTTTAATACAATAAAAGATATTTTACAAAGTTGGTAGAGCAAAGTCTTGTAAACAATATAAAATATGAAAGAAATGAATAACAACTATTGTGATCATAATTCTGATGAATTTTGCATTATTTATTTACATTATATGTGAGGTGGGTACACCAGGTTAACTTTATTTTTAGAAGTAAGAATAGTAATACTCTCTACTAGACTACAAGAGGGTCCATGACAAATAGAGCTTTCCTCATTATACTTGGGGGTTCATCCATCCTAATGAAAAAAAATATTAAGTGAAGTCCTTACAGACATAACAAATAATTATTTTGCCACTAGACATGAAGGAGGTTGTCCTCGTAGTAGGAATAATAAAAATAATATTCATTTTCTTAATTTTTATTTCATAACATATTTATAGCTTAGAGAACGATTTCTAAAAAAAATTCTCAAGAAAGAAAAATTTACTTGATCAGCTCTCAGAAATTGTCGAGAAGGGGGTCCCCCCCCCCCCCCCCCCCCCCCCCAAATTGTTGTTTTTCTATGGAAAAAAGGTTCCTAAGAAAAGTTTGGAACAAGGACCCCAGATACTAGGGGAAGTTTTTGTAAAAAAAATAGTCATTTATGTACTTACATTTGTGAGATTTTATTCAAAGTTTGTGGGAAGGATAAAGCCTAACCCTTTCTCCCAGTAATTCCCTAAGTAATGAATGTGCATAAAAAAATACCCCACTGTCACATGGGGCTGCAATAATGAGTAGAACTTGCTTCAGACTTATGAAAGTACCCCACAGTATATGGGGCAATTCAAACAAACCAAGTGCTCGTAGAAAATTAGAGCTTATTATAGTAGGCAGATGCCAAAAGTACAGATAAAGGCAAATAAGAGGAGAAATACACTAGAAGCAAAATGTGTTTCCATTATCCAATGATAAATCCTTTACATATGAAGGAGAAAATAAAACACAAGGAAAAAGATACATGCCTAAAAAAAGGGATAGGTTTCCTATCCAATATCAATAAGAAAAAATAAATCATCCCTATAAAGGGTGGCAGCATATGAGGGGCCCGCCTCCTGCACAAATTCCTCCTTTAGTCTAGCTAGATTTATCTCATCCTCTTGCTCACCCGCCTTAAGTTTGTCCAATTTATCTTAAAGTAGATCTATCAAACCCCGAATTCGAGTATCCTCAACCTATTACTGCTCAACCTCGGACTGCCTAGATGTGTGAAGCCTCACCATCTTTCAGAACAAAATACTCAAAAAGTGGTGGACTAAGGTATCAAGACAGTCTAACCGGAAGTGGTAAAACTGCTGCAGATCCCAAAGAGACTCCAAGAATAGTATAGTAGAAGCGTTGGTCAGCTCAGATGGATGGGTGGCTAAGAAATCATGGACGTGGCTAGCGAGGGCCTTCAAATTGAACACCATAAGGCTATCAATATGAAGCACACTCTTAGAAGTGAATGTCTCAGGGTGGTGTTCCAAAATTAATTCTAGGGTCTCCCGTTCATGGGTCATGAAATACCAAGGCCGCTCCTCATGCTACAATCTGCTCAAGTATATCATAAGATCCTCCACCGCATCATCATCCCTAGCATGATGAGACTTCACCTACAAAGGAAGGAAGGATGAATCCTCTCCAGAATTAGAACCCATATCTGAGGAAGTTTCCTCATAGCTTTGACCTCCCCCCTCAGCTACCTCAATTAGCTCACTAGTAGGATTCTGAAAAAACTAAAATATGGTGTGAGTATGCTAAGTCAGGAGAATAAATAAAATAAAAGACAGTTATACTCAAATTCCTCAAGGAACTGCGATAGAAAACTTACCTCAAAACTTAGAGGGGTGAGTATGCTGCTATTGAGGCGAGAAGAACCCATAGGGTATAGAATGATAGACGTGTGTGTGTGTGTCTCTCTCTCTCTCTCTCTCTCTCTCTCTCTCTCTCTCTCTCTCTATATATATATATATATATATATATATATATATATATATATATATATTAGCATGGTGTTTTTCATAAAGGATAGAAAGAAGAAGAACACAAAGCTCACAATTAAGAGTCACTCGGGTATAACAGTTAAATACCTGAGGAGTATGCATTATAGAACTCTCCACTCAGTCCATAGAATTAGGAACGACCGTCGCGCTAACCTGAAAACAACGAAATTGGGAAGTGAATATGAGTATGCTTGCGCAGTATAAGAAAAAAGATAATGATGTATAAAGGATAAAAGAGTATAGCTGTATAATACTTGACTCACAGTCGTCCCCGACAAATGTTCCACAACTATCAGAGCACTAGCTATGCTGACCTGAAAACAAAGAAAAATTAGGTATTAGCAAAATACTCGAACTGTAAAAAGGCAAGAAGAAAAGATAGGAAGAAAGGAGAAAATGGTATGACAGTATAATACTTAACTCACAGCTACCTCCTGCAAGTGCTCCATAACTATCGGGGCATTAGTAATGCTAACCTGAAAACAAGGAAACAAGTGAGTTTTAGAAAATGCTTACACATAAAAAGCAAGTCGCAAAGTATAAAAAGTTAAACACTCATCATAATTAGTTTTGTCGGAGGAGCAAACCAGGTGTCTATAGAAATAAGAACAGTTATAACACTAACCAGAGAAGAAAAAAGTGGGTAAAGGTTATGGAGAACTTGCGACATAGAAGGAACCAAGTACGAAAATCTTACCAGAGGTAACTGCTCCAAAATGCTAGCTGAGGACGCCACAGATGCAGAGGTCTCCGCAGTGCTAACCTAAGAACAAAGATATAAATCCCGCAGATAGAGGGACCGAAGCTACAACTGTGTTAAAAATACTTAAAGATTTTTTGAAGTATGAAACAGAAAACAGAGATTGACTGGAAATATCTAATACATGCAAAATAAATAGTTGTGGAGTCACCTCCATCGAACTCACAATAGAGCCTATGGGTGAAGGACCAACAATGCTAGCCTAATGACCAAATAAAAAAAAACACCAACAGAAAGTTACTATCGAGAAGAAACTTAACACAAAAAATTGAAGTGGCACATGAGGAGTCAAGTCTAAAGGAAGGGATGCAGGTCCTACAGAACAAGAGGCCTCTGTAAAGCTAACTTATAAATGAAGAAAAGAAAGAAAGGGTTAATAAACCACTTACCTCGTAGAAATGACAAGTGTGCATAGGACTTTGAGGATTAAAATCAATGATAGAAAAAGAGACTACATAAATTCAAAGTCAAATAAAGAAAGTATTGAAAAGAACATACAACATTAGGGCGAGTAACCTATCGGTAGGGAAGGCGTCTGGTAGTAGGGCTGGTCTCATATGGAGAACATATCATATGGTCTTCACTACAAGACTCCCTCAAAACTAATAATAAAACAAAAGTGTTAGTAGTGCTTACACAATGAAACTTCATGTCATCCGCATGATTTGAAGAAGAACTATTGTCATCGTAGGAAGGAGTACTTCTTTAGTCAACTAGTTCCTATTTAAATGAGTGAGAATGGGAACCAACATATGAATCGCCATAACAGCCAGTTTTATAATGTAAAGGAGATTCGGGTATAGTACCGCCTACGACTAGAATAGACGTAATAAGTGGCTCTAGGAAAAAAGATATAGAGCCTCATAACTATGCTCCCGAACAGTACTATAAGTATCTTCTACTCAAAGGTAATCGATGTTCGACCCCTGATCTGACATAAAAGAAGTAGCAATCTTAGTATCATCAACTTTCTTTTTATTGCTAGCCCTAGTCCTCACAGGCGAAGGACGAGAAGAGGGAGCAGTAGTAATGGAAGGTATGAAATTTGGCACATCTGTGTCAAGATATTTTCTCATGGAAGCAACAGGGGATTTTTCTTTCCCATTTCCCTTAGATTTGCTTTTGGGTTTAACAGGATGTGGCTCAGGTTGCTTCGAATAAATAGACTCATCAAAGAGTGGCTTCACTAAGATGGGAAGGACCTACTCGAGGGGTGTCTTTAGGGTGGTATTGCGTAGCCAAATTTCCTTCTGAGTTCTCTTAATTAGAAACTTAGTAGTGGCATACTTGGTAGGAACGATCTTATCATAAACCTGTGCCATATAATTCGAAATAAGTAAAACCTGCCTCTGCTAGAGCTAAAACTAAAAGAGGGTGAAAGAAAGTAAGTGATGACGAGTAGGCACATATAGCCCTCCCAAGTGACTCCCCCTACACAGTATGCCCTCGGTATTGAAGTTTCTATAAGACCTAAGGTATAGATGAGAAGGAGTAATGTTTGAAGGATAGGTAGGGGTATGAATACCCTGATCATAACCAAATTGTCTCACCACACTCTCTGAATAGTAAAAATCCGCACCTTGTCCCAGTTCTATCATGGAAGGAAGGTGACCAGGCAATAACATCGATATACCGGCAGGTGGACACTGATGCTACATCAGTAAGGCAATAGAATGTACCCCCACTGTGTGGAAAATATGTCCAATAAAAGGTGCCACCAACTCCTTTGCAGTACGGGTGGAAGTAGAACTCATCCACATTATCAATCAAAGACCTAAGAGGATTTTTATGGAACTTTTTGTGTCATGTAATGATATGGGGCAGCGTTTCTATGACGTGCCTTCACTTCGGGGCCAAAGTTTAGAAAGCTATCAAATATGAAAGCCATCTGAAAACTGCGAGATCTTTTAACATCAGCATGAGCACGATCTAACCAAGTATAAAGAGACCCAAATGTCAAGGCAACAAGGGGCATAACCCTCCCTAGCGCCAGCCTTACTGCTAATCTGGAAAGGAGCTCATGAAGGGAGTACTCTAGACTCCCTGAAGCTAAAAACCTGCTAAGGAAGGTAACTAAGAAAACTGCCAAGTGTGAAGGAGAGTTGAGCTTAGGAACTTTTTTACTCTTAAGGTTCCTCTCAAAGATTCTTCCTTAGGGAGCTACCCGACATGTCTAAACAGAATATCATTGCCATTTAGTGAAATAATGTTTGGTAGTCCATGTTATGTTAATATCCACATACTTAGAACATTTAGAAAGATCTAAATGAAGTTATCCTACTATCTCTTCTTCGAGGGGGTCCTTATAACCGTTAGTGAAAACATGTCCCTCGAAGTAAGGAAGGGCGAGCATCTCTCAGGTATCCTCTATATTAATAGTAAATTTTCCCAAAATTTTAAATAATGTGCGAGAATCTCTACTCTAGTGGGAAGATAACAAGTTAAAAGTAGAACCATGCTTGGCCACCGTACAATATTTCAATCTATCAATTATTATGACCATAGCAAGTCCCTCGAGTATGGCTTTATAGGAAGGGACAATAAGAAAATGGTCAACCCAAGAGGCCCACTCTTCAATGGCCCCTACAGAAATCTTCAGTTCTATATTAGAATGAGGAAAGTCACAACGATCAACCCTAACCCTAAAGATAGAATTAGGAAGAACAATTGGGAAATAACTTGTTTCGCTCAAACCAAAGGGGGGTTTCTCATATATATTTATAATAAAATCTTCCTCAAACTTAGGGAGGGATTACATGAAGAAATCATTATCACCAAAATATGATGCACATCAATAAAGGCCAATATATCTGTATTGGCAAGTGCGCAAGTAATCCTTATGAGATTGCAAGAGGGGGGAAATGGTCGAGGAAGCCCCAACAGCATTGGCCCCAAATAAGGAGCCATCAGCACCATTTGGTTCAGAAAAGGAACCACCAACAACATATGTTTCAAATGAGGGACCTCTAGTGACAATTCGTTTCAGCGAGGAACCCTTACTAATAGTCATTCCCATTAAGTAACCTTCAATAGCAATGATCCTAAAAGAGGGACCTCCGGTAACAATTGGTTTCAGTGAGGAACCTCACTAGTCGTCATTCCCAATGAGGAAACCTGAGTCGAAATAGTCCCATCTGACGCACCCCCAATCTCAAATAGTCCAGATGAGGTAGCCCTAACATTGCCTTTCCCAAGCAAGGAACCCTCATCAGTGGCCACCCAGAAGAAGAATTACCCAAGTCAATGGGGGTAAGGGTGTAAATGGAAGTGGCTAGAATGGTGAAGCTAGTGGCCACCACCATAGAAACAGTGACTAAAATCAGCAAAGAACCAACAAGAAACTCACTCACGGTGGCGACACCAGTAGATGTGGTGTGTGAGGACGAAGCCATTAAAGAGGATTTTTAAGAAAGATTGAAAGAAAAGCTATGGGGGATCATTTTTTTACTAAGAAGTTTTCATCTCTCTACTTATTTTATTTTTAAATAATGAAAGTGAAGGGAATCAGAATTTAAAGAAGTTTATTTTAAGTGGAAAGGCGTGTGGGAGGGCCGAAAGACTATCAACGTTTTTACCCAAATTATGGGGAGTTATTTCCCATGGTGAAACATGGCACCTCAAGACCCCAAAACCTAGTTTGAAATGGAAGAGCATTTCATGATCCTATAATTAACGATTAAGGAGCCCTAGGGTCCCTCCAAATCAAAGATTAAAATTATGGCGTACAAAGCCTTTTGGTCTGCCCAACATAATAGACTTTGCACAATGAGACTAATGTAAGGGGGTGATTCTCCAGAAGTCAAAAATACCATTTAGTCAAGGGAGTCCTCAAGTGAGGAAACCCCTTGACAATGTTAATAAAAATATCAATAAGGTGAGGGAGTCCACAAGCGAGGGACCCCTCTTCCAATCCCAACTAGAAAGGTGAAATTGGGTGAGGAAGTCAACAAGTGAGGGACCCCTCTACCACTGCCACCTAAATTGTTATATGGGAAAGGGATTTCATAGGCGAGGAACCCATCTTCCACTACCAACTGAAATATTATTTAGGCGAGGGAGTCCATAGGCAAGGGACCCCTCTGCCACTGCCAGCTGAAATGTTATTTAGGCAAGGGAGTCCGTAAGTGAGGGACCCCTCTACCACTGCTATTTAAAATGTTATTTGGGAGAGGTAGTCCATAGCAAGGTCCCCCTCTGCCAACACCAAATTAAAATATTATTTCGGCGAAAGAGGCCATAATAAGGGACCCTTATGCCAAATACTCAACATTAAGTACTATCTTGCAACGATGGGGTCCAAGACACCAGAGGAGTCCGCTCGACAAAAACAAAGTTATTATTTGTTCCTAAGTACTAATGTTTATTTAATTGTAAAGGTATCCTAGTTGAGAAGAGAGGGTTCAATTAGGATACTTGAGATCTTTTGGGAGTTTTGGCTTAATGGCTGAGAGACAAGGTTTATTGAGCAAGATTCAACCACTTTGGACTTTAAGATAGAAAGAATACTAGTTGAGAAACCTATAGGAGTCATTCAAGAACTTACACAACACTTAGTCATAACTGCAGTGAGTATTCACGTGAACGATCATTAAGAAATAATGTTTTTTTACAAATGAATATAGAGAGGGTGGCCCTAGAGGCCGCTCTTAAGTTTACAAAAGTTTGTACAACAAGTTATCATTCAAAAATATATTTACCAAATCATATGTTTTGCCTCCATTAGGAGACATATTTACTTTTTGTCTTCTAGTTTGCACCATGTGTCATCTGTTAGGGACATGTGACTATAGACAGTATAGGGACAAACTTTACATTTCAGACCTTGTCCCTCAAAATTACGTCTCACTTTTGGCAACCAAAAAGTTAATATCATCCCTAGCTTGTATCTATAAATAAGACCATTGGGAAATTTCAAGTCATATTACAAAACTCAAGTTATACTATTACCATGTCAAAATCACATCAAACCACCTAGTATTCTTTCCCTGCTCTCTTTCTAAGTGCCGAGCGTGTCTCTTCACTCTCAATATTACAGCCATCATTCTAAGGAGGTTCTTTTACTCCAAGTTATCATTATTATCTATGAAGTTTCATATTTGCAAGGGGAGTTCTATATCATTTACTCCATTTTTACTAGAAATAGAAGATCTTCATACACAGCTACTCTTGAGACTTTGGAGGAAGAGTCCAGTGGAGTGGGTCACGCCTCATCCATTCAAGTTTCTTATTAGACCCCAGTCACACTACCCTCCTACAATAATTGATAACATGAATTAGATCTAAGAATAACACCAAAATTTGAATCCAAGATATAATACATATAGTCCAAAACCACATATCAATTTGTAAAATATCTATCGACTTTTTGACGAATCACGAATCAGTTTAAAAAAAATAGATCATAAAAATAAAAAGTTAGATAAAACACTAGATTAAAAATAACAGGTTTGTTTTTCACAGCTAAGTAACACGATCACTTACACGAGAAGATCGATCAGGATTAAAAAATAAATAATTTCAGATCATTCGGGTTATAAAACGGATCGGCGTAATCGGGTTATAAAACTTATTAAATTATTTTTAACAGAAAAAATAAGATCTAAACCTAAAATCGATCAAATTAGATCCGTTTAAAATAAATGTTATGAAGTAGTGTATCTTACCTTGATATACTGTGCCTTGGTTAAAATGACTAATGTTCGTTTGAGCAGTCGATGTAAAACATCCTGATATAGCAAACTGATTGGACTATAGATCGACGTGAACACTGGACCAAAATCTAGGTCTGCGTGAACAAAGTAGTGATCAACTTGAAAAACTAGGCCAAGATCTCTTTATTTGAAGGGATTTCTTTCCTGAATAATCAGAGAGATGAGGATTGAAATTAGTGGGAGATCTACAACAAACCCTAGAGTTGGAAGAAATTGAGGAAGATTAGGGGAATAAAGGAAGGATAATGACACTAGGATCGAATCTCAATGCATGATTCACTAATATTTCGTACGTTGATCCATTATTTTATATCCCAAAAGGGTGTAACATTGTAGTAGTATATTCCTCGATTAGTTATGCAAGACGTCTTCTCCCTGTCCTCTAGCTTCATTAAAATTTGGTTATATCTCGAATAATCATCCATAAATCTAAAAAGATCATTCCTCACAGTAGCATTAAGCAACTCATTGATTTGGGGAAGTGGGTCGTGGTCTTTGGGTCAGGCCTAATTAAGATTTGTGTAATCTACACACACGAGCCATTTTCCATTAGAATTCACTACCATAACAACGTTTGATAGAAAACTGGGATAATTCACATCTTTAATAAATTAATATTCATTGAGCTTGTCCACCTCTACCTCAATGGCCATGTTCCTCTCTTTAATGAATCCTCTTAGATTCTATTTCATAGTCTTGGCATTATTTACTATGCTAAGCTTATGACAGAGCACCTTTAGGTCGAATATGCTTGGTCTTTACTGAGGAACTCTCAAATATTTTTTTTCAGCTTTGGGTTTAAGGACGATACGATTTTATTACAATGATCCACTCTAAAATTTCATCATCCAAAATCATGGACTGGATCTCCTTGGTCGCCTCACCCTTAACTAGGTTTTCCTTATTTTTAGGATCTAATATCTTAATTTGATAGTCAGTTGTTAGCATTTCATGCTCCTCAGCTATTATAAGATGAAAGTCCCGAGATACCTGTAATACCCCGTATTTTTATGCTATATTAATTTGGGAATTTATTAAATTTAATGTGACTGTTTATTTAATAAAAATCCGGAAATTAATTATGTTATAATTATTAACGTGACGAGAGTTAGTAATTATGGGAAACTTGTTGAATATTACTAATGAGCATAGTAATATATTATATTGGTTATATTGAATGTCATAAGTGAATTAAACGACTATTTCGGAAATTTAAGTCGGGACGTGCCCGTGTCACGTCGGGACTAATTTTGTTAATTTAAAAAGTGAATATTTATAAGTTTTTCGTATGGTCATTTTGAGTGCGCCAACGCGTCCGGAAGGGTCGAGATAGTCAGAAAAGTGTACCCGGGGGTTTAGTTTGGGCCTCGGGGTGTTTTTAGGCCTAATTGGTGCCCCGGGAGGGCATTTTAGTCATTTTACATAAGTGGGTAATTAAACCCACGAATTTCAGCCAACCTATATCAGCCATTAGGTCAGCCTCTTAGGGTTAGAACATTCACAAATCAAGTGACGGCCATTGGAGAAGAGAGGAGAGAGCTCCAAGGCAAACCAAGGCAAAAAAGCCACCGGATTTCACCGCCACCACCACCACCGCGTAGATCACGAGACAAGGAACGCAGCCATACCAAAATCATCCTGGAATCTGCATACCAAAATCCCAGGCAAGTGTTTAAACTTGCTATTTTCGTTGATGCAATCTTGATGTTAGCTTCGGAATAAATTGTGATAAACACTATGGAAGAAAACCCCATTTTTGATAGGAGAACCCATGTAGTATTGATATATATGTAAATTTTGGAAACCCTTGCCATGTAGAGGTAATAATCAATGAAATTTGGTGATCAAAATAAAGAAATATTGGAGAAAGATTTATTAGAAATCTGTTGAAGAAAATTCTAGGGTTCTTGATAATTGGACATGATTTTAGGTTGAAAATCCATGTTTAATGATAGTTACACGCATGCTTTACGTTATAAACACCTGGTATAATGTTATAATGAAGATAGTAAGATTTTTGGGGCGATTAGAATGGAAACACATCGTTTTAGATGAAGAAGTTGGATGAAACCCGGAAATGCATTCTGCAGAATTTTGCCCAGACCTGCTGATCGATCGATCGAGCCTAGAGCTTCGATCGATCGAAGGTTCGATCGATCGATCCCCAAGCTTCGATCGATCGAGCCCTCCTAGCAGACTTCTATTTCCCTTGTTTAATTAGTTAAATTAAGTTTATCGTGATATAATTCTTGGGCATTCTTGATAAAATAATTTGGGAGACATTGAGGACCAGTAGGGTATATGAATAATTGTTGGGACCTTTAATCTTCAACGAGAATGCTATTTATGGAATATTTACTTTAGGTTGGTAGTTTTATGAATTTAAAAGGGTGAGGTGCGTAAGAGAGTTACGTTGGAACCTAATAAAGTCACGTACTGAATTTCAGATTTGTGAGGATATAGCCCACGAGTGTTAGGTAATAAGTGAAAAAACCCTTTGAGTTAAGGTTAGGAATAAAGCCTTATGCGTAATTCTATAATTGTGAAATTAAGGATAAATGGTATAATTACGGGTGATGAGAAGAACCTACATTAATTTGATAAATTGGTATAATTATATGATTGTGTATACATATATTATATGCTTGTGAAAATCATGCCCACGCTACTTGCTATCCCTGAGGTTACCGCGCTGGGACAAGTCTTATCTCGATGGGACCTTTATGGGGGATATTGACTTGTACCCTAGAAGATAGATGTCCTTGGTACAGGCTATCGACGTGATAGTTCAGACGGTCCTAAGAGACGCCGGTATGTGCCATCCTCTTAGAGACTTGGAATCTATTCTTCGCTTCAATATTGTTTGTGTATGTATTGTTAATACATTTCGAGAGTGATTCCGAATGTATTCCCCTTAATATGAGTGATATGGGGCTTTGGATAGTAGAGTATGCCCGCACCATAATTTAGTTGGGGTGTTGTTATAATATATATTATACGAGTAGTTAATATATATATATAAAATTCTGAAATTTGGAACTGCCTACCGTGATTTGATATGTAGGACATGGTTGATGACTAAAAATTATAAATACTTGTTTTAAGAAAGCAGAGTATGCCTACACCATAGTTCATATGTTGGTGCAGTTAGAATATATATATATATATATATATATATATATATATATATATATACACATTATACGATTACCTTATATATATATATCTGAATTGAGGAATTTAAACTATTGTTGTAACGTAGTAAGTGAGGTGTAATTCTGGACTAAATTATGAATACTTGTTTTGAGAGAATATAATATATCACTGGGAAACTTATTGATTTTATAAAGTTAAAATGGAGAACTTTGGTTACTATTTGGAACATTTTTATGGAATCGTTGAACTGTAAATCTTACGAGTAATTTAAGTTAAGTTAAATCTTTTAGAAAGACTAGTGCGTTAATTGATTAAACGAAACCAATGGGAAGGTTAGTGCGATAAGTGTGCACATTAGAAGATAGGTGAGTATTTTCTCAAGAGAGCGATGCACTAATATGTTATTGCATTGGCCTGTATCAATTTAAATACTTGATAAACGTATTTTAAAGTCAAACACACTTTCGGGCTCTAACCCGTTTCTTTCTCTCTCTCTCTCTCTTGTATATATATGTATATATTTCAGGTGCCCAGCCACAGGGGCGTCTTGCTTAGGATCCCTTGAGAGGAACATGTTGCAGCTTAGGTGGGAGTTGCAGGTCACTTGAGTAGACGGCTTCCTTTATTGACTCCATTCTAGCATTCTCATTTATTGGGCACGTGTCACCCTTTCCATTAATTCAGTTGTTGTTGGGACATTTACATTTCAGTCATTTCCAGTATTGTTCTTTGGGATTTATTCAGTATGGACTTGTGATTTTAGTTTTCATATGTTGGCATTCGATTGACTAATGTATTATATTATTTGGTTTATCGTGGTGTGATTCTTAATTGTAGAAATGTTGTTTTATATAAATAAATTCTTTTCTTTAATTAAAATTTGGATGTTTGTATGAAAAATGTTTTTGACACTTAGCTTAATTATTTAGGGTGTTAAATTGGAAAAAAAATTATTTTTATCGACAGTGATGCTGAGAATGAACCAACTGTTAACCTTGATTTAATTTAATAAAGGAGTGATCGCCCGGTATATAATTAGGCGGGGTGTCACAGGTGGTATCAGAGCATCAGGTTCTAGTGTCCATAGGATCTGTGCGGCTTATTATGCTTTCAGCGCTGCTTTCTTTGATATAGATCCCTAATACTAGGAATGTTGTGTTCATCTCTATACATTGGGAATTCGTGCTTCTGCGATCTGTTTATTTGAATGATGAACTCATCCAAATTCATTTAAACTTTCAGATGGAGCGTCGTGAAGAACTAGCTATAACGGTTGAGGGAGTCAACGAGCAAGATCGACTCACACCTCAGGTACCCCCAGAGAGAGTATCAACCGCCGAGTTAGCAGGCATCGTAGCACAAGCAGTCACCACTGCAATTTTACAATACCAAGAACGCAGCATGCAACTTAGAGAAGGCAAAAGACCTAGAGAGGTTAGCCAAATGCATGTGACCAAAGATGACAAATGTGCGAAGACTCTGAAATTGCGACAGCTAACTACCCAAGACCGGGTAAATTCTAGTCAACAGTGTGGTAAGAAAAAGCAGTTTCGAAAGAGGAATAAAGCCCCAAGTTTGCAAGGCCGACACCAACAGCAACAGGGTCAGAGGGGGAGTAACTTCAAAGGCAAATGTTTTGTGTGTGGCACGCATGGCCATAAACGCCAAGATTTCCCAAAGGGTGTTAGGGTCTCACAGCCACAATGTGCTCGTACGAAACCACAAGGGCCAATTTTTCCAGTCGCTCTCCCAGCACCAACTCAGGTACCAGACCTACCAACCTTTTCAGTAGCTACACTGCAGCAGGGGCAGTTATAGTACAGGCATATCTATAATGTCCACAAGGCAACAGCCCCACAGGCACCAACCGCGATTTGGGGTATGTTTTCTATCCATGGAACTTTGGGTCGAATTCTATTTGTTACTGGGGAAAACGCATTATTTTTATAGCTACATATTTTACGAAGTCCTTAGGGTTGTTAGCCACAGCAGAGAGCACCGTGGCGTGTGTCAACTCACCACTGGGGAGTGAGTCACTTATTTTCATTTATATGCCGGGGAGTAGGGGTAGATATTGGTATCTTGGTATTACCTACAGACATGTTAGTTTTAAACATGCACGAGCATGATGTGATTATTGGTATGGATTGGCTCGTAGCTTATAGAGCCATGATTGGATGCTTCGGTGGGAGCATTGTTTTTGCCATTTCGTGGCAAGAGATGTTTGTAGTGGCTATGCCTCGCCCAGAGGGAGGTTCGACCGCTCATTTGTATTACATAGAGGAGGATACCTCTAAGGAGGTTGTGATTCCTTTGGATTCGATCCCAGTTGTTAGGGAGTATTCCGATGTGTTTCAGGAGATACCAGGCCAACCGTCCAGTCATGAGATAGACTTTGTTATAGATCTATTGCCTGATACGAGATCTATAGCACGCGCACCGTACCGTATGGCTCAAGCAGAGATGCGAGAGCTACGAGATCAGATAGAGCAGCTATTAGGTTAGGGCTTAATTCGTAGGAGTACCTCACCTTGGGGCGCTCCAGGCTTGTTTGTGAAGCAAAGAGATGGTTCACTGAGATTGTGTGTGGACTACCGAGAATTGAACAAGGTAACAATACGAAATAAGTATTCGTTGCCTCGAATCGATGATCTGTTCGACCAGTTGAGGGGAGCAACTTTCTTTTTGAAGATAGATCTGAGGTCGGGGTACCATCAGTTACGTATTAGAGAGCAGGATGTTTCAAAGACTGCCTTCTTGTCGAGATATGGGTCCTATGAGTTCAGGGTGATGCCGTTCGGACTCACAAATGCCCCAGCCATTTTCATGGACTTAATGAATTGAGTATTCAGAGAGAGTTCTTGGATCAGTTGGTCATCGTCTTCATAGATGACATCTTGATATATTCACACTCCGAGGAAGAACACGCTGAGCACTTGAGGCAGGTTCTTCAGACCCTACGAGAGCATCAGTTGTATGATAAGTATGAGAAGTGTGGATTCTGGATGCGAGAGGTACGGTTCTTGGGCCATGTTGTTTCTGAGCAGGGGATTGCAGTTGACCCGAGCAAAGTGTCAGCGGTGAGGGAGTGGGGATAGCCCACGACACCGATGGAAGTGCGTAGTTTCTTGGGATTAGCCGGATACTACAGGAGATCCATTCGGGGATTCTCCAAAATAGCGGGTCCATTGACGAATCTGACTCGCAAGGGGGTACCATATGTTTGGGATGACGCTTGTCAATTGGCTTTCGACGAGCTGAAAGACAAGCTTACTTCAGCGCCAGTCCTTGCGTTACCTAAGCCGGGTGTAAAGTACCTGGTTTACACCGATGCGTCCTTACGGGGACTTGGGGGAGTACTTCAGCAGGAAGAGAAGGCTATAGCTTTTGCTTCCCGCAAGCTTAAGCCGCATGAGAAGAATTACCCCACCTACGACCTGGAGTTACCAGCAGTCGTCTTGGCATTGAGAATTTGGAGGCACTACTTATTGGGTAAGAAATTCCGTTTGTTCACAGACCATAAGTCACTGTAGTACCTGTTCACTCAGCAAGAGCTGAAGATGCGTCAGCGCAGGTGGTTAGAGTTTGTGAAGGACTACCAGTTCGATATACAGTATCATCCGGGAAAGGGCCAATGTAGTTGCTGATGCGTTCAGCCGTAGACCGGTAGACGATGTAGCGGACATTTGGAAAGAAAAGTGGAAGGAGTTGGGTCACGAGGACGCAGTAGTCGTTCTTTCATATCCGTGATGTCAGTCACACCCGAGATTGTTACGAGGGTGATACAGGCACAGACCACAGACCCGTTTTGCCAGGAGCAGATTGTGCGACTTCTAGCCGAGGGTGCTGAGTCCTATTCTGTTAGTTCTGATGGAGGTTTGCGGTTTAATGGGAGATTAGTGGTTCCAGAAGAAGCGGAGTTACGTCATGAAGTGATGACTCATTCTCACGGGTCCCGATTTGCAGTATATCCGGGAGGTGATAAAATGTACCAGGACATGAGGCGTCAATACTGGTGGAGTGGGATGAAAAAGGACATCGTCGAGTTTGTGTCCAAGTGTTCTACCTGCCAGCTGGTGAAGGTGGACCACCAGAAACCGTCAGGATTACTTCAGCCATTGGAAGTACCCGCGTGGAAGTGGGAGAGTATTTCCATGGATTTCATTACAGGGTTGCCTACGTCACAGCGGGGCCACGATTCTGTCTGGGTGATTGTAGACCGTTTGACCAAGGTAGCTCATTTTCTGCCAGTGAGGACAGATTATTACCACGGGTCAGTATGCCCAGTTGTTCATCGCCGAGATTGTCAGATTACATGGGGTGCCCCTGAATATTGTGTCAGATAGAGACAAGATTTTTGTGTCACATTTCTGGGAAAGCTTTCAGGAGACTATGGGTACTGAGTTAAGGTTGAGTTCAGCTTATCACCCACAGACAGACGGACAACAGAGTGTACTAATCAGATGTTAGAAGATATTCTACACATGTGTGTTCTCGATTTTGGAGGAGGATGGGAACCACATCTTCCACTGGTCGAGTTCGCTTATAATAACTCTTATCAGTTTACGATTGGCATGGCTCCATTTGAGGCTTTGTATGGCAGGACTTGTCGTTCCCCAACTTGTTGGCTCGAGGTGGGGGATAACAAGTTGCTAGGGCCAGAAGTGATTCAGGAGACCTCCGCGAGGATTGAGATAATCAGGAGTCGTATTCGAGTAGCCCAGAACAGGAAGAAGAGCTACGCCGATGCGAAACGGTTCTTCCGAGAGTTTAATGTGGGAGATCAAGTGTTGTTGCGTGTATCTCCTATGAAGGGAGTGATGAGGTTCGGGAAGAAGGGGAAGTTGGCTCCGAGGTACGTATGACCATCTCCCATCATCGAGAGGATTGGGCCGATAGCATACAGGTTAGGATTGCCAGAACATTTACATCGCATTCACGATGTATTCCACATCTCGTCGTTGAGACGATATCTTCGGGATGATATGGCCCATACTCACATTGCGATAGATGAGATAGACTTACAGTCCGATAACTCTTACGAGGAGAGACCAGTGGCTATTCTAGATTATAGTAAGAGGAGATTGAGGTCGAAAATAGTTCCACTTGTGCGAGTCCTGTGGGAGCATCATAATGTGGAGGAATCCACTTGGGAGTTATGCGCGAGAGATACCCAGAGTTGTTTTTACCGGGTATGCCTTATTTTTCTGAATTTCGGGACGAAATTCCGTTATTAGGAGGAAAGTATGTAATACCCCGTATTTTTAGGCTATATTAATTTGGGGATTTATTAAATTTAATGTGACTGTTTATTTAATAAAAATCCGGAAATTAATTATGTTATAATTATTAACGTGACGAGAGTTAGTAATTATGGGAAACTTGTTGAATATTACTAATGAGCATAGTAATATATTATATTGGTTATATTGAATGTCATAAGCGAATTAAACGACTATTTCGGAAATTTAAGTCGGGACGTGCCCGTGTCACGTAAGGACTAATTTTGTAAATTTAAAAAGTGAATATTTATAAGTTGTTTGTATGGTCGTTTTGAGTGCGCCAACGCGTCCTGAAGGGTTGAGATAGTCAGAAAAGTGTACCCGGGGGTTTCGTTTGGGCCTCGGGGCGTTTTTAGGCCTAATTGGTGCTCGGGAGGGCATTTTAGTCATTTTACATAAGTGGGTAATTAAACCCACGAATTTTAGCCAACCTATATCAGCCATTAGGTCAGCCTATTAGGGTTAGAACATTCACAAATCAAGTGACGGCCATTGGAGAAGAGAGGAGAGAGCTCCAAGGCAAACCAAGGCAAAAAAAGCCACCGGATTTCACCGCCACCACCACCACCGCGTAGATCACTAGACAAGGAACGCATCCATACCAAAATCATCCGGGAATCTGCATACCAAAATCACAGGCAAGTGTTTAAACTTGCTATTTTCGTTGATGCAATCTTCGTGTTAGCTTAGGAATAAATTGTGATAAAAACTATGGAAGAAAACCCCATTTTTGATAGGAGAACCCATGTAGTATTGATATATATATAAATTCTGGAAACCCTTGCCATGTAGAGGTAATAATCCATAAAATTTGGTGATCAAAATAAAGAAATATTGGAGAAAGATTTATTATAAATCTGTTGAAGAAAATTCTAGGGTTCTTGATAATTGGACATGATTTTAGGTTGAAAATCCATGTTTAATGATAGTTACAGGCATGCTTTACGTTATAAACACCTGGTATAATGTTATAATGATGATAGTAAGATTTTTGGGGCGATTAGAATGGAAACACATCGTTTTAGATGAAGAAGTTGGATGAAACCCGTAACTGCATTCTGCAGAATTTTGCCCAGACCTGCTTGATCGATCGATCGAACCTAGAGCTTCGATCGATCGAAGGTTCGATCGATCGAGCCCCAAGCTTCGATCGATCGACCCCTCCTGGCAGACTTCTATTTCCCTTGTTTAATTAGTTAAATTAAGTTTATCGTGATATAATTCTTGGGCATTCTTGATAAAATAATTTGGGAGACATTGAGGACCAGTAGGGTATATGAATAATTGTTGGGACCTTTAATCTTCAACGAGAATGCTATTTATGGAATATTTACTTTAGGTTGGTAGTTTTATGAATTTAAAAGGGTGAGGTGCGTAAGAGAGTTACGTTGGAACCTAATAAAGTCACGTACTGAATTTCAGATTTGTGAGGATATAGCCCACGAGTGTTAGGTAATAAGTGAAAAAACCCTTCGAGTTAAGGTTAGGAATAAAGCCTTATGCGTAATTCTATAATTGTGAAATTAAGGATAAATGGTATAATTACGGGTGATGAGAAGAACCTACATTAATTTGATAAAGTGGTATAATTATATGATTGTGTATACATATATTATATGCTTGTGAAAATCATGCCCACGCTACTTGCTATCCCTGAGGTTACCGCGCTGGGACAAGTCTTATCTCGATGGGACCTTTATGGGGGATATTGACTTGTACCCTAGAAGATAGATGTCCTTGGTACAGGCTATCGACGTGATAGTTCAAACGGTCCTAAGAGACACCGGTATGTGCCATCCTCTTAGAGACTTGGAATCTATTCTTCGCCTCAATATTGTTTGTGTATGTATTGTTAATACATTTTGAGAGTGATTCCGAATGTAATCCCCTTAATATGAGTGATATGGGGATTTGGATAGTAGAGTATGCCCGCACCATAATTTAGTTGGGGTGCTGTTATAATATATATTATACGAGTAGTTAATATATATATATGAAATTCTGAAATTTGGAACTGCCTACCGTGATTTGATATGTAGGACATGGTTGATGACTAAAAATTGTAAATACTTGTTTTGAGAAAGCAGAGTATGCCTACACCATAGTTTATATGTTGGTGCAGTTAGAATATATATATATATACATTATACGAGTACCTTATATATATATCTGGATTGAGGAATTTAAACTATTGCTGTAACGTAGTAAGTGAGGAGTAATTCTAGACAAAATTATGAATACTTGTTTTGAGAGAATATAATATATCACTGGGAAACTTATTGATTTTATAAAGTTGAAATGGAGAACTTTGGTTACTATTTGGAACATTTTTATGGAATCGTTGAACTGTAAATCTTACGAGTAATTTAAGTTAAGTTAAATCTTTTAGAAAGACTAGTGCGTTAATTGATAAAACGAAACCAATGGGAAGGTTAGTGCGATAGGTGTGCACATTAGAAGAGAGGTGAGTATTTTCTCAAGAGAGCGAGGCACTAATATGTTATTGCATTGGCCTGTATCAATTTAAATACTTGTTAAATGTATTTTAAAATCAAACACACTTTCGGGATCTGACCCATTTCTTTCTCTCTCTCTCTCTTGTATATATATGTATATATTTCAGGTGCCCAGCCACAGGGGCGTCTTGCTTAGGATCCCTTGAGAGGAACGTGCTGCAGCTTAGGTGGGAGTTGCAGGTCACTTGAGTAGACGGCTTCCTTTATTGACTCCATTCTAGCATTCTCATTTATTGGGCAAGTGTCGCCCTTTCCATTAATTCAGTTGTTGTTGGAACATTTACATTTCACTCATTTCCAGTATTTTTCTTTGGGATTTATTCAGTATGGACTTGTGATTTTAGTTTTCATATGTTGGCATTCGATTGACGAATGTATTATTTGGTTTATCATGGTGTGATTCTTAATTGTAGAAATGTTGTTTTATATAAATAAATTATTTTCTTTAATTAAAATTTGGAAGTTTGTATGAAAAATGTTTTTGACACTTAGCTTAATTATTTAGGGTGTTAAATTGGAAAAAAATTATTTTTATCGACAGTGATGCTGAGAATGAACCAACTGTTAACCTTGATTTAATTTAATAAAGGAGTGATCGCCCGGTATATAATTAGGCGGGGTGTCACAATACCATATGATTACCTTTTACATGTCCAACTCTATAATTTGTCGGGAATTTCATTACTTAGTGGACAGTGGAAATGACTTCCTAGAACTTCTTCAAGCTAATACCTCTGAATATGATGTCGTAGTCTAAAGCCACATTTTTTCCATGACTAAGAATTTCATCATTCGCATACTATAAGTCGACTATGTTCCTATTGTGTCTTTTAACTCGATGGTTCCATAGGGGAACACTTGTTCCCCTGAAAACCCTATCAATGGATGATGATAGGCTTGCAACTTCATTTCCAAAAGCTTTAACCTCTTTCAACAATAAAAAAATAAGACATCCACTGAACTTCCATTGGAGACCTAGATTCATTTCATTATGCACTCATAAAACCTCAAGCTCATGACCAACGGGACATTATGTGGGTACAATAGTACGTTCAAGTTGTCCTTCCAAAAACCCACAGTAGAATAATCTTTATTCACCTCACAAGGTCAACTAACCAAGCCTCAGTCAGATTCACTTCGCGTTAACTGTAGCCTACACAAGCCTTGGCTTCATTCAGATACACCTTCCTTTCTATAGGGCCATTTTTGCTCTCTGCTTATCCATTGACAGTGAAGTTCATCTCGAAAGAGATCATATTAACGGTGTCCTTTAGCTCCATAATATTTTTGGAAGATCATTTGCATTTCCTTTATTAGACTCACCATCATCACGCATGTGCTTTTTATCACCCCTCTCCTTGAAAGAAGATTTGATTGTTTTCTCCGTTTCGAGCCTTCTTTGGGTTTGCATGCTCGACCAGACTTATATGAGTACTTGTTTATATTACTTCTTCATTATCATTTTTTAAGGATAAACCCTTGTTTATTGTGTGGCCATGAACCTTATGGAAATCACACCATTTTCTTTTATCTCCCCCAATAAGGGTTTTAATTTTTTCCACCACCTTAATTTTTCACTTCCTCGAATCTCGTTAAGGATGTGATGCTCTCCAACCGTCAGTGGAACACTTATTAAAATTATTCGGTTTGTTTTGATTTGGCTTCTTAGACTTAACTTTCTTCTTCAAACTGCTCCTAACCTCGATCTTATCTTGTCCAGGATGTTTGGTTACCATGGCCTCCTCAACATTCATGATCATTCCAGCTTTAGACAGGAGTTAGGCCATAGTGGTTGAAGCTTGCTTTGTAAGTTCCTAACAAAATTTTCCAAGTAATAAGACACTATTTATGGAAGTGATATAAATATTCTCATCAAAATATACTACTTTTAACTTTCTTACAGTGAATCTGGTGAAATACTCCCTTATTTTCTCATCTTTTCTTTATCGAATAGTAAGAAAATGAGCCTTACTTATAAAATTATTATCTCGTTTCCTCAAGTTGGTTATTTTCCCCATGGGATCCCATATACCACATGTGGTCTGACCTAGTCAAGTTATTAGAAATGCCTCATATATCATTTCATCATGGATAGATTAAATATCTGAAGAAGCTTAGTATTTCTCGATATAGTGCATGGATTCAGTCTTTCCATTATACCTTGGTGTGATTATAGGTGTCTTGAAATTGTATGGAGTGGAGTAACTTAAAATGGTTACTATAAAAAGAAACCCTTTCACGTAACCCCTCTGCAAAAGGTTTTGGTTCTAAATTATATCCCCCAATCGATCTTGCAACATATGGATGGAGCCTTTCCATGGTTGACCCTTATCGACCTTTACGATCTTCTCATCTCATCGCGAATTATCCACCAGGCTCTTATTTTTCCTATTATGATTCTAAAATCTAGCTGACCCTTGCGCATTTTTCTTTGATATGGTTAATCAAATGGATACCCTAGTAGATAATTACTAGGAATCTTATCCATGTTATCTAACTAAATGGACCTTGGAAACTCGTGGGTTGGATCCTAGTCAGTTAAAGGCACTTCATCTGCTTAACCTTTTGAGGATACTAGAATGGAGAGGTTCAATTATGTAACTCGCATCTTTGATTGTTTTAAAAGTGGAGGTATTCCTTGGCCTATAGGACTTATCATCTTAATTATATCTAATTCTAATATATTATCTCTTCCCTTCACCTGTTAAATCACATTCTAAATGTCTCGAATTCTCCATAGCTCAATCTTTGTGTGAGTGACTCCTGTCCCTATGTGGGGTAGGTGGAAAATTTTCCCTCCCTCTATCAGAGTTCTCTACTACTAGTGGCTTTATGGGATCTATCTTCGGTTGATCTTGTCCAAGCTCTACAGAATACTTTACAAATCATCCATCCCAACGAGGGTGGAAGGAATTGTCTCCTTCATCTGAGGACTACTCTCAGGATTATCATACATCCCAACCATATAAAAATAAATCAATGCATTAGGATGATTAAGCTTTCTGATAATGGAATTACCATGTTTGTGTACAAGTGTGCTACTTATTAGATAGTGGAAGTAAATCACTAGAGACCAGCAGATGTTCTATAGCCTTTTGAGGTTCCAGTGTTGAAATCGGAGAGGATTTCAATAGATTTCATCACGAGGTTTCCTACATTGATGATGGGATACAATTCTATGGGGGTGATCTTGGAATGTTTGACTAAGGTGGATTATTTTTTTTGGTTCAGATAGATTTTACTTCAAAGCAATACGCCATGCATTTCCTAGCAGAGATTGTGAATTTTCTTAATGTACCCCATAATATGATGGTTGATAGGGACAAAGCGTTTGTTTCCTTCTTTTGGAAGAGTTTCCAACATTCATTAGGAACATAGTTACGATTAAGAACTTCTTATCACACATAAACCAATAGACATACAAATTAGGGGAACAAGACAGTGGACGACATGTTACAGATGTATATCTTGGACTTTGAGGGTAGTTATGAGCAATACTTGTTGTCAGTAGTTATCAATTTACTACCGGTATCGTGTTATATGAGTATTTGTGTTAAAGGCCTTGTCGTTGTCCCATTTATTGGATGGAGGTAGGGAAAATAAGCTCTTGGACCCGAGTTTGTTTAGAATAATTCAAAAAATGTGGATCTTATTAGAGAGAAGATACAAACTGTCCAAAGTTGGAAAAAAAGTCATGCATATGCATGGATGATAAACTTAGATTTTATTGTTGGGGATCAGGTGTTACTTAGGGTGTTTCCCATAAATGAGGTGATGCATTTCGGGAAGAAGGGTAAGTTGTATCCCTAGTATGTGGGGTCATTAACCATCCTTGATACTATCAAACCTATTGCTTATCATTTAACCTTGTCGAATCATTTGCAGAATGTGCGTGATGTATTTTATGTCTTGATGTTATGGAGGTTCATTAAATATGACTTAGAATATAATCACATTGATCTCGATGAGATAGAGCCCAATGTGACTTACAAGGAGAAGTCGATTGCTATCTTGGATCGTAGGGAGCAAATTCTTCTCTCCAATGTCTTTCTTTTAGAGTTTGTCTATTGGGGGATCACATTGAGGATGAGTCAATGTGGGAAAAGTATAATGACATGCGAGAAAGTATCTAAAACTCTTCCAGTCAGGTGCATATTGAATTTCGAGGACATAATTCATTTATTAGGGGGAAGATTATAATACTTCGTATTCTTTTATATTTACTTCTTATTTATTAATTGTGGAAATAAATTAGTAAATGGAATTTAATTATTACTTGAGTGAAAATAGTAAAAATACATATATAAATGATGATTAAAGTTATATTTTATGTCATTTATTTGTACCCCATATTATATTTAACTAACCAATGTAATTAATTAAGCACGATTGGACTATATGCAGTTACTTGTAAAATAAGTAAATGCATATTTCATTTTACGTTATGAGACATTTCCATGAGTAACGAGGTACTACCATTTGGTTTGGACTTTAAAGTGATAGGGAGGCCCATATATGTGTCTTTATCATTTTAAATTGGTCCCACGAGGTATGTATAACATTGGATAAATTTTTCGACTAGTCTCATTCGGAGGCCTAAATTTAGGCCTAATATAAACCTACTGATTTAATGATTAATTAGGAGAGTTAGACCTCATTAATCAATTACATATCACCAGAGACATAAACTCTATCAGCCTTAGACTTTTGGGAGAGCGTAAAGAAAATTTTCGAGAAGATGAACAATGATCAATGCATAAAATTCATCGGTTGTATCATTGAGGCGAGAAATCCCTTATTTTATCATGTATAACCTATAAACTATTTATAATTTAATGTTATGTAGTTTATTTTAGGATTTAGTCGCATGTTTAGGATGAATATATGATATCTTAATCATGTTTTATTATGGGTTAATAAGGATAAGTATTGAATTAATTCTAATTTGAAATACTAAATAATTATTAGTAGAATTCTTAAATTCAATTGTTTTGGAATATGATTTTGTGATTTTTCTTTTAATAAATGAACCCCCATGTTAATTTAAGTTTTAGATCTAAAATCACATATTACTATGATTCTATTATTTATTTAAGATTGAAACTTAGTTTAGTTTGGAGATTTATAGAATTGAACATTTAATCACACTTATATGATTTTAAAAGTTTATGAAGAAATTAGTACATTAATCATTGACAATTAAGGTTTGGGGTCGATTAGAATCTTGAATGTTACATTAATGGAGGTTGGGAATGTCAACTTCATATTTTTGGGATGAACTAGTTCTCTTCCTTGAACCAAATTGATTCGGCTTGTGGGCCAATCGATTCGATCCTTGTAGAAGGGTCGGGCCACTGGGGTGATGGTTGTAGTTTTCTAAGTTAATTTAAGTATAGGGATTTATGTATACTAGAGAAAACAGAGTAATTTCAAAATGTTAGGTTTGTTAAAAATTCAAGAGATATTTAATTGTTGATTTTAATCAAAGTTGAAGATTGAATAAGATTTTAATTAAATGGTACAATCCGACATTGGGGGATTGGGATGATTTGGGTTCATGTAAGTGTTAAGTAATATTTTATATACATACATCGGGGTTGTTTGAAAAGGTTATGACCATGTACCACACTCCAGGTTGTTGATGCAGGAATTGTTGAGGTCGTTATGTTTTTTATCATATGTTTAGTCGGTCTACGCTTTGTGATGAGAGGGGCGAATGATCCGATCCATCATTAGAGTTCTAATATGGAACTACCCGGTGGTGTCATTATGTAGTGATCCCCCATTCTTATATGTATGTGTGTTAAAATAGATTTAGTGAGGCACTCCTACGAATATACCAATAAGAGAACGAGAAGGTCACCAACGGCAGTTGCCTTCATGTACTGTTATTGAGATTATTATAGAATAGATATTTCAATCTAGTGATAGGTGATTAATTAAATGAACCCTGTGTCACACTAATATATTGTTATATGCGATCATGTGTATCCTACTTTATGGGTGACATTCGTAGGTTTTGGTATTGGGTTGTATTTTTTATACGTAAAGTTCATTACATCCCTGTTACACCGTATTATCATGATAAACATTTATTAGTCTAGTCAGAAAGACTTTTTCACCATAAATATAGTGTGCTCGGAAGACCACTTAGGGGGTAGCACAATGCCACAGGTGACCACGCAACGAGGTCGGCTTAGCTCATTATTGTGATCATCCAGGGACTTCTGGCTGGACCCAGTATGACAGGTAGTCATCTTAACTTCGTCAACTCACAACCCACTAACACTATGTTTGGGTGTCTACCTACTAGTTAAATGACGTTAGCACCACTCAAGAGACAAGCATGAGGAATCTAAGGTTATTTATTCCCCCATCATTGATGGACAGCGTGTACCCATCACACTTTTTTATAAATACATGTAAAAAGGTGTACCTGCCTAATCTGTAAAGGAAGGTCACTTGTCACCCACCATAATTTTTGTCTCCGTGATAAGCTTTTTCTAGGCCCACACATCTAAGGCATAAATATTACAGATAATCCTCCAGTAAGAGGATCAAGAGATTTTTTATTATTACAATACTATATTCTAGATAGAGAGACAAACTTGTATAGATTTTACCATGCATATTACCCATTGAATCTAATACAAACAACTCTTGCACTTGTGGACGTAGGTACCGTATCAGGCTGAATTACGTAAGCCTGGTCTCCAACTATTTTTTCTTATCCTTTATCTATTGATCTTATTCTAAATCTACATTTTTGTGACTCGTCTCCCTTTATCTGTTATGAGTCTAATATTTGTGTATTTAGCCAAGATACAAATCCATACACGAATTTCAGGCATTAATAGAAAGTCACCGTCTGTGGGAATGTATTGACAAGCCCACTGTTACCTTCTACTAATATATTCCCCTACTACTCCGGGACTCTAATTCCTGGTGTTAAAACTATTTTATTGATTCCACTAGTTATCGACACTTATTTCCCTCGATACATGCTTAAAACTGGGCATGGGTCCTCAAATTCAAACCTTTTCCTTACCATAATTTTTGTTTTCGCATTGTTCCCTACACTATGATATCATGAAAATGGATGAAATCCAGAAAGTTGTAGGACCGCGAAAAAAACTTCACTATCTATGCCTATAGGCATGAGTAACCTGTAGGGAGTATTACAGAGCTTGACCAGGGGTCAAGAAGCTATGCAGGAAAGATTAAACAGTTGACGTATAATATCCTGATCGAATAAAGGAGGAAGAACGAGTATCTGGACACCCCAACAAGGGGGAAAATCTTGAGTAAAAGAAAAAAATTGGTCTTTCGACTCCACACAGGGACATGATGCAAATGTACCATGAGAGGGGCATAGAGAATCCCTAACAATTTGAATGGAGCCCCAGAGTAGAAGCTATCGAATCTAGGGATGATGGATCTAAATAGGATGGTAGGTATTACAATCCAGGTGCCACATCCACCGTTCGAATAGGTGAATATGATGACGACCAGACCTATTATTTGGAACACAAAAGTGTTTTTGAAATATTAAGTAGAGGGTCTCCATTTGATCATTAGGAGCTAAGGGAGAAAAAGGCCCACCAATGCAGGGGGATCAAGGAATGCAGAGATGAGACTAAATGGGTTGAGCCCTCACACAAGTCAAGATCAAGTTTTCGAGTGACAACTAAGGACGAGCAGACTTCTATTGAAGAGAGTTCAACTGAGAGTCGAGGATAAGAGGATAAGACTGTAACAGTTAAGGCCGATAAGGATAAGAAACCATGGAGAAAGTCAATCCAACGGTTAGAAGATCATTTGGGTGAAATGATAAAGGCTAAGTACCCCATGCAGAGAGGATTTATATAAGGGTCTCTATTCATGTCATCAATCATGAGTTATTTAAAGCTCGCAAAATTCAAACCATCGGTCAATATTTCCAAGTATGATTGCACGTTTGATCATGTGTTGCATATAGAGCAATATCAGGCAGACTCAGATATTTACTCTGTACCAGATGAGATGTGTAGTCGATATTTCTTGAGCACAATAATTGGATCAGTCCAAATCTAATATAACGGTTACCAAGAGGTCAGTTCTATAACTTTCAATAATTGGCCAATTTCTTCGTCAGTAATTTTCGTTTCAACACTAGGCTAGGAAAAAAGGTTGCACAATTTCTAAACATCCACCAAGGGATAAAGGAGATAATTAGGGAATTTATTGCACGACTCAACACCAAAAATATACAAGTTATAGACTACGAAGAGACATCGATTACATAACTAATGAGTGGGTTAGGATCAGGGAAGTTATTTTAGAAACTATCTAAGAAATTATCGGGAATTATGTATAAATTATTGGCAAAATTTGGTAAGATTATTAATATCGAAGAATCTATGGAAGCCAAGTAGTCTAGCCATTCCAGGGAGAACACTAACAGGGTCATAGAGAAGAAGAAGAAGAAGAAGAAGAAGAAGAAGAAGAAGAAGAAGAAGAAGAAGAAGAAGAAGATAATGAAAAGGCTGGAAAACATAGGAGGTTTGATAAATGTACCCTATTAACCATAGTAGTACACCATATCCTCGAGGAGATTCATGGAAATGATGACCTGAAATGGCTAAGAAAGTTAAAATCTCCTTTGAATATGAGAGATTAAATCAAGTACTACGAGTTCCATAAAGATTACGGTCACAACATGGACAACTGCCTATCACTCAAGAATGGAATATAAATTCTCATAAGATGAGGAAAACTGATGAAGTTCATTGATAATAGTAGATGATCTAATAGACGGGATGAGAAGAAACTAAGGAGACAATCAAAGTCCCCTTGAAGGAAAATTGATGAGAAGAAAAAAGGTCGAGATGATGACTTAGAAGATGATCCTGACCTACCTAAAAAGTCCAAATAGCCAATGCATGATTAGATGTTGAGTAGATGATAGGCCAGCAAAAATACAACCATACCTAAATGAAGTAAAGTCTTGCGCCGACATCAGACAACTTGACCTAACTGGCGCCACCGCATCTCATCCCAAAAAGGTAAACAAGGATCGTCCCATTGTTGGTTTTTCAAAAAATGATTTGTCAAGGGTAATTTATTTTCATGATGACCCTCTGGTAATCACTATGGTAGTACATGAGAGTAAGGTGGCAAGAATATTGGTTTACAATGGTATCTCATCTGACGTCCTCTTCTACAGCTATTTTTGGAACCTTGGGATGAAAGATAGAAATTTATAGGCATATCACATATTTCTTATAGGATTTTTAAGAAAGAATGTCTTACCCCTAGGAACAATAAAGTTGCATGTCCATGTCGATGAGTGGAAAACCTGTTGAACAGAGTTGATCTATTTCTTCGTGATGGATGAGAATGTACATTCGACATACAATATTATATTTGGAAGTGTTCATTTGAAGAAGTTTGAAGCTGTTCCATCCACTGTCCATTAATGTCTGAAATTACCAACTAATTACAGAGCTATTGAGATGGAAAGGAACCACGAGGAAAATCGTGAATGTTATTACATGTCGATGAAAAATAAGAGAAGAAAAAATTGACTACCACTTATCAGATCGAGACACTTGATCCTCGAAATAAAGATGAACTAGTCAAAGGGTGAGTGCTAGTGGAAGCAAAAAAGGTGGTATTGGACGATGAACACCCTAAAAGGATATCCCAAATTGGCTCGTTTCTTAACCCTTCCTTCAAAAAATAATTTTCTAGGTTCTTGAGATAGAGATGAAATGTGTTTGCCTGGAGCCATGACGCTATGACAGTCATAGATCCAGGATTTATTTTCCATGATCTCAGAGTAATTAAAGATGCAAAGTCAATAAAATATAAGCGCCTTGTGCTCAACTAGGAGAAGAACATGGAAATCCAGGAAGAGGTGGAAAAGTTGCAGAGAGAAGATTTTATCAAGGATATGAACAATCCAAAATGGCTTTCGAACATTGTCATGGTCAAAAACTAAAATGACAACTGGCGCATGTGTGTGGATTTCATAAATAAATAAAATTCAAGCGTTGATCTATATGCAGTCCCCCAAAAGAAAAATGGATATATAAAGGTTATCATTGTGAGTGGTTGCCCTAAACAAGTTTGTGTCTAGAGACTTAGACAGATGCCTCATGTTCTTTAAAATTTTGAGGAAGACCTTTTAAGTGGAACGAGGAGTGTGAGACATTTTTCTAAGAATTGAAGAAATACTTGGGATCTGCATCATTGGTGTCTAGGATGATCCATGGAGAAAAGACTTATTTATACTTGTCCATTTTAGAATCAGTTGTCAACTTCAACTTGGTTGGATAAGAGGCTGAAGTATAAAAGATAGTTTATTCCACTAACAAGGCGTATCAAGGAGAAGAAATTCGATACCTTAATATGGAGAAGTTATCCTTGACTATAGTTGAGGCATTAAGAAGAATGAAGTCATATTTTTAAGTGCATACCATTATCATATAAATAGACCTCACTTGACAAAAATTATTCATGAACACAAAAAATCAGGTCGACTAATGGCTTCGACATGAAAGCTTGCAGAATATGACATCTATTATCCCAAAATGATAATTAAAGGCAAAGTAGTGGCTGACTTTATAACGGAGTTTACCTATGAAGAAAAATTGACAGAGAAGACTTCTTTGGAAGAGATCTCGAGCCAGAAGAAGATCAAGCAGTCTTCTATGGAAGAGAGCTCGGTGACAAGATTAGAGGAGCAAACTTTTATGAAAGATAGCTCAATCAGGAAAAAAACTGAGCATATTTCCATGGAAGAGATCTCAATGACCCAGTCAATAGAGCGGACTCCTCAGGGATAGACCTTAAGGACCCTCCCTACCAAGCATACTTTAACAAAAGATAGCCTGAAAGGTGATCCGACCAACCAAATTATTGATACACATAACTCCTCATTCATACAAGCAAAACAGGAACGTGATGCTGATCAGATTAGGAATTTTTTTTAAAATGGATAGTAAATGGAAGGAAACATCTAAAAAGAGCCATCAATTTGGCAAATGTTCATAGACGGCTCTTCATGTGCTAACTATAGTGGGGCAAGCCTAATTGTCACAATGCTAAACGGGATCGATGTTAAATAATCCATAAGATTTAGCTTCAATGCCTCCAACAATGAGGCGGAATATGATGCCCTCATAGTAGGTTTGGGGTTGGCATCATCACTTGATGCTCAACAGTTATTAGTGGACAACGATTCCTAGCTCATATTAAATCGAACCCTTGTAATTTATAAAGCCATAGAAGAATTGATGGTGAAGTATTTGGCGAAAGCAAAAACGTTGCTATCAAAAACAATTCCTGTTCAAATAATTAGAATACCAAGGACTTAGAACGCCTGAGCAGATGAATTTACCCACCAAGCATCAGCCACAAGAATGGAGTTATGAATATAGTACCCATGTAACTCTTAATGCATTGCAACATAAATGAATAAATTGCGTTGGGAATAGAGGTAAACCTATATTCCTAATGAATGGACCCCATCCGAGCTTATTTGGAACATGGAAAAGTCTCTATCGATTAAAAGGAGGTAATGAGACTTATGTGCAAAAAGACGAGATATGTGCTATAAGGGAAAATCCTATTTAAAATTGGATTCATAGTATTATTTCAAAAAATATGTTCATTAAGAAAAAATCGACGAGTTGATTAAAAAAGTGCATGAAGGATCATGTGGATCCCATTCAACAAGTAGATCCTTAGTAATGTGGGTAGCCACTCAAGAGTACTATTGGCTAACCATGAAAGAAGATTGTGAAGAATATGCAAAAAATGCGAAAAATGTCAAAGTTTTGCAGTAATCCATAAACACACGGGAGTAGGACTAGCCCTACTCACATACCCTTGTCTATTTTCCATCTGGGGAATCGGCCTGGTCGGAGCATTACCAAAAAGAAAGGGTCGGTTCAAATATCAAGTTATAGCGATAGACAATGTCACGAAATAGGTTGAGGTTGAACCTTTGACCGAGATGTCATAAAAAAAAGTATTCCCCTTTATATGGAAAACATTATGGGCTCGTTTGGTTCGAGGTTTGGAAAGGGAATTTAGGATTCCTGGAATTTATAATTCCCCTCATTTAGAATTACAATGTTTGGTTGGAGATTTAAGGGGGAACTTAGAATTCCCACGAAATTGGATTCTCCTTTCCCCTCTAAAATGGGGGTAATCCTATATTCCTGGACATATTACCTTACTTTTGTGGTGAGACAAAAATACCATTTCACATAAACTCATAAGTACACTTTCTATCTCTCTCACACACACACACACATTCTCTCTCTCTCTCTCTCCCTCTCTCTCTCTCTCTCACACACACACACACTCTATCTCTCTCGCACACACATACATATACACTCTCTCTTTCTCTCTCACTCACACACATGCTCTCTCTATCTCTCTCACACACATAAACACTTTCTCACACACACATACACATACACATACATGTACACATACACATATACATACACATACACATACACATACACATACACACTCTATTTCTCAAAAAAAAAATTGATGTGTTCAACGACATCAAGTTTTGATGTCGTCCAATCACATGGTTTTTTAAGAAGTGTTCTCTCACTTCATGAATCATCTCATATTCAAGTGACGCTCTCTCACTTCATTTAATAGGAAATAAAATAGTTTACACCATTTATATATAAAAAAAGAATGACATTTTTATACTATAACATTTTTTCTTTAATAACAGTTTTTATATATAAAAATATTACAAAAATGTTTAAATGTTTTTAAAACTCTTTTTTTTAAATAAAAAAGTTAACAAATAATTTTGTATATAAATTATTAAAATGTTTTAAATATGTACTCTTTTTTTAAAAAGTTGAAAAACGTGTTTTTTAAAACTGTTTTTCATATATAAACATTTTTGTAATATATTAACAGTGTTTTATAGATTAAAACTATAAAAATATATTTTAAATGTTTCTTTAACTGATTTCGTTTAAATAAAATGTTAATATATATTTCTCATATATAAAAAACAGTTTTTTTAATGTTTTTCGCCATTCAAAAAACTATTTTTGTACAACAAAAAAAATGCAAAAAAAAAACTGTTTAATATGTTAATATATAAACACATTTTTATTTATATAGACACATTTTTTAATGTTTTAAATATGTGCTATTTGTTTAAAACATTAAAAAATGTGTTTTGTTAAACAATTTTTATATATAAACAGTTTTTTTTTTGCATTTTTTTTGTTGTACAAAAATAGTTTTTTGAATGTTTTTATATTTCTAATAAAGACATTAAAAAAACTATTTTTTATATATTAGAAATATAAAAACATTCAAAAAACTGTTTTTTTACAACAAAAAAAATTGTTTTTTTGCTTAAGGAAAAAAACGGAAAAAAACCATTTTTTACAACTTTATTTTTCAGGAAAGATTAATAAAAAAAATTTATTCAAAAACATTTTTTTGTTTTTATTTTAAAAACTGTTTTTTTACAACTTTATTTTTTTGTAAAGAATTAAAAAAAAGTTACTAAAAACTATTTATATTTAAATAAAAGTGTAACAAAACACGTTTTTTTTAACTTTTTCAAAAAATAGTATATATTTAATATCTTTTTAACAGTTTACATAGAAGGGATTTTAGATGGCGGGAAAAAAGAATTCCTGCTTGAACCAAACAATGGAAAGGAATTGAAGATTCCAGGAACATAGAATTCCTGAAATTATGAATTCCCATTCCCTTGCCAAACCTCGAACCAAACGAGCCCTATATGCCTCTAAAGAATGTCATACGCGTTCATCACTAACTACGACACTCAATTCAATAGCAAAGATTTTGAAGGCTATTGTATACGATCCAAAACACAGAAATTTCACTATGTACTACCTCATCCGTAGTGTAATGAGTAAACAAGGAAAATGGATGGAACCTTTCTCAGTGGAATGAAGAGAAGATTGAATAATGCTAAAGGTAATTGGATCAATGATCTATAGAGTGTATTGTGGGAATACGAGACCACACCAAGAAAAGTAACAGACGAATCCCCTTTTATGTTGGCATTTGGAATCGAAGCTTTGGTTCCCACTGAGATTGGGCTACCCAGCCATCGAGTACTTAATTTCGACTCACCAAAGAGATATTTGATGAGGAGACTTGATCTAAAATTAAAGAAGTCAGAGAATGCACCACTTTACAGGTCGCTGCTTGTCAGCAGAGAACGACTCAATTTTATAATAAAAGAGGAAAATTGAGCATTTTAAAGGAGGGAGAATATGTACTCAAGAAAGTTATTCAGAAGACAAACAAGTTGGAAGCCAACTAGCATGTCCTATACAGAGTGTCCATCATCGTGCGACCAGGAACCTACAGAATTGAAACTCTAGATGGTGAGCAGTTAAAAAATCCTTTGAACTTTGAGTACCTAAGAAGATATTACCAATAATGGAGACAACACATGGTGGAAATAACCAAAATTTAATCCTCCTTTTACATTACTTTGTAAACTCCCTTAAATTGTTAATGAAAAAATCTTTGCTTCCTACATATGTGGATTTTCTGAACATTGTTTGTAGGTATTGATGAGTGCATTATTTTGTATATTTTATACCCAAATGTATACCTTGTTAGTCCCATTTTATTTTATTTAGTAAGTTCTTACGACCATTTTATTAAAAAAATGAAAAAATGCAAGAATGGTTGAATTTGAATTAAAAATGGCAATTCCAAGTGAAAATGGGTACTTAGATAATTCTGTAATATTCTTGAGCTAATTTGTGAAAAAAGTTGTCAAGTGAAATTTTATAGATGATGATAGAATTTGGTGCAAATTGACGGTCAACTTGAAAAAGGTGCGAAAAAACTAATTTTTACAGACATTCGTAAAAGATGTTTTTACACTTGTGAAATCGTAAAAAAGGTTAGGAATTTTTATTCTCTGATTTGAACGAAATTTGGCATGCATGTTCAACAAGAAGATCTATGACTTTTCAAGGGGGAGGGGGAATTCGGCCCCTTATACCCATCTAAAGATTGAAGAGGTGGAGTGATAAGTTTCAACACTTTTCTGCCAGTAAAGAAGAGTTTCACCACAAGCCAAATACCTCATTCCTAAGCCAATAAATAAGACCCTTGGATCATCATATTATGTGCAGAAAATAACTTTAGAGAGCTACTTTAGAACAATTTTTAGTAGTTTTATTTTGACAGTTTCTATTTATATTTGAGGGTCAAGAATTGCGTCTTTGTGGAAGGAATTTTGTCAAGTTTATTTGCGAGGCACTACAATTGTAAGTTGTTTTATTAATGAAAATTAGTATTCATTCTTGCAATTTTATTATGTCTTCAATTATGCTAGATTAATTTCTTTAATAGGACTCGGTGAAATTTATCATGTTTGATTAATATTCCTAGTTTGAAAATACATTAAAGACAACATAAAATTTAGGTTTGGCGGTAAGGATGGTATTTTGGGGAAAAAATAGAAAATTTTCAAAAATCCAAAAAGATTTTCAATATAATTGAGTTTTGAAACGACTTCTTAATATAGAATTAATTCATGGATCTCTCGACTTATGAAATTTTTACAAATTAGCCGTATAATATGATAAAAAATGGATATTTAGTCAAAAGTTAACGTGCTTAACGAATAAATGTAGAGATTTAACTCGGTGAGATATTGTGCCACTTATAATTTTTGAGAGATTTAAATAAACGCAAGTTAAAACAACTCAAATTTTTCTTCAGTGATAAATTCGTTGATGATCTCAAATTATTTATTTTGTTGGATTAGAGAAAACAAAAAGTCAAAATGTGAATCTTAAAGCACCAGAAGTCTTAGTAAGTCGTCTTGAAACACAAATGAACTTAACGAAACTTGAGAAATGAGATTAGCTCATCGTTTGAAAGTTCAAAATTAAGCCTAACTCCACCATTTTTACATTATTCCTTTGCAAGCCCAATTAAGCCAAAAAAAATAAAAAAAGAATTATGTGTGAAAAAAAAAGAGAAAAAATGAAAACAAAAAAAAAAGATGAAAAAAAAAATGTGAGTTGAAAAGAAAAAGGATGAAGAAAAGAAAAATGGAGGTGGGAAAAAGTGGCTAAAAGTCAAAATACCGAAAACTTTATATTATCAGAAGTTTTGAACTACAAACGTGATTCTTTCTAAGACAAAACCAAGATTACAATACAACCAAACAAAGTCTTAATCGATCTTAAGTGAAGTTAGTTAGAGTGTGGAGATAAGATGAATAGAATCTATTGTGCGATTCAATATTTTTAAAAAGTAATCGATTTACCATTAAAGAGATTATATTCATCCAAAAAAATTCCATTTTTAGATCATTTATATGCACAATTTGTTCATCTAAACTTAATCTTATATTCACTTATACCAAGAGAAATTAATCGATTTCTAAGTGTTCGATTGTGAGTGCATTATGAGATTTTGAAATCAAGATGAACTTTCACATAAGAAATGTAACGATCAAATATTTTGAAATGGACGGTTATATTGAATATGCACACACACATACATGATAAGTTGACATAGAAAAATGAAGTTCTACTATATTTATGAAATTTGAATTCAAACATAAATATATTACTTTTGAGTCGTTTGTATTGAGTCAAGTTTTTGAATTTTGTGCGTATATTCACGGCAATCCCTCACGATATAAAACTCGTCCACTACGGTAACCTAGGGGCTTAAAGGCTTATTGCACATGCTAGGTGCAATCGTGATTCCAACAAAAGTGAGTTAGATTTTAAAATTTTAGTTTTGCTCGAGGACTAGCAAAGTTTAGGTTTGGGGGTATTTCATGAGTTCATTATTCTGTATATTTCATACCCAAATTTATACCTTGTTAGTCCCATTTTATTTTATTTAATAAGTTCTTAGAACCGTTTTATTAAAAAAAGGAAAAAATGCAAGAACGATTGAATTTGAATTAAAAACAGCATTCTAAGTGAAAAATGGGTACTTCGATAATTTTATAATATTCTTGTGCTAATTTGTTGAAAAAGTTTCCTGGTGAAAATTTTGCAGATGGTGACGGCATTTGGCGAAAATTGATGGTCAACTCTAAAAAAGCATGAAAAAGTTGATTTTTACGGTCATTCGTAAATTAATTGTGGAATCGTAACAAAGGTCGGGAATTTTTATTCTCCGATATGGACGAAATTTTGCATGCATGTTAAGTAAGAAAATCAAAGACTTTTCGGAGGGATTCGGCCCCTTATCACCATCTAAAGGTTGAAGAGGTGGAGTGATAATTTTCAACAAGTTTTGGCCAATTAAGAAGAGTTTCACCAAAACCCTATTCCCTCATTCCTAAGCCTATAAATAAGACCCTTGGGGCCATCATTTCACGTGGATAAAAGAATCGTAGAGATCTACTTTAGAACATTTTTTGGTAGTTTTATTTTGAGATTTTTTATTTATATTTGAGGTCCAAGAATTGTATCTTTCTAAGAGGAATTTCTTCAAGTTTATTTGTGAGGCACAACAATTGTAAGTTGTTTTATTAATGAAAATTAGTATTCATTCTTGCAATTTTATTATGTTTTTAATTATGCTAGCTTAATTTCTTTGATAGGACTAGGTGAAATTTATCATGTTTGATTAATATTGTGCACGATTTAAATTCATTTTTGATCCCGATATTTGCTAAAGGTTTTAAAAATTCTGTATTCATTTAAAACAATACGAGAGTGTGTTTTAAACCTTCACTTTTGTTTGAAAAAGGTCATAATTTTATTTCTAAGTGTGAGTACTTTTTGATGGATTATGTTTGCACTCGAATTTTTTCATAGTCCATGCCTAAAGACAATATTTTAAAATTTAAAAGTTATTTTTTGGGAATAGGGATTTTAGCCATCTAAATTTAGAGACGTTAATGTAATAGCCAGTATTTCTGAGTATTTATATTTAATTAATTTGAGTAATTAATTAGGAAAAATACTTTGTAATTAAATTACGCTAGTGAAGTAATTTAATGTGATTAGATAATAATTATGACTATTAAGTATTAATCGAGAGATAGATACTAATTAATATTCCATTATGATTTACTAAGTGTGAATAGTAAATAATTGATAATTATGTTTATACGGCATAGCGAGGGATATGTCCATATTTTATTAATTATGGTTATACGACATAGCGAGGTATTCTATTAATTATATGTGCGTATTCTATTTTATCTCACCAGGACTCGAGTGTAGACCATTTTGAGGTGGAAAATGAGAAATATAATTTTAAGTGACTCGGATGATAATTTAGAGGTCACGAATGATTCTGGATGGGTCAAAATAGTCGGAATAGGTTACCTAGGTGTATAGTTTGGGTCTCGGGTCAATTTTTGACAAAACCGGCACCTTTTAAGAGCATTTCGATCATTTTGCAAAAAGAGATTAAGGGACCTACGAAATTTAGATCCTTATATCTCCTATTTAGATACTGGGGTTAGGGATTATAACATAAAAGTATAGAGAGACCATTAGAGAGAAGAGAGAACCAATTTTCAAAGCTTAAAGAGGGGTTTTGAAGATAGTGAAGAAATCTTGTACCTCGAGGCAATTGGAAAGGAAGATTGGAGAAGGAAACAATCAATCAACAACCGAGAACCACGAAATGGGATCAATCAATTAAAGAAAAGTGTTTATTGCAAATTAAATTGATGTTATAATACCAATGTGTAGGGTTTTCATGAATAGGTTGATTTTATTAAAATATCTTGAATGAAAAGTATGAATTTATTATATGTTTGGGTGGAATTGCATGTAGTTTGTATTTACATCTATAGAGGATGAAAAATCAAGAGAATTATGATTGTTACTACGGATTTAAATCTGGGTTTTAGATTGAATGAAATGGATGAAAACAAAACTAGATTTATAAAAGAGTTTTCGGGGTTTGATTCACTCATGATTGATTTCGATGAAGATTTAATTTGTTTGAAACATTAGAAATCATCTTAACCCAGGTAGAAATAGTTAGGAACAATCGATTGTGAAATTTGTGGAGAATTGTGAGGTTTGGGTGAATCAAATGGTGTAAAACAATGTTGCAAACAGAGAAGCCGAAATTCTAGAAAACGGACTAGTACGATCTTGGGAAAACGGATCGGTCCGGTATTTTGAATTTCTGAAATTTCCCTTTTTTCTTGTATTCCTAAATGGACGTGGTAGAAAATACTTAGGCAATTGTGAAAATAATATTGGGAGACTTATTATTTTATGGCATGCCTACAATGGTAGTACGCCTTCGTCTTAGAAAGAGAATTAAGATTGTAATGGGATTGGTTAAAGTAATTCATAATTTTTCTGAGAGATGGATACAGAATTACGGGCATCTAATGAAACTATGTATATCAGAAGGTTAGGGATGGTAACTACTGAATTTATATAACAAAGGGGTAACTAGAACCCTAGAGTAGTGTGAACACTCCTATATACACGATAGTGAGATAAATCGTAAAGTAAATAGTATGGAGAGTATGTGAAAGATATATACTACATATTATCATTTTTTATCGGGTTGTGTGAATACTTATTGTTGCGTAGTAATACTGTGAAGCGTGACTGTGTGATAATTGATTAAATTCGCAAACTTCTAATTTGGCACACTTATTTAATTAAAGTTTATTTTTAAACCAAATTAATCTAGCCCCTAAACATGCATCTAAAAGTGCATGTGGCAACCCATAAATAAATAAAGCATGTGACACAAATATTCCGGAAATATCCCCGAAGGGCAAAACCTTTTATTTCTATAACTTTGAAAAATTCACAAGACCATTGATTTACATACAACCTGATAATCGCCCATAAGTGTAACGCATGGTTTCTTCGTCAAACCTCCAAAGCAACGTCTAGAAATAGCATCGGCTGGAATCTCCCGCAATAACTCCAGGTGGTCAGTAATGAAGAAGAAAACGGCTTCTCCACAAAAGTGAAATTTATAAGGACTACCTCCACAATACGACGCAGCTCTCCGGTTGTAGAGTTCTCCCCACAAATATTAAACCACAGCAAAGGTGTGTTGTTCAAAACCAAAACAATCCACTAAAGCATATTGGGAGTTTTGTGAATTGTAAACAAAGCCTGATTAAACCCTAAAAGAATAAGTCAAAAAGGATTATGCTTTCGCAGTTTTTCTATTCTGTAAAACGTTGGGACTTCTTAAAAAAATGTTACCATTTAATGAGTATTTATAATAAAATATCATCGCCTCAAAATTAGACCTCGTTCGAATGAGATAAGCATGTCGCTCGAACGAAGTACACGTGTCGTTCGAATGACTTCTCACGAGATGTCTATGTCGTTTGAACAATAAACGTTTGAACGACCTATCAAACAAGATTCCACTCATGCTTGTAGATGATTTCGATACGAACGCGTGGCCGCCAGTTTCGTATTTTTCTGAGTTTTTATGAATTAGTTATGATTTTTCTACGGAAAGGTGTCCGAGAACAAAATCTTTAGAAAAATATTTGATAAGAATATACGAACACTTTAAGTGAAATGCTAAGGAATTAAAACTCAACCTTACCAAAGTAAACTTCACGGAGTCTTTTTGATGAAGAACATGATATTCGGATCCGTCTTTGATGCTTGAATGTTCTTGAATGCTCTTCGACGGTGTAGCAGTATAAGACATAATAAATTGATAATGGACTTATGAAAATATGTACTTACAAATACATAGGTGGTGTTAATATTTATAGTATAATAAATAAATATTTGTGCTCTAGGTATGATTTTGATCCAAGAGATATAAACCACTATTGGTGATCGAGGGAGGATTCCGAGCCTATAACCCCTAAAATGTTATACAGGGAGGTGATTATATCATGTGTTTATAGTATATATTGTGTGAGAAATATATATATATACACACACACACATTAAGTGTGCTTAATTCTGTATTAGGCTCGATGAGTATTCGGACCAATACATGAAAGATCGATTTGGGGTCGATGATTATCCGGATTAAATCGAAGAGTGATAATATTGGGGTCGATGATAATACCGGACCAATATACATTTGTATGATCTTTACAATGGGGTCGAGGGATATCCGGACTAATGTAAATGGTAGGATTGTTGGGGTCGATGATTTTCCGGACCAATAAATCCTTACAGTATATATTATGTGTGAAATATGTACTTCATGATATTCTGCTTGTGTGCGAAAGTAAACTTGTAGATGATATATATATATATATATACACACACACACACACACACACACACATACACACACATATCTAATTGGTAAAATTAAGTAGAGGGAATCTTAATTTCAAGATTTAAAAATATATTGGGGAAATCTATAGTAAATTAAGTAGTGAAACTTAATTATGGAAGTTGTATGATGATTAGATGTGAAATGCAATATGAATTAAGTAGTGAGACTTAATTATAATGATTAAACTTAACATATGTGAATGTTATATGAGAAATGAATAACATGCGCAGAGATGTTAATAATATAACGTGTTTTATGGGCGGTACGGGAGAGTAGACGTGATAAGATCGGTTATATACTTTAGTCGAGATAGCTTGGCTATGATAGCTAGGTGGGATAAGTATAGAACATTAGGTGTGAACATTAGATGAGAAGGAAGGAAACTCAGGGGAGTGTGCGTGAACCTAACATGTGTAATCAATAACTGTTTTTAATTGCGATAAATTACTCAAATGTTTTGAGTACCAACTCTTGCCATAAAAAATATTTTCAAAACCTTTTAGGTGTTCATCCACAAGGACACCATACTTAATGGTTTCTTTCCAAGGACTCGGAGTTGTAGCACTATGGATGCTAATAGGATTTTTCAGTAGCCTATTATTTCATTCACATATAGCATAGGATCTCACCCTTGTATATCATGTTTGGACATGTGGTCCATTGTCGGTATTATAGTTTCAGTTTTGTATTAGTTTTACTTTACAATTTGGACTTGAATTGTTATTTCGTTTGGTTGTTTTAGTCGATGGTTTATTCGGCATGACTTAATTCATTTACATATTATAATTGGTTGGATTCTAGTATATTGTAAATGTTGTTTTAGTTTTTGAACTATTTATTCATCCTGTTTTAATCAAAGACAAAGTTTGGCACCGGTTTAAGTAACTATTATGTGGTTAGTAATTAATTTGGTTTTTTAACAATGATGCTAAAAATAAACCATATGGGAAACCTATTTTAATTTGATAAAGGCTTGATCACCCGATATTTAATTAGGTGGGGTTTCACAGATGGTATCTGATCATCAGGTTCTAGTGTCCTTAGGATCTATACGGCTTACTACGTGTTTAGTGTATTGTTTGATTGATATAGAGACCTATCATAGGATTGTTGTATTCTTATATGTATGTGGCTTACGTTCTCCAGTTATCAAGTATATTTTATGTGATTCATATACGACTTTGATGGGGCAAGGTACATCGAACACTGTAAGATAGCCAGCGAAGGGCGTTAGAAGGACTATATGATGGAGGGGCTCAGCATAAGTCTTGGAGTATCCAGGAAAGGGTAATTGCATTAGAGATCATTATAATGTTATTAGGGGATAAGACGAGCAAGATCATATTTTGGGGATGGTAATTTTCCAAACGCCATTTTAGAAAACAATTGTACAACTTCAGACTCACCCAGTGTTATAGGTAGTGAGACGAGGATTGGCTTAGTGAACTTCATGCCCAATGAAGAGATACGGGGACTTGATAAAGAGATCTGTAGGTTGAGCTTGAAACCTTGGGAAGAATACACGGGAGTGAATGAGAACTCCAGTTAGGATGAACAGTGTTGATGTCGTCAAGATCCTTAGTTTGAAAGCTTATATTAACACTAAGGATCCATTGAAATGTTTCAGATCAATGGAATGTACTACCAAGTAAAGGTAGGTTTAGTCAGGACAAGAAAGGCCAACAACGAGTTCCATAGGACTACTGGGGCCCAAGGAACACTAGAGGTAGCAACCTGAGTCAAGACTACCAGGTTCGTAAGAAGGACCATCCCATAATAGCGGGTTGGGGCAGAGAAATGGTAATGACACAGAGAGGTGTCTTACGGGTTAAGAACAGGAGCACATGTGTGACTCTTGTCCACATCGAGTTCAGGGATAAGAATAAGATGCCAACTGGGGAAACAAATTATAGAAGTTTTGGTTCAGTTGGGACGAGAGTGTTATGTACAGAAACAATTTGAGACGCCAGTATTATTGACAATTGGAAGTATGAGTTTTATCCTCGGGTTAGTGGGGTAAGTTTTATGTTCCATGAGTAAGTCACAGTATTCTATTAGCACTAGATTCACGTGTGAGACGAGTTTAGTGTGTATATCAATGGCTACACAATAATGCATATATAGTTGCCTTTGTATGGTGGGTCACTCTTTAGTACTATCCGCAGGGAGAGCAGGTGCAGGCACATGGAGTATATCTATGATGGAATTACTTGTCCTATTGATGTATCATATGAGTGTGATATCATCCCGAGTGTGGACTGATTAACAATGTAGGTGGAACGATAGAGGGTTGTGATAGCAAGGCCATCGTGTTTAATGTTCCCGGACAGGATGTGTTATTTGATGACGCCTCACCTGAAAGAGATTTGAGCTCACATTTATATTATATTATGGTGGAGACTTTGGAGAGCATAGATGTGTCGTTGTAGTTAATCTCGGTACATAGGGACTTTATGGATATGATTCAAGAAATTTTGGGTTTACTATGGAGCGGATAGGTTAAGCTCGTTATTGTGATTATCACTAAAGCCTGGTGATGGTGAGAGCATAATTTTAGTCAACTTAGAGATGCAGGAGTTTAGATTTATAAGTATATGGTTGGAGGTAACATATGAGTGTCCCGATAGTGTGTTTGACGCTTATGGAACTCAATCTTCACCAATACTAAGTGATAGCGCATTGGAGGAAGTTCCTTATTTGGGTTCTGTTGCGAGATGAAATACACATGAAATTTTATAAATATTTGGAGTAGAGAGACGTTGATGGATGCCAGGCCATCAGTTTTGAAAATAAATCATCGAACGTGTCAAGGAACTCTGAGTTGAGAGCTATAATACGGTATAAGGCCAGTGGATCCGGTAGTGCTATGAAAGGGCACTGAAATTTTCTTATCACCATGATTTAAAGGCTGGGACAATATATAGAGGAATTAAAGTTATGATATATGGGGTGATTAAGAATACCCATGTGCTATAACCAGGCCAAGAATGTGAGGCCAATTTTGAGAAAAGTGTGTTACGCGTGCGACGTTTGCAATATTGTACAATTGTGTGCGAGCTATAGGGTGTATGGTCGCCCTGGTCAGTTTGTTTATAAATCGTTTTAGATAGAGGGGCATGGAAATTAATGCGTGTAAGTATACATGTGGGGAAGGTATCAATTAACTTGGAATGGTATGATGGATTGAACGTCGTGTAAAAAAGATGATGATCCAAGTATATATGTGCTGAGAGAGATAACACACCCTAGATAGGTTAAAAGGTTATGGGAAGTCATTCAAAATATATCTATTAATAAAGAGGAGGCCCAACTGTTGTGGGGAAAATAGAGCGAAGCCTACTCAATCGAATGTTGAGTGTGGCTTGAGCGTAGATAGAATGTTGATGACTATGAGCCAAAAAGACCCAAGAAGTGTGTCAGTTGCAAAAATGGCACGGGTCGTGACTTTTAGCATACCGGTGGAAGAAATGGAGTATAAAGTACCATTCAATTTGAGATATTATAAGTAGTAATTGGTCTTGGGTGAGACGTAATGAGATTGTCTCCGGATGAACCACTCATAGATGGAAAAAGGTTGGCTCGAGAGGATCAACCAGAATTAAGTAGCAAGCCTATGTTTCCAGTGATGGAATGGGTAGGTAGACTGATCAAATTCGTTGATGAGTCATCAACATCATGACTAGGTCAAGAATTCCTCCAAGTGTAGGGAATGGATTGGATAAGATAAAATAATTGTTATTCTTTCTTTGAAAAGAAGGATTGCACCGGTGCAAGGTGCCTCCCAATATTGTTGTGAATCGGGATGAGATCCTGCAATCCCACATGTGATAGGGATTATCAGGAAGCGATGGGAACAAATTTTTATTTCGGGCGTATTGTATCACCTATAGCCCGATGGTTAGACGAGAGGTGGTTTATTATGCTGGCTAATGCGAGTAGTGCGGGTGGTTCCTTGTAGGGTAATTGAGGGGGAAAATTACCAATGGTAGAGTTGTGTGTAATAACTTGTACCGGTTCATCGGGCACGAGGTACCTTTTAAGGTTTTGTGTGGAAAGTCTTGTCGTTCACCCTCTGGTTAATTAGAGGGGAGAGGATTACTAGATTTTTGGATTGTCCTTGATTTGGAGTCCGTTGTTAATAGTGGAGTGAACCATAAACTATTTTGGGTGGCTTTTGAATGTCGTAAGAGTCACGTCAGCGAAAGCTAAAGTTCTATATACTGACATGAGTGGTTAGATGTTATCATAATTTCTCCCATGAAGGGAGTTTTAAGTTCTATGAATAAGGGGAATTATCACTTAGGGATGTGCGACCTTTTCTCAGTACGGAGATGATAGAGCTAGTATTGAGATCACATAACTGATGGAGTGTATCAGTATGCACTGAATTGAGAAATCTTGTTGATAAACTTGGGCCAGAGTGTTTAAGCCTTTAGATAGGTGGGTACCACTACCAGCTATATAGTGGAGTGACTCTTATATTATTATAATTTGAAATTTGGGTACTAGAGGAGGTCGTCATGTTACAGATCCTAAGTTTGAGCATCGGTCTTGTCCTAATTTTGAGGATGAAATTCCTTTGTAAGGGGGGAAGTATGTAATAACCCATATTTCTGCGTATTGGTATTTAATTAATTTTAGGAATTAATTAGGAAAAATACGTTTTAATTAAATTACGTGAGTGAAGTAATTTAATGTGATTAGATAATAATTGTGACTATTAAATATTAATCGAGAGATAGATACTTCTTAATATTGAATTATGATTTACTAAGTATGAATAGTAAATAATTTATAATTATGGTTATATTGCATAGCGAGGGATATGTGCATATTTTATTAATTATGGTTATACGACATAGCGAGAGATATGTGCGTATTCTATTTCATTTCACCGGAGTCGCGTGTAGACCATTTTGAGGTGAAAAATGAAAAATATAATTTTAAAGTGACTCAGATGATAATTTAGAGGTCACGAATGATTCCGTATGGGGCGAAATAGTCAGAATACGGTACCCAAGGGTATAGTTTGGGTCCCCGATCAATTTTGACCAAACCGGTACCTTTCAAGGGCATTTCGGACATTTTGCAAAAATAGGTTAAGGGACCTACGAAATTTAGAGCCTTATATCCAATACTTAGAGGTTGGGGTTAGGTCTCAGAACACAAAATATTAGAGAGGCCATTAGAGAGAAGAGAGTCCCAATTTTCAAAGATTAAAGAAGGATTTTGAAGATGATGAAGAAATCTTGCACCTCAAGGCAATTGGAAAGGAACATTGGACAAGGAAACAATCAATCAATTAAAGGCAAGTGTTTATTTCAAATTAAATTGATGTTATAATACCCATGTGTAGGGTTTTCATAAATTTGTTGATTTTATTGAAAAATCTTTAATGAAAAGTATGAATTGATTACATGTTTAGGTAGAATTGCATGTAGTTTGTATTTACATCTATAGAGGATGAAGAATCAGGAGAATCATAATTGTTACTACGGATTTAAATCTGGATTTTAGATAGAATGAAATTAATGAACACAATACTAGATTTATAAAATATTTTTGGGTGTTTGATTCACTCCTGATTGATTTCGGTGAAGATTTAATGTGTTTGAAATGTTAGAAATCATCTTAACTCCGGTAGAAATTATTCGGAACAATCGATTATGAATTTTGTGAAGAATTATGAGGTCTTGGTAAATCAACTGGTGTAAAATGCTGCTACAAACAAAGAGGCCAAAATTGCAGAAAAATGGACCAGTCCGGTCCTGGGAAGACCAATCGGTCCGGTACTCTGAATTTCTGAAATTTCCCTTTTTCCCTTGTATTCCTAAATGGACGTGGTGGAAAATAATTAGGCACTTGTGAAAATAATATTAGGAGACTTATTATTTTATGGTATGCCTACGATGGGAGTACTACTTCGTCTTAGAGAGAGAATTAAAACGGGAATGAAATTGGTTAAAGTAATTCATAATTTTTCTGAGAGATGGATGAAGAATTACGAGTATCTAATGAAACTATGTATATCAGATGGTGAAGGATGGTAACTACTGAATTTATATAATAGAGGGGTAACTAGGACCCTAGAGTTGTGTGAACACTCCTATATATACGATAATGAGATAAATCGTAAAGTAATTAGTGCAACGAGTATGCGAGAGATATATACTACATACTATCATGTGTAATCGAGTTGTGTGAATACCTATTATTGCATATTAATACATAGGTGGTGTGAATACCTATAGTATGCTAAATAAATATTAGTGCTCGAGGTATGATTCCGATCCAAGAGATATAAATCACTATTGGTGATCGAGGGAGGATTCTGAGCCAATAACCCCTAAAATGTGATACAGGGAGGTGATTATATAATATCTGTTTATAGTATATATTTTGTGAGAAGTATATAAATATATACATTAAGTGTGCTTAGTTCCGTATTGGGGTCCATGAGTATCCGGGCCAATACATGAAAGCTCAATTTGGGATCGATGATTATCCGGACCAAATCCAAGATGAATAATATTGGGGTCAATGATAATGCCAGCCCAATACATAGATGTATGACCTTTACATTTGTGGTCGAGGGATATCCAGACCAATTTAAATGGTAGAATTATTGGGGTCGATGATTTGCTGGACCAATAAATCCTTATAGTATATATTGTGTGTGAATATATACTTCATGATATTCTACTTATGTGCGAATGTAGACTTGTAAAAGATGACACACACACACACACACACACACACATATATATATATATATATATATATATATATATATATATATATATATATATATATATATATATATATATATATATATATATATATATAACTAGTAAATTAAGTAGAGAGAAACTTAATTTCATAATTTAAAAAAGATTAGGGATGTCTATAGTAAAATAAGCAGTGAAACTTAATTGTGGAAGTTGTAAGATGATTAGATGTGAAATGCATTATGAATTAAGTACTGAGCCTTAATTATAATGATTAAACATAACATATGTGGATGTTATATGAGGAATTAATACCATGCAAAGAGATGTTAATAATGTAGCGTGATGTATGGGCGGTACGGGAAAGTAGACTTATTAAGATCGGTTATATACTTTAGTCAAGATAGCTGTGGTATGATATCTAGGTGGGCTAAGTATAGAATGTTTGGTGTGCACATAAGATGAGAGGGAAGGAAACTCAAGGGAGTGTGCGTGAACCTAACATGTGCAATCAATAACCGTTTTTAATTGCGATAAATTACTTGTTAAATATTTTCAATTGTTTTGAGTTCTAACTCTTGCTATAAAAAAAATATTTTCAAAACCTTCTAGGTGTCCAGCCACAGGGACACCATACTTGATGGTTTTATTCCAGGGACTCGGAGTTGTAGCACTGTGGATGCTGACAGGATTTTTGAGTAGCCGATTCTTTCATTCAGATCTAGTATAGGATCTCACCATTGTATATCATGTTTGGACATGTGGTCCGCTGGTTGTATTATAGTTTCAGTTTTGTATCAGTTTTACTTTACAATTTGGACTTGGATACTTAGTTTAGTTGTTTTAGCTGATGGTTTATACGACATGACTTAATTCATTTACATATCGTGATGGGTTGGATTCTAGTATATTGTAAATGTTATTCTAGTTTTGGAACTATTTATTCATCCCGTTTTATTTAAAGATAAAACTTGGCATAGGTTTAATTAACTATTAGGTGGTTAGTAATTAATTTATTTTTTCGGCAGTGATGCTAAGAATGAACCATATGGGAAACCTGTTTTAATTCGATAAAGGCCTGATCACCAGATATTTAATTAGACGGGATGTCCTAGTTAAATTTTCTTGTGAACTTAACTGTGTTATTTTTCTAATTAAATATGACGAGAGTCGGTTTAATTTGAGTTATAAAATCAAGAATGACGAGTTTAAATTATTGCATAGTATTAGTTAAACGTGATAAATGGATCCAATGTCAAAGTTTCTCACACACTAGTTGATATCTTTTTTAGTCACACTTTATAATTATGTTAGCTTAATTTAATATTACATATCTTCCCTACACCCATTTCCTCTAGTTGGACAATCATAATTATTTTGAACAAAAAAACTGATAAATCTCTAGGGTTCGACCTATACTTACACTCGCTATTCTATAATAGCATGTGCACTTATGATATTTTATAAAATTGGCAAGCAAGTATTTTCATCTTTGTAAGAGGGTTGCAAACAAGCCAAGGTAGAACACTCCCAAAACCCAATCAGGAATAAGTTCAAGGATAGTTTAGGTTCATCCTAAACTTCATATATGACCTCGTCTTAGACACATTTTGAACGAGAGGACTTTTCAAGTACGAAAAATCCAAGGCAGTGTTGTGGACTAAAAGACCCTCCATAATATACTAACAAAAGGATAATCCTATTAAACTCAACAACTCTGGTAACTCATGATGATACTTGGTCTGGATGATAAGATTCGTTCGTATGACTAGTGAACTGGCACAAGCATGTGTAGAACCAGGTTACGATAACTTAGGTTCATCCCAAACTCCATATACGATCTCATCTTGGACAGGTGTTATTAAGGTGCCTAGAGGTGTTGTTGAGGATGTATTGATTAAAGTGGGTGGTTTTGTCTTTTTGGTAGAATTTGTGGTCTTAGACACGCAACATGTAATAAACTCATTCGCACAAATTCCAATCATCCTCAGTCAACCCTTTTTTGACACTTCTGATGCTGTCATTCGAAGTCGTAGTGGGCTACTGAACTTGTCGTTTGGAAACATGACCATGGGTTTGAATGTATTTAATTTAGAGAGTTCATCGCCTGATGATGGAGACACTTAAGTCAAGTACGTTCAATAAATGAACGATGTCACTCCCCACGGGATAGTGACACAATGGATCTACGTGCTTAACCACCAAATCTGTCTCTAGATATGAGTCTTGAAGATTTTTAGAAAGAATTCAGTCCAGTTAATAAGGATGTTACTATTGAAGTCTAGTCTTTATTGGATTCTTTTTGTCATTTAGAAGAGAGAAAATGGGATCATAGGATATATAAATTCCTTCTCTGTGAACGAAAACTCGAGCCTTTTGAGAGTATGCTTACATGTGAGGTTTTATCTATTAGTGATGAGATTGATAAAATCATTCTATTGTTTCCACCTGGTGATGAATGTTTTGTCATATCGCATTGTCCTGTTCTACCACATCCACCTGTGTCATTTGAGTCTTTGGATGAGATTGAGGACATAAGTAAAGGATCGTCGAATTTAGAGCCTGATTTATTCATTCTGGAGTTTAAGGGAAACCTAGGATTATTGTGTCATTTGAAATTTCATTATGATAGTCTCCGGGAGACTAACCATCTCTATGATAATGTGATTCCACATATCGATAATTTCACTCACCACATTCATTATATGCCTTTATGTGCATACTTTGCCGATTGGGTTGACTCTCAATTGTTCAGACTTTTAATTTATGATGAAAGGAATGTGAGATTGGTTTTCAATTGGTAATGCAAGTGGAAATTCACGGGTTATATCATCATTTTACTTATATACTTTTTTTCTTTCACCATATTGCTAGTTTGAGCATACATTGAGGACAATGCAAAATTTAGGTTTGGGGTAAGGATGGTATTTTTGAAAAAAAAATCACAAAAATTTCAAAAATCTAAAAATATTTTTAATATAATTGAGTTTTTAAACGATTTCTTAATATAGAATTAATTCATGGATCTCTTAACTTATAAAATTTCTACACATTGGTCGTATAATATGATCGAAAATGGATATTGAAGTGAAAGTTAATATGCTTAACGAATAAATGTAAAAAATCTAACCCGGTGAGATATTGTGTCATTCATCATTTTCGAGAGATTTAAATCAATCCGAGTTAAAACAACTCAAACTTTTCTTCAGTGATAAATTTGTTGATGATATCAAATTCTTTGTTTGTTCGATTATTGAAAACAAAAGGTCAAAATGTGAATCTTGAAGCACTAGCAGTCTTTGTAAGTCTTTTTGAAACACTAATGAACTTAAAAAAAACTTGAGAAATGAGATTAGGCCATCATTTGAAAGTCCAAAATTAAGCCTAACTCTACCATTTTTATATTATTCCGTTGCAAGCCCATTTGAGCCAAAAAGAAAAATAAAAAACAAATGTTGTGTGTAAAAAAAAAGAGGAAAAAAAAGGAAAGAATGAAGAAAAAAGAAAAAAAAAAGTCAGTTGAAAAGAAAAAAGGATAAAGAAAAGAAAACTGTAGGTGAGAAAAAGTGGCTAAAAGTCAAAATACCGAAAATCCCTATATTCTCAGAAGTTTTGAACTCCAAACTCCTTCTAAAACAAAACCAAGCTTACAATATAACCAAAGAAATTCTTAATTTATCTCAAGTGGAGTTGGTTAGAGTGTCGAGAGAAGATGAATAGAATATATTGTGCGATTCAATATTTTCAAAAAGTAATCGATTTTCCATTCAAGAGATTATATTCATCCAAAAAAAGTCCGTTTTTAGATCATATATATGTGAAATTTGCTCATCTAAACTTACTCTTTTATTCACATATACGGAGAGAAAATAATCAATTTCTGAGTGTTTGATTGTGAGTGCATTGTGAGATTTTGAAATCAAGACGAACTTTCGGATAGAAAATGTAACGATCAAATCTTTTGAAATGGACGGCTATATTGGATATGCACACACACACACACATGATAAGTTGAGATAGAAAAAAGAAGTTCTACTATATTTATAAAATTTAATTCAAACTTGGTTATATTACTTTTGAGTCATTTGTATTGAGTCAAGTTTTGAATTTTGTAGGTATATTCACTACAAACCCTCACGAGAAAAACTCTTCCACTAAGGTGACCTGGGGGTTTAAAGGCTTGTTGCTTATGCTAAGTGAAATCATGATTCCTACGAAAGTGAGCTAGATTTTAAAATTTTAGTTTTGCTCGAGGACTAGCAAAGTTTAGATTTGGGGGTATTTGATGAGTGCATTATTTTTTATATTTTATACCCAAATTTATACCTTGTTAGTCCCATTTTATTTGATTTAATAAGTTCTTAGAACCATTTAATTAAAAAGGTGAAAAAATGAAAGAACGATTGAATTTGAATTAAAAATATAATTCAAAGTGAAAAATGGGCACTTCGATAATTTTATACTATTCTTATTCTAATTTGTGGAAAAAAAATTCTGGTGAAAATTTTGTACGTGATGATAGAATTTGGTGAAAATTGATGTTCAACTTGAAAAAGGCGCGAAAAAATGGATTTTTACAGTCTCTCGTAAATAACTTGTGAAATCGTAACTAAGGTCGGAAATTTTTATTCTCCGATTTGGACAAAATTTTGCATGCGTGTTTAGCAAGAAAATCTAAGACTTTTTGAGTGGGGGGGTAGAATTCAATCCCTTATCCCCATCTAAAGATTAAAGAGGTGGAGTGATAAGTTTCAACACGTTTTGGCCAATCGGGAAGAGTTTCTCCAAAACCCTATTACCTCATTCCCAAGCCTATAAATAAGACCCTTGGGATCATCATTTCACGTGGAGAAAAGAATTCCAGAGAGCTACTTTAGAACAATTTTTGGTAGTTTTATTTTGAGAGTTTTTATTTATATTTGTGGTCCAAGAATTGTATCTTTGTGGGAGGAATTTTTTCAAGTTTATTTTTAAGTCGCAACAATCATAAGTTGTTTTCTTAATGAAAATTAGTATTCATTCTTGCAATTTTGTTATGTCTTCAATTATACTAGCATAATTTCTTTACAAGGACTAGGTGAAATTTTTCTTGCTTGATTAATATTGTGCGTGATTTAAATTTGACTTTATTCTCGATCTGTGCTAAAGGTTTTAAAATTTCGTATTCATTTAAAATGACACGAGAGTGTATTTTAAACCTTCGGTGTTGCTTGAAAAAAAATCATATTTTTATTTTTAAATGTGAGTAATTTTTTATGGATTATGCTTGCACTTGATTGTTTTGATAGTCCATGCTTAAAGACTATACATTGCAATTTAAAAGTGAACTTTTTGGGAATAGGGATTCTAGTCATCTAAATTTAGAGACGTTAAATTTTATTGTGAAATTCACCGTGTTAATTTATGAATTAAGTATGACGAGCGTCGGTTTAATTTGAGTTATAAAATCTGGAATGATGGAATGACGAGTTTAAATTATTACATAGAATTATTAGTTAAACGTGATAAATGGATCCAATGTCCTAGTTTCTCACACACTAGTTTATATATTTTTTGGTCGCAATTTTCAATTGTGTTAGCTTAATTTAATATTACATATCTTCTCTACACCCATTTTGTCTAGTTGGACAGTCACAATAATTTTGAACGAAAAAACTGATAAATCTCTATGGGTTCGACCCGTACGTACACTCGTTATTCTATAATAGCCTATGCACTTAAGGTATTTTATAAAATTGGCAAACAAGTATTTTCATCGGTGTAAGAGGTGTGGAAACAAGATAAGGCAGAACACTCCCAAAAAACAATCAGGAACAAAAAATTCATGTATGACCTCATCTTAAACACATCACGAACAAATGGACTTTTCAAGAACAAAAAATTCAAGGCAGTGTTGTGGAAGATAAGATACGTACACAATCTACTAACGAAAGGATAATCCTGTTAAACTCAACAACTCGGTAACTCGTGCTAATGCCTGGTCTGGATGAAAAGATTTGTTCGTATGACTACTGAGCTGGCACAAGCATGGGTAAAACCTAGGTTAGGATGACTTAGGTTCATCCCAAACTTCATGTACGATCTCGTCTTGGACAGGTGTCATTAAGGTGCCTAGAGGTGCTGTGGAGGATGTATTGATTAAAGTGGGTGAGTTTGTCTTTTCGGTAGACTTTGTGGTCTTAACACGTAACACGTACTAAACTTATCCGTAAAAATCCCAATCATACTAGATCGACCCTTTTTCGCCATTTCTAATGCTCTCATTTGATGTCGTAGTGGGAAACTGAACCTTTCTTTTGGAAACATGACCATGGGTTTGAATGTGTCTAATTAAGAGAGTTCATCATCTGATGATGGAAGACTAAACTCAAGTATGTTTAAGAAAGTAATGATTTCACTACCCCACGGGATAGTGACATAATCGATCTACGTGCTTGACCACCTGATATGCCTTTAGATATGAGTCTTGAAGAGTTTGAGAAAGAATTCGGTCCGGTTGATGAGGATGTTACTATTGAAGTCCTATCTTTATTGGATTCTTTTTTTCATTTATAAGAAAGAAACTTGGATATTATGATAAATAAATTGCTTCTCTCTGAACGAAAACCTGAGCCTTTTGAGAGTATTCTTACACGTGAGGTTTTATCTATTGGTGATGAGATTGAAAAAATCATTCGAGCATTTCCACCAGGTGACGCATGTTTTATCATACCGCATTGTCCTGTTCTAGCTCGTCCACCTGTGTAATTAGTAGAGGATCGTCCGATTTAGAGACCAATTTATTCATTCTCGAGTTTGAGGGAAACGTAGGATTAATGTGTCATTTGTAATTTCATTATTATAGTCTCTGCGAGATTGACCATCTCTGTTATAATGTGATTGCGCATCTCGATAATTTCACTCACCACATTCATTATGTGCCTTCATGTGTATACTTTGTCGGTTGGGTTTACTCTCAATTGTTCAAACTTTTGATTTATGATGAACAGAACGTGTGATTAGTTGTAAGTTGGTAACGCAAGTGGAAATTCACGGGTTATATCGTCCTTTTACTTTTGTACTTCATTTAAGACAACGTAAAATTTAGATTTGGGGGTAAGGATGGTATTTTTGAAAAAAAAAATCAGAAAAGTTTCAAAAATACAAAAAGATTTTCATTATAATTGAGTGTTGAAACGATTTCTTAATATTGAATTAATCCATATATATCTCAACATATGTAATTTTTACACATTAGCCTTATAATATGATCGAAAATGGATATTGAGTGGAAAGTTAATATGCTTAACGAATAAATGTGGAGATTTTAACTCGGTGAGATATTGTGCCATTCATCGTTTTCGAGAGATTTAAATCAATCCGAGTTAAAACAACTCAAAATTTTCTTCAGTGATAAATTCATTGATGATCTCAAATTCTTTGTTTTGTTCGATTACTGGAAAAAAAAATTCAAAATGTGAATCTTAAAGCACTACAAGTCTTTGTAAGTCATCTTGAAACACAAATAAACTTAACGAAACTTGACAAATGAGATTAGGCCATCGTTTGAAAGTTCAAAATTAATCCTCGTTCCACCATTTTTACATTATTCCGTTGCAAGACCATTTGAACCAAAAAAAATAAAAAAAAACGAATGATTTGTGGAAAAAAATGAAAAAAATGAAAAAAAAATGCGAGTTGAAAAGAAAAAGGATGAAGAAAAGAAAAATGGAGGTGAGAAAAAGTGGCTAAAAGTCAAAATACCAAAAAACACTATATTCTCAGAAGTTTTGAACTCCAAACGGCATTCTTTCTGAGACAAAAGCAAGCTTAAAATATAACAAAAGAAAGTCTTAATCGATCTCAAGTGAAATTAGTTAGAGTGTGGAGAGAAGATGAATAGAATCTATTGTGTAATTCAATTATTTCAAAAAGTAATCGATTTTTCATTCAAGAGATTATATTTATCCAAAAAAAAAGTTCATTTTTAGATCATGTAAATGTGAAATTTGGTCATCTAAACATACTCTTTTATTCACATATAACGTGAGAAAATAACTGATTTCATGACAAACTTTCGAGTAAGAAACGTAACGATCAAATATTTTGACATAGAAGGTCATATTGGCTATGCACATACACGTACGATAAGTTGAGATAGAAAACGAAGTTCCACTATATTTATAAAATTTGAATTCAAACTTGGTTATATAACTTTTGAGTCGTTTGTATTTAGTCAAGTTTTTGAATTTTGTGGTTATATTCATTACAAACCCTCACAAGACAATACTCATTAATTAGGGTAACCGAGGGGTTTAATGGCTTCTTGTACATACTAAGTGCAGTCGTGATTCCTACGAAAGTGAATTAGATTTTAAAATTTTAGTTTTGCTTGAGGACTAGCAAAGTTAAGGTAGTGCATTATTTTGTATATTTTATACCCAAATTTATACCTTATTAGTCCCATTTTATTTTATTCAATAAGTTCTTAGGACCATTTTATTAAAAAAGTGAAAAAAATGCAAGAATGATTGAATTTGAATTAAAAACGGAAATTCGAAGTGAAAAATGGGCACCTCGATAATTTTATAATATTCTTTTTCTAATTTGTGGAAAAAGTTGTCTGGTGAAAATTTTGCAGGTGATGATGAAATTTTGTGCAAATTGATGGTCAACTCGAAAAAGGTGTGAAAAAGATAATTTTTACGGTCGTTCGTAAAAAGCTGCATTGTGGACAACAAGATGCATCCACAATATACTAACGAAACGATAATCTTATTAAACACAATGACTCTGGTAACTCATGTTGATGCCTGGTCTGGATGACAAAATCTATCCGTACGACTAGTGAGCTGGCACAAGCATGTGTAGAACATAGGCCAGGATAACTTAGGTTCGTCCTAAACTCCATATACGATCTCATCTTGGATAGGTCACACCCAAAAAGTCTTTTCAAGTACGAGTAATCCAATGAAGTGTTGCAGATGATAAGACCTGACCATAATACACTAAAGCAAGGATAGATCCTGTTAAACTCAACAATCCTGGTAACTCGCACTGATGTATGGTCTGGATGACAAGATCCGTTCGTATGACTAATGAGCTAACAGAAGAATGAGTAAAACCTAAGTCAGGACAGCTTAGGTTCATCAAAAACTTCATATACGACCTTGTCTTAGACAGGTCACGAATAAAAAGTCTTTTTAAGTACAGGTAATCCAAGGTAGTGCTATAGATGACAAGATCTGACCCCAATCCACCAACGCAACGATATAATCTATTAAACTCAATGAACTTGTTAACTCATGCCGACGCATGGTCTGGAAGACAAGATCAATTCCTATAACCAATGAGGTGACATAAGAATGATTAGAACCTAGGTCAGGACAACTTAGGTTCATTGAAAACTTCATGTACGGTCTCATTTTGGACAGGTCGCTAATAATACTTTTCAAGTATGGGTAATCCAAGGCAGTGTTGTGGAGGATAAGATTCGATCATAATCCACTAATGCAAGGATAGATACTGCGCAGCTCAACAACTATGGTAACTCTTGCTGAAGTATGATGAAGATAACTTAGGTTCTTCCTAATGATAGCTGGAAAGGCCACACTAAAGTCTGGTGCATCCTGAAGCTACTAATGAATTGAAAGTATAATGCAGTCAAACATGTGTGAACGTTTCTAATGATAATAGAAATAAATTTTTTCATTACAAATCACAAAAAGGAGCAAAGAAAGCTTCATAAGAAAAACTATAAAGATGAGATACAAATTAAGAATCACAAAAAAAGAGCTTCACAAGAACAAGCAGATGAGCTTCAAGCTTCAGGAGTGTGATCGGCTGTGGCCTTAAGCATGGGGACGTCAATGGAAATGGAGGAATTGACATTTGGAAAGACTGGTTGACTAAGTACCATGTCAACCTGCTCAGTAACAGCTTCATCTTCAACACCCTCCTCTTAAGTAGCCTCCCGGCGACCAGAGCCGTGGCTTCCTCATCATCGCCCTCCTAAGCCTGGACATTCTCGATGATCTCGGGAAAATTCTTGATGACTCTCTTATTGATCTCGTTATAACTTTCCATGAAGATTGTCACCAAGTCTTTATTGTTCTCACCATAGGATTTATACTGCCTTACTCCCTCCTCCCCAGCTTAGCTAAATTAGAAGTAGTCTTTATATCTCCTTTGCCCGTATGGAGATAGACTCTTTAGCAGACTTGAGCTTAGTAACATCAGTCTCAGCCTGGTCCTTTAACTTCTTGATCTCCTCCTCAGCCTGACTGATAGTGCCCACTTTCTCCACCAACTGGTCATCCCTCACTTTCATCTCAATAGAGACTTTATCAGGGTCAATATTGGCATCCTTTAGCTCTACATATAGGTCATTATAGTGCTTATAAATCTCATTATGATCAGTCTTTAGCTCGTCATAAGAATCCTAGTATGAGGCCTCCTGCTCCCTTAAAATAGTGGCACCCATGGTAACATGAGATGATAGACGCAACACAAAAGGATGATCAGAATCGAGAGAACAAAAATGAGAAACATGAAATAAGGTCAGACACTTACCACTAGTCATCTCCCAGAGATCTTCGGTGTTAAACTGTGATAATTATTTAAATTCTAGGATATGCCCATGTTAGCCGAGGACCTGTGCAACATTGTCGTTATGATAGAGGGTGGAGTTTTTATTTTCCCTCAGCTGTGTAGGCGCGGAAGCCCCTAAATTTTAAAAATTCTTTTAAATTAACATTCCTTTAATGCGGAATAGAATGGTTCAACACAATACAAACTACAAATTCTAATTTCAAATTTTAATTTCTTTCAAATTAAAATAAACTAAAATAAAAGTGATATTAAATTAATCAACAAATTAATTTTCACTTAAACAACTTAATTTAATCCATGTCCCAAAACTTGCCTAACAAGATTAATTCATTTTTCTACATAGGCCAAACCAAATTTTATCAAATTAAAATTAATGATTTGAACTAAATTAATTAAATATTACCCAAATTAATTTTAGCATCAAATTAAGCATGAGTAGTGATTTAAACCATTTTTGTCTTTTAATTCTAAGCATGCATCTAGGTGATATATCAAGATAAAATAAATCACAAACCACTACGCCGCGATGTAATAGGAAAACCCAAATGGGAAAAACCTCGTACGACCCCTACCCTTAAGTCCACTAAGTACGGTTTTATGTTTACAAGACAAATGACTTACTATACATAACTTGACTCTGTCCAAGACTTGATGCGTCTTCTTGTAACTAACTCCTCATAGCCGATAATTCTGGACTCCACCGGAACCTTGGAATCCTCCAATGAAGCTTTTGGTCAACCGTCAACCCGCACCCGAAGCCTTTCTCTAAGTGGGAATGACGCAGTCAACAAAGTCTTCATCTTTGTGGGATGTAGAAGCAAACCCTAACAAACTCCTTAATGTGGTAGAGATGAACTAATAGTACCAAACAAACTCCAAGCGATAAATATATATAAATGCAGAACATGGAATGTTAAACAAAACTAAATGGGTGTAAATCTTTTGTGTTTTGAAAAAGTTTAAGCCATCTAAATTAAACATGCAAAAGGGACTTTTAAAACCGTGAAATTTTCTCTCAAAATCTCACTAGAATAATGTGAAAAGTCTTAGAAAAATTATGATCCCAAAGTTGTTAAAATCTGTCAAAAAGTAGTGGGAAAAAATAGTGGCAAAATGCCTAAAACTACCAAAAATTGTTCCCGCCTGAAATCTCCTTCGAACGACATTTCGTTCGAACAAAAAACTCGTTCGAACGAAAATATCATTCAAACGACAATCTCATTCGAACGAAATTTTCGAACGAAAAAACAGAACATGAATTTTTCATTTTAAGCACATAAAATTTTATACAAAATAAAATTACACCCATTACAAATTATTCGAAGTCTCTACAAATATGTATATAGCATTCATACCTTATTGGAGACTTGAAATATAATGAATTGGTGAGGATGTAAAAAGGCACTTGAAACTCGACAAGAATAATGTTTTCATGTTGAACTAGGTCGATTCATCTTCAACTCAAACTTGTCATAGGCTTGAAGTATACACATGAACACTATCCTATGACTCAAATGTTTTTGTCCGGAATTGAGCCAACACTACATTAAGACTCAATTGGAAATTTGTGTCCTTACAAATCTCTCCCTTTGACTATTCTGGGACAAAAACCAAACAAAATCCTAATGGTCCCTCAAGCTCAAGTAAACTAAAAAACATCCCACCCAAAAATAAATTACAATGCTTGACTCAAAAACCTAAGGATAACTATCTTTGCTGATGAAAGATGCCGCTAGAATAATTCCTGCAGACTTAAGCAAAATATTAAACTCATAGGGAATATCAAAATATTAAATTCTATTAAAGAAAATACTACCCTTAAATTAATTCTCCCCTTTTATCAAATATGATCAAACTAAGAAGATAGCGCTCTCCCCCTAAGATAGATCTCCTAAACTAAGATACGATTACAATAGGATTAGATACCACTTCTCCCCCTATCATTCTCCCCCTTTTTGTTCAGGAATAGACAAAGGATAAAAGAACTAATAAATTACTCATTTCTCCCCCAATTTAACTAAGTACCATTTCTCCACTTAAAAACTACACGAGGGATATAAGTATGGGGAAACAAGTAAACAAGATGATGTATAAGGTGATAAGAACATGAAAGTATATGGGCAACAATAACATAACTAATCCATACAAATATTAATGGATACCAACTATGATGCGAAAAAAATGATACCAATTTAACAAATAAGATACTAAGCATTTGATATCAACCAAAATATGCAACAAGATAGATACCAATTATGAATTAGAAGCATAGATGGACTGGCAAGCAAGGCAAAGATTAAAAAGAAATAATAAAAAAAATTACCATATACATATGTATACATAATGAATATCACTAACGCCCAAGCACATATACATAGGTATAAACACCACACATGACACAAAATACATTAAGTTTTTCACACGCGTATGGAGAAAATGTGTCCAATTGCATGTGGGAAACAGAAGTGTAGGGGTGTGAACTAGTAATAATTAAATTTCGACCCAATCACTTAAAACATGTTCACGGAGTTCTCATTTGATTGCAAAATTTTATCACATTTAGATATAGCCTCATGTAACTACATAGATCGAACTCAATGAACAAACATAAACAATACACATAAGCCTAGAATTTTGATGATTCTATAAACCAATAGAGTCATGACAATGAAAGTGCAACTAGGATAAACGGACATTGTGCAAAACCGTTGATATACCATCCAAACTCCCTCAAAATAAGCATATTAATTATGGAATGCCTTTATCAACTAAACAAAATAGGCCTTGGCAAATTATTTTTCTTTTACTGCCATATTTTCTATTAGGACTTTGGACCATGTATTTTTTTTAGGTCCATTATAAACGGTGGCTTACTCACAAAGGATAAATTTCCTTTCGGAGCCCTTCCCCGTGCACATTCAAATAACAATTTTTTTTTATATCACACGAATCTCATGTGCAACGGATTTAACATACACAAGTTCTCCTAGGTCATAAAATATGTAGATGACTATATTGGTATGAGAACAACTCACAAAGATCAAATATGCATGTGAAGTTAAATTTTTAAAAGAACTCGTGCATGTATGTGAAAGACATATAAAAGTGAATCTGTTAAGCAATACAAACTTAAACTACTCCATGTAAGCATGATAAAGAACATTTTAAGGATTGGGAATCTTAACCAAAAGTTCTAACCACATGGAATTGAAAATAAAGATTCAACACAAACATATACCACAAAAAGTGCGTAAAATCAAAATACACACAAAAGAAAAAAATCTTTTTGAGTTTTTGAAACTTTTTAACCAAACGCACAAAAGTATTTACTCAAAAGACAAACAAAAATCATTTGGATTTTTCATTAAGCTTAAATTAATAGAAAGGTAAAACACAAATGATAAATGAAATCTTTTTGTATTTTTCAATTAAAGCAAACAAAAATGAAAGGAATATAATACCAAAGATAAACACAAATCATAATTCCAGCATGTAAGTAAGCATGGAGTATATACTAGAAAATGACAAACGAGCATACAACTAGCAAAAGAATATATCATGATGCACATAAGCTAGAGTATGAAAATATGCAAGCCATTACTAATAGGATATAGCAAGTGAAGAGTCATGAACTAACATGTTAGAACAGTAAAAAAATGGAAATTTTGATCAATGCATATTTTCCTAAAAAAAATTCCTAAAAATTAGGATCACACAATATTTTAGTGTAATCCGCTTTGATACCACTTGTAGGCACTGAAGCCCCTAAATTTTAAAAATTCTTTTAAATTAACTTTCCTTTAATACAGGCTAGAATGGTTCAACACAATACAACCTACAAATTCTAATTTCAAATTTTAGTTTCTTTCAAATTAAAATAAACTAAACTAAAAGTGATATTAAATTAATCAATAAATTAATTTTCACTTAAACAAATTAATTCAAGTTGTTCCCTAATGATCGATTTCTCAGGGTCCCAGGAAAAAGGATCAACCTTTCCATAAGGGTAGGAAGATCCTACAGCACCGACTTACCTACAAGAAGGAGCTCTATTTATAGCTATTCTTTGCAATTCGACCTGAGATCTCACCTGCTTAGGACTGGATGGGAAGAATCCTCAAGAGGTCTCTTCAGACGAGCACTTCCGTCCTATTGAGCAATGGCCTTCCCCTTTTTCGTTGTTCTTCGTAGAAGCCATGTCATCGGCCTACCTCTTGGCCACAATTTCAAAAGTTCTTTTGTCCTAAGTAATGGCCCTCTTATCTTTCTCTACTTTCTTGTTCTCTCTAGCCTCAGCAGAGGAAGCCTTCTTCTTTTTAGCTTCAGCCTCCAATCTATTCTTTCTAATAGCTTCCATGGTTGCATGATCAAGCACTAGAGGATCCATTGAGTTTATTATTCAGATAGGAACTCCTTGAGAAATAATGTGGCCATAAGTAAATATGTAATGAGATAAGAATAAATAGACGCGCTCGTTATACGACAATCCTATTGGAGGTTAGCCGTTGCAACGTCCTCCGAAAAGCCTTATTGAGCCTCACCGCCCACAAACAAGTTAACCTACTTGTCCACCTGAGGATAACCACTTGGATGGATGTAGTAGATCAAGGTAATGAACTATTACATAAAAAATAGTCCTTTAAACTCTACAGGATCAAGTGTGCAGGTGATTCAAACCAACTTCTTCAATACCCGGGAAGCTGGGGGGGCAACTTTACTGTAAAAAACAAACAAAAAACTGGTTAGTAAATAGGTACAAATAAGAAAATAATATAAAGACATGTTAAGAAATGTACTAATATTTGAGGGAGATCCAATCTCGAGTTACAGTACACGATTTATCCCTCTTATCAGATTGAAATTCTTAATCACCCCTTATAACCACAAACTGAACCTCCCAGCTGTGATTGCTCGTCCTCAATTCTTGGATCCTTTTCTGGTAGATCTTATGATGAGAAAAGTAGTAATAACCATTGTCGTTAACATTATCCTTGATGTCGTATAATAAGAGAAAGATGTCCCTAGTATGGTCAAACTCAGAGTGGTCTCACCAATACACTATTAATCCTAGAGTGGATTAATAAGCATTTGGTGGCATCTGAGTAAGAGCTACACTATAACGCCTAAGAATAGATCGTATGATGGGATGGAGGTGAAGTCGAACACCCACTTATAGGGCCCATACTGGGAAACAAATTTCATCGGTGTTATGTTGATCATAAGCTCTCTTTGTAGGCTCGGGCACATTAAGAGAAATACTTATAGGGATATCATACATACCCCTCAAATCGTCCAAACCATCCTTCATGTTAGATCCTAAGAATCAGATGCCTAATATGTACCCTCATTAGTGAGGGGCACAACCACAAGAGAGGTAGAAGTCCTCTTTTCGTCTGGAGCATGATGAGGAGGATAAGGGTCAAGATTAACTACCGACATTGAAATGGTATTTATAAATCTTTCTTGGGTGGTAGGGAAATTAGCAATTGAATAATCTATAATCATGGGAGATTTAGCTCCTGCTGAAGGAGGGTTTGAGGTAGACTCAATTAAAAAAGCTACTCGGGGTGTAAACCGAGGGTTTTTGTATCGTCCTCGGGGCGTAAAATTTAAAGAGGAATTATGAATCTCCATTAAAGGTAAAAGTGAAACCCTAAGGGTCGATGATACACAGACGCAAAAATACCCAACCACGAAAAATGGAAATAGTAAAACCTTAATAAAAAATAAAAACATAGTCCAACTAAATCAATGGTTGTCTAAAAATTCCCCCAATTCTCCGATAATCAGCAAACTCCTCAAAAACCCAACAATTGCAACAAGAAACTAGAAGAAAAAATGGGTTTTTCACAGAAAATACCCTAAATCGTAGAAAGGTATTGAAATGGTGTGCCTAAAATACCTAACAAGCTTTCTAAGATGAATGAAAACACCTTAGAGTTTGAACAAGATAGAAGAAAGCTGAAAATGCAGAATGTTAATGGCGGGAACATGAGAAAATTGGAAAGTTGTATTCTCTCACTTTCTAAAAATGAAAATAACGATTGAAGTGTAAAAAGGAGAGTAATATTTAAATTAGGATTCTATACATGAAAAATAGGCAATAATGTCATGTATGGAAAACACGGATACAAGATAGGATAAGGGTGTGCGCACTGCCCAAAGCGCGTGTGATGATCATGCTAGGCACAAAAACCCAGTTGCTAACAAGTGTCCAAGTCACACATTGGAGTGAAATTAATATAAGGCAATCTTCTCGACGCGCGCCGAGAATATTTTCTTAGGACGATGACATTATCTTCATCTAAAACTTCACTTACTCTTATCAACTTGGGAGACACTCCTAATGCATAACACTTCGTAGAGTCTACCGTGCTCCTCAAATCGTCAGTAATGTCTTGGAGGATTTTGTTGTACCATAAATATAGTGTGCTCAGAAGATCACTTAGGATACAACATAATGCCACAGGTAACGAAATAATGAGGTCATCTTTTGTAATTATTGTGGTCATCCAAGGCATTTTGGTTTGCCCCAGCATGACTTGTAGTCAGTTAACTGCGCCAACTTACAGTCCACTAACACTATTTCTGGGTGTCTATCTACTAGTGGAATAACGTCATACAAAAAAAATCATGAGGAATCTAAGACTAATTCCTCCATCATTGATGGGCATTGTGTACCCATCACACATATTTATAAAAGCATGTAAAAAGGTGTACCTGCCTAATCTGTAAAGGCAAACCACCTGTCACCCACATTCTTTTTATCTCTGTGACAATCTCTCTCTAAGACCACACATATTTGGCATAAATATTATGCTTAATCCTCTAGTAAGGGAATCGATAGATTTATGATTGTTACACTACTATTTTATAGAGAGAGACAAACTTATAGAGATCCATCCATGGTTATTACCCATTGAATCTAATACAAATAACATTTTCACTTATGGACATAGGCATCAGATAGGGATGAACCTCGTAAACCTGGTCTCTAACTATTTTTGTCTCATCCTTTCTCTATTGCTCTTATTCTAAATCTACATTTCTGTGACTCATCTCCTTTTAGCTGTTACGAGTCTAAGATTGGTGTGTTTAGCTAAGATACAAATACATAAACCAATTTTAGGTATTAACATGGAATTTTAGTATCATTTATGCCTTAGCTTGGGACGTGCATTCAGTATTTCACTTATAATGAGAGGTGATAAATTTTTTGCAAGAGAGTGTCGACAGGCCATCATATTTATTGTAAATAAGTTGCTTGATTATTAATGTTGATATTGAAGATATGGAAATGACCTAACGGTTATTAGAAAGGACCAAAGGATACTTTCTAATGCGAATTACGTTATTATAAAAACTTTTTTAAACTCTTTGATATAAAATCTATTATAAGTCATAAGTTAGAAAACACTCACGCACACTAGTAAGTAAAAATGGTGATGCTAGATATAAAAATAATTTCCTTTAAGAATGAGATGAGGAAAAGTGGAAGGTGACACAAAATTTGTTCTCGAGGAACCCACCGTGGCTCTAAACCCTTTGTCCCTAGTCCCAAGACAACTCATACACCCAAGTCCACTATTACCAATTACAAGTTATAGATTACAGTCCCCAAGTCCACAATGAACTAAAGTAAGTAAATACACACCCGTACAACCAACCTAGTATAAAACAATACAACTTGACTGAAAATTAGTCAACCCAATAAACCCAGGTAATAGTGACTATCACTCACTCACTACACACGCAACACTAATACCAATGTTTAGATAAAGAATTTAGCAACCCACTGTAAATGAAATAGTTAGGCCAATACAAAACCATTACACCCGGGTACAAACTAAATAACCCCAAAAATGGTTCCCATATTTTAAAAATATATAAAATATAGATTTTAAAAAGAGTTCAAGATCTTTGGAGAATAAAAACCTTTATAAAGTAAATCCTGAAGCTCTAATACCACTTGAAACGACCTAACGGTCACTATAAAGGACCAAAGGCTACTCGCTAATGTGTATTAGGTTATTTAAAAACTCTTTGATCAAATATACTATAAATTAAAAACAATCACGCGCACTAGTAAGTAAAAGGTTGTGATGCTAGATATAAAAATAATTCCCTTTAAGAATGAGATGAGGAAAAGTGAAAGGTGACACAATATTTGTTCTCGAGGAACCCACCGTGGTGGTAAACCCCGTGTCCCTAGTCCCAGGACAAATTACACACCCAAGTCCACTATTACCAATTACAGATTACATATTACAGTCCTCAAGTTCACAATGAATTAAAATAAGCAAATAAACACCCGTACAACCAGCCTAGTCTAAAACAACCCAACTTGACTGAAAGTCAATAAACCCAATAAACCCATGTAATAGTGACTATCACTCACTCATAACTACACACTCAACTCTAATACCAATGTTTAAATAAAGATTACAGCAACACCAGTGTAAATAAAATAGTTTGGCCAATACAAAACCAGTACACCCAGGGACAAACTAAACAACCCCACAATACCGAATCTAACTAAACAACCCAGGTAGTGAAAGTATGAGACACAGGCACACAATACACTCAAACCCAAGCCCCCGTGTAGATGTGCAAAACGAAATTAAGTATAATAAGATGATATCGAATTAATCAGTACTAAAAGAATGATTAAATATTATGTCACAAGACACAAGTTAGATCTTCCTTAATAATTAATATTCAAGTAAAGATTAATCCGAAAACAATTTAGTTGGCGCAAATGACCACAAATAAAATAGGAAATAAAATTATGTAAGGACAAATTTCCAATCGAGTCATTTGTTATATTGGCTATATTCCGTTGGACAAAATAATTTTGGGTCATTCTCCATCAAGCATCATTCAACGTAAAGATTCAAGCATCATATCCTAAGTTCACACGTCATCAATACACACGCCATGCTCGCTATCCTAAAAAGGTATATGACCAAAATAAATTTTATGTGTTGGAGTATTTTGTTTAATCAAGAAATTTTCATATAGAGAAATGTTCGTAAATAAGTAATTTTCATAAAGAACTATCTTTGAAATAAATTTGAGCAAGTTTTTGGAAAATAAGAAATCTCGTTCGAAGTTTATCCAGGTCGTTCGAATGACCTGGATCTAACAACATTCCCCAGGCTATAATGGAACTTCGTTTAAAGTTCGTTAGAAAGGTCGTTCGAACGATCTCGTTCGAACGAGATTTCCAACGACCTATCTAATTCGATACTGGAACTTCGTTAGATAAGTCGTTCGAACGAGTTCTGCCAGATCCGAATTTTTGAACTTATTTTTAAGTAGTTATTTTCCCACAACTGTTTTGGTCCACTACTTTTTCAGTTATATTATATGGACGAAAATCAGTTTCAAAAGACATGGAAGTTCATTATTCTCTTGAGAGCATTTTTCATAACTTCCCTCTTTTTGGTAAAAATCATCTCCAACACTTTTATAATCTTTTGAAACAAAACCTCTTCAATCAACATGACATTCAACAAGCAAGTTTGCGGTGGATCTCTGCATTCAAGCTTTGTGGAGACGGTGATTTTGGGCTTCGGTGGATACCGCGACACGAGGAGTGTCGAGCAATGCGTTGCAGCTTCGCGTACTACAAATTCAGAGGCCGAGGACGGCATAAGCAAGTCTTGAGTGAGTCAATGTGTGTAAGTCTTTTGAGTCTCTTGTAAAACCTATTTTGTAGTGGATTTTTTCTAGGCCCAGTCGTCCGAGGTTTTTTATATTTGGGTTTTCCTCGTACATCGGCGCGTTGTGGTTGGGATTTTTGCATTTTACTTTATTAAATCACCTAGATGTATGCTTAGGATAAAATGAATAAAATTAGAATAATTTTATTTTAATTAGTCAAGTTATCAATCCCATTGCATTAATTGAAATTTGTTCTTGCGAAGTTGTGAATCTGCTACATAATTTAAAATTGGAAAATATCACTTCTTAGCTAATTTTAATTTGGATTGCGTGTGTGTATTCCACGAATTAAACTAAGAACATGTAAACTTGCGACTTCAAATTGCTATTAGAGCTAGTCTCTAAAAGTTATTTAGATGAATCCTGGAGGTTATGTGGATAGTTTTTCGTCGAATAGACTACCTTTGTTTGATGGAACTAATTACACCTATTGGAAAGCACGTATGAAATCTGCTCTTAAATAATTGATGAACGTGTTTGGGTTACTATTGAAAGAGGATGATCCCCTCCTACTATGGTTGTTAATGATGAAATTATTTTAACTCCTGTTGAACAGTGGTGTGAGGAAGAACTAAAATGGTGTAACTTTAACTCTAAAGGACTAAATGCCTTATTTAGTGCCGTGTACCTTGATGAATTTCGTCGTATAATGACGTGTGAAACATCAAAGGAAGCTTGGAACATTCTCCAAATTAATCATGAGGGAAGTAGTGTTGTTAAAGCGTCAAAACTTCAAAACTTAACAACACAATTTGAAACGATCACCATGAAAGAAACTGAAACATTTGATGAGTTTATGCTCGTTTATCAGACATAGTTAACTCTTGCTTTAACTTAGGTGAAAAAATACCTGAAAATCGTGTTGTTAAGAAAAAACTTAGATGTCTTCCTAAGCGATTCATTCCTAAAGTCACTGTTCTTAATTCTTTAGGAAATCTAAATACTTTAAAACTTGAAGAACTTGGTGGTGATTTGCAAACTTATGAACTAGATATGTTTCCTAAAGATAACAAAAGCAAAGATAAAGGTGTTGCTTTAAAAGTTAAGAAAGTCGATGTGTCTTATTCTTATGAGTCTGATTTTGATCCTGATGATATAGCCTTATTTGCTAAAAAATTTAAAAAAAATCTCAAGTTTAAAAAGCAAAACTCTAAATTTGAAAAACCTAAATTTGAGAACAAAAACAAAGGAGGAAATAAAAAATTCAATAATCAGGATCCAAAGAAGGTCAATAAAGATAACTTTAAAAAGGATTATTCAGAGAGATGCTTTGAGTATGAGGGACGTGGTCATAGAGCTTTCGAGTTCCTTACAAAACTTAAAAGACAAGGCAAAGAAAAAGTTGTTTACAATGCTACTCTAAGTGACAGTGATAATGAGTCTGAAGACTCTGATGACTCTAACCCGTCTAGAAATAACTTCACTGCCTTTATGGAAATCCATGATAGTAATTCGAGTGTGTCATACCTTAATGTTAACAATTCCGAGCAAAATCTTGAGGTTGTTTCTACTCATTCTACTAGTAGTGATGAAAAAGAGAGTGATATTGATATAGATGAGAGTGAACTACAATCGGCTTATTCTGAACTCTACAATGAATATCTTCACATTCAAAAAGTTAACAAAAGATTAACCTTTAAAGTCTTAACTTTATAAAAAGAGTTGAAAGGCCTGAAGGAGAAGGAGGATTTAGTTAGTCAACTCGAGGCAATTAAGATATCTCTCTCTGAGAAGCTTATCGTGATTGGTAAAGAAAAATGTGACTTAATTATCTCCTTAGAAGGTGTTAAAAAAGATCTTAATGAGTCTTTAGAAATCAAAAAATCTCTAGAAGCTAAAATTGCCCAACTTGAAAAAGATCTCGAGTCCTCTCGTGAAGTTAAGGTCACACTCGAGGATAATTCAGGAAGAATGGGAAAATTATTTCTAGGTCCTATTTTAGGATATAAGGAGAAAGGTTATCAAGAGAGAAAGGGTATTGGATATGAAGAAGGAGATTCATCGAAAGTCAAACCTGAACCAGTAGCTAAGTTTGTTACCAAATCTAATGATTCTAAAACCAGTCCTACTAAGCAACCTTTAAAAGCTGGACCAAAACAACCATATGTGTGCACATATTGTCATAAACGGGGTCATCTTAAAGATTTTTTCTACAAGCTTGGAAAGAACTCTCAATTCACAAATTCTAAACAACCCTATAACTCCTTAGCTAGTCTTAAGAGTCAAGTCGAGTATCTAGTCAATACTTCTAAAAGTCTAATGGAAGAGTTTCTTAGGTTTTCTAAAGTCCAAGGAAATCATTCTAATTATAACACTAGAGCCAACAAAGGAAAGAAAATAACTCAAGCTTGGGTTAAGAAAAATCATACCAAGAAAACTTTTGTTGCTCATGTTGTAATAAAGGCTCAAAATACCTCTCAATGGTACTTTGATAGTGGTTGTTCAAGACATATGACTGGTGATAAATCTCTATTTACCACTCTCGAAAGCTATAAAGATGGTAATGTCACTTTTAGGGATGGTAGCAAATCTCAAATCATGGGTAGAGGATCTATTGAAATCTCTGGGTTTCCTAAACTTCAAAATGTTCTTTATGTTGATGGTCTCAAGGCTAATTTGATAAGTATTAGCCAACTATGTGATGAAAATCTTGATGTGAAATTTAGTCAATCGGAGTGCACCGTTTATGATCAGTCAGGTGAATCTATTTTATAAGGTCTTAGAACTAGTGACAATTGCTATGGAATTATTCCTAAATCATCTTTAGTTTGGAATAATGTAAAAGCCTCATATGTCGATCTTTGGCATCAAAGATTAGGTCATGTAAACTTTAGAGATCTTGATAGATTAGTGAGAAAAGAGCTAGTTCGAGGCTTACCACCACTAGGAAAGCCAACCACCACCATTTGTGGGCCGTGTCAATTAGGAAAATAAATTAAGAGTCCTCATAAGAAGTTAAAATCTATAACAACATCTCGTGTCTTAGAATTGATACACATGGACCTTATGGGTCCCACTCGTACCGAGAGAATAGGAGGAAAAATATACATATTAGTTATGGTGGATGATTTCTTTAGGTACACTATTGTAGGCTTTCTAAGAGAAAAATCTGAGACAGTTGATTTTCTTACTGTTAAATGTAGAACTCTTCAAAATCAACACGGTATTACCATAAACCGCTTTAGGAGTGATAATGGAACCGAATTCAAGGAATCCGGTGTGAATGCCTTTTGTGATGAAATAGGAATTAAACATGAATTCCCGGCCATTCGAACACCACAACAAAATGGTATAGTTGAAAGAAAAAATCGAACGATCTAAGAAATGGCAAGATCTATGCTCTTAGGATGAAATGTGCCCCGTAGGTTTTGGGCCGAAGCGGTTAACACCGCATGTCACACAGTAAATGGAGTTTATTTGCGTCCTAATACTAACAAAACTCCTTATGAATTGTGGATGGGTAAGAAACCTAATTTGTCCTACTTTAGAGTGTTTGGTAGTCCATGCTATATTCTTCGAGATAGAGAACTTCTAGGCAAATTTGACTCAAGGAGTGATGAAGGTGTATTCCTAGGATATTCTCAAAATAGTAGAGCCTTTAGAGTATTCAACTTAAATAGCTCTAAAGTCATGGAATCAATTAATGTTGTCATAAAAGATGATGCTCCGGCCACATCAATTCATAATGAGGAAGATTTGTCATGTGAGTGTGATGTTGTGTCAAATGTTGAAAGTATTGAATCTCAAAATGACTTGGTTGTTCCAACTACTGAGAAAAAGGATCCTACTCCTTGGGTGCGTAAAAGTCATGACACTTCAAAAATTATAGGAGATCCCGAGGTAGGTATCAAGACTAGGGCGCAATTAGAAAATGAAGTTACCTATCTATGCTATACTTCTAAAATTGAACCTAAAAACTTTAAAGAAGAATTAAAAGATGAACATTGTATTAATGCTATGCAAGAAGAACTGTTTCAATTTAAGAAAAATGATGTTTGGGAATTAGTCCCTAGGCCTTCTAATACCAATGTCATTAGCACTAAATGGATTTTCAAAAATAAAATGGATGAAAATGGTGTCATTGTTCGAAATAAAGCTAGATTAGTTGCTCAAGGATACACCCAAATATAAGGTGTTGACTTTGAAGAAACTTTTGCTCCTGTTGCTAGGTTAGAATCGGTTCGCCACTTACTCACCATAGGATGTCACCTTCAATTTAAATTATATCAAATGGATGTAAAAAGTGCCTTTTTAAATGGTATTATTCAAGAGGAAGTCTATGTTGAACAACCAAAAGGGTTTGAGGACCCGAAACACCCTACTCATGTATTCTTCCTAAAGAAAGCTCTATATGTCTTGAAGCAAGCACCCCGTGCTTGGTATGAAAGACTCACCTCTTATCTCCTTTGTCGTGGCTTTTTGAGAGGGGGAGTAGATATGACACTTTTCGTTCGCCGTGATAAAAAAGGTATCCTAGTTGCTCAAGTATATATCGACGACATAGTGTTTGGGTCTACATGTGATAAACATACTCAAATTTTTTCAAAAGAAATGCACAATGAATTTGAGATGAGTATGGTAGGTGAGCTTACTTTCTTTCTAGGTCTTTAAGTTCGTCAACTCAAAAGTGGGATATTTTTATCCCAAACTAAGTATGCTAAAGACCTCGTTAAGAAATTTAAACTCGAATCCGCTAAACATGCTCATACTCCTATGAGTTCATCTATTAAACTTAGTAAGGATACCGACAGAAAGGATGTAGAGCATACTCTTTTTAGAAGTATGATAGGTAGTTTACTTTACCTAACTGCTAGCCGTCCGGATATTTCCTTTAGTGTAGGATTTTGTGCTCGTTATCAAGCCGCTCCAAAAGATTTACATTTACTTGCTATCAAACGTATCATCAAATATGTTAGTGGAACCCTGTCTTTTGGAATTTGGTACTCTTTTGACACCAATGATTGTCTATTGGCATATTCAGACGCTGATTGGGCAGGAGATGTTGATGGATGCAAAAGTACATCTGGCGGTTGTTTCTATTTTGGAAGTGCACTTGTCTCATGGATGAGCAAGAAATAAAATTCTATTTCTTTGTCCACGGCGGAGGCCGAATACATTGTCGCCGGGAGTTGTTGCACTCAACTCATTTGGATGAAACAAATGTTGGAAGATTATGGTATTTCCCAAGGCACTATGACTATATATTGTGACAATACTAGTGCAATTCATATTTCCCGTAATCCCGTTCAACATTATAGAACCAAGAATATTAAGATCCGTGAACATTTCATTCGTGACTTGGTTGAAGAGAAAATTATTTCTCTAAGATTAGTTCCTACCGATAAACAATTGGCCGATATCTTTACTAAACCTCTAGATGCCCTTAGGTTTGAAAACCTTAGGAAATCAATTGGGGTTTGCTCCATTGATTGAGATCGAAGCCGTTTATCTAGTTTAGGTTGCTTCTCTTGTATATTTCTATACCTATGAACTAGATTTCTTTTGTATATATATTATTCAAAATCTCAAAAATGTTTTTCTTTTATTTTCAAGGAAAACGAGAATGGTTAGAAAAGCTTTCAAATTTTTGTCCATATGGCTTTATGGTCGATGTACTCGGATCACTATCTTTTTTCATATCCACGTGGCTTTCGATGAGTAGTTAATCCAGACCTTGTTTATCTTGTGCATAAAAATGCTCTTTTATGATATATACTTTTATGATTTCCTCACACCTTTGCCTTTTTGCACACACCGTTCAGGAAATATTGCGGATATCTTGTTCACATTGTACTTGCAAAGTGAGATTTGGTGTTGTTTTGTCAATCCTATCACATATGTTATAAGCAATCGAAATTGTGCATGATCATCCGTTGCCCGGATTGAAACAAAACACGAATATATTCTTCTGGTTGGTTTTCGTTTCAAGCAATGGACTTGGGCTGTGAAAAACATAAAGTTTTTGCGCGAAAAGCCTCCATTTTCATTCTCAGTTGTGTGCCTAAAATAGAAGCATTGAAAATGTTATATAATTCCAAGGCCAAAAATAATTAGCTTGATTGATTCTTAAAAAAGAATAGTCTCAATATATTTTTTCTCATGGGAGACATAAGTTGAAGATCAATGGGCATGCACATGTAATCGATTCATTGCTTTCTCATTGTGATATTATTGGCGAGATAATCATCTATTTTATATGCTTGTTACATTCGTGTTTAAGTGTTCAATAATATTTCCTTTTTGACACAAGGATAATGTGAGTGAATATTGCGCTTATATATTGTTTGGCATTCTGCACTTGTACATTGTTGTGGCTAAAAACTCTCACTTGTATTGTTCACACCCCTACATTCCCACTATTTGGATATGTTGCCATAAGCTAGGATTATTAAAATCTACATTTTGGCATCGTTCTGGCCTTCCAATTCCTGTTATTATGCTATTTTTTAACCCTATTTTATTTTATTTTTATTTAAAATTTTTATTTTTGTCAGAAATTCTCGTTCGAATGAGATTTCTAACGACTTTCCAAGCACCCTTACTGGTACTTCGTTCGTAATATCGTCGTTCGAAAGAAAAAGTTCGTTCGAACGAACTTCTAACTATATTTCTAACGAAATTTCCCAATCCGCTACTAGAACTTCATTCGAAATACCTCGTTTGAACGACATACCTCGTTCGAACGACCTGCGTTTAAAACCTGCAGTTTCACTTCCCCAAAATCTGCCGCCTCTCCTTCTTTCTCTCTATCCACCTGCCACGATTTCCAAAGCACCCACTTTCTCAGATTTTTCTCCCACTCTCTTTTATTTTCCCACTCTCTTTCCTCTATCTCTCATTCTTACTCTCTCCCACTCTCTCATTCTCCCACGATTTTTCCTCCCTTCACCTCCTCTATTACCATCCTTTTTATTCCCCCATTTGCTGTGTGGATTTGTGGTGTGCTGTTTTCCCTCTTCATTTCGAGGTATTATCTTTCCCTTGCTATATATATATATATATATATATATATATATATATATATATATATATATATATATATATATATATATATATATGTGTGTGTGTGTGTGTGTGTGTGTGTGTGTGTGTGTGTGTATGTGTGTGTGTGTGATTGGGTCCTTTTTGCACCAAATCGATTTGTGTTACCCAACATTCATATATATAAATGTGTGTATATCTCCATTTTTTTGGGGGCCTTTTATTTTATCTGATTTTGTTTCTGATTGCCCCTGGTTAAGCTCTATTCCATGATATTATAAGTTTTTTATTAATTTTTTTTTTTTAATTTCATGGAACTTATCTTAACTAAATTTTTTTATTATTTTTTACTTAACGGAGGATGGGATTATTCTGATTGGTTGTTGGTTTGTTGGTGTGATTGGTGGTTTGGTTGGAATTTTGTTCGGGTAGGTTCTAGTTCCCTTCTTGTTTAGCATGGCCCGTAACCGTCGCCAACGCCGTATAAGCAATTCCCCAGAGGAACGCTTCTCTTCCTATGATGAGGAGACCCGTGCCAATGCAGCTATACCTGACCTTAGGCTGCGTTGGGGGTCCCTCTCCGCACACACTCTTTATCACACACAAGATTTCTCTACACGTTTTATCGTTCGGGAGAAAATTATTAATCTCCACCCTCTCCACGGCACCACTGTGCATTCATGGATTTCTGATTTTGGGTGGGACCCTCTCTTCTCTCTCACGGATACTATTTTTCCCGACCTTGTTCGGGAATTTTATTTTAGAATGAACGATAAGGATAATCACATTTATTCTAAGGTGTGCGATAGGGAGATTATTGTCTCTCCCGACTCGAAAGCTCAACTCATCCCCTTACCCAGGGTCACTAATCCCTCCTTCCCTTGGACATCTGATACCTGTCCCGATCCTTCCCTTGTTATAAACACCATTTTTAGGTTCCTCCCTCCCGGTACTATCACAATCTTCCACAAACATTTACATCTTGATTTTATGGTCCTTAATTGGATCGTATGTGCCTGTCTTCTTCCACGTGCGAACACAACCCAAATAACCAAACAACACGTGGACCTTATGTTTGCCATTAGCATTTGGGCACACATCGACCTCCCCGCCTACATTTTTAGTGTCATTCGGACGGTTAGGATCCTCCCCTCCAGTCCCGCTCGCCAAGCCTTCCCTTTTGCGGCCATTATTACTCGCTTTTGTCTTGCCGCCGACTGCCCCCGTGTCTCCACCGATATCCCCTTCACCAAATATCAAACCATTAACATGTCCTCGATTTGCCGATCTCGTGGTCATTTGCGCCTGGATACCCCTCACCTCACCCTCTCCACCTCTTCTCACTCCGCCACTTCCTCTCACCCTGCCCCCAGTCGTCCCGCACCCTCTCGCTCTATCCATCGCCCATCCCCTTCCTATGTTCCCGCACCCGTCGAGTCGGAGAATTTTTTGTTTGTTCTCTCTCAGGTTGAACAGCTTTAGGAGGAGAGACGTCAGGACAGGGCCCTTATGCAGGAGCTTTTGGTTTCTATGCAGCAGGATCGCGAGGCCCAAGCTCGCCGAGAGGAGGCTCAGGCGCGCAGAGATGAAGTCTAGGCCCGTCGGGACTCTATACTGTTCGAGCATCTTGATGTCGATGCGCCGCGGTGCAGGCTCGTCCGGTTTCGGCTCCGTATCTCTTCCCGATGATACTCCACATGATGCTCCTGCCCCTTGATGTACTTTGTTTTTCATTTCTATTTTCCATGTACTTGTGAGGATGAGTGGATATTTTTATTTCATGTATTAGTTCCTTTGGTTTGGATATTTGTTCGTTTCTCCTTATGCCGTGTATGCACTTTGACTATTTCCCCATTCCTATTGGTTAATGAATCATCATGCTATTTACTCTGTCATTTTATTTCTTCATTTTTATTGGTTAATTGCCTATTGTTCTCTCGCTATTCTTTAACATGCAGGCCATTTATCCCTTTGTCTTTTCCGGACAAAAAAGGGGGAGAAATATTGACTAGGGGGAATTCATATTGAAATGAATTCATAATTTAGGGGGAGTTAAATTCTTAATATTGAACATATGCATATTTTAGGGGGACTTTCATTTACCATTCACAACATACGCTAACACATAGTTTTATATATAATTCATTCTCTACTTCCCCATGCGTTTATGAATTTGTTATTTCATGTGTGTAGGATACATCTCCTACTCCTTTACATCTCGTCGGTCTTGTCTTTGTGTCTCTCTGTCTTTTTTGGGTTTTTAGGACGGGCCTTAGAATCGGCTTGACGGCTGGCTTAGCAAATTCTGTCTTTTTATTTATTTTCGGAATAGCCAAAGGGGGAGATTTGTAAGGACAAATTTCCAATCGAGTCATTTGTTATATTGGCTATATTCTGTTGGACAAAACAATTTTGGGTCATTCTGCATCAAGCATCATTCAACGTAAAGATTCAAGCATCGCATCCTAAGTTCACACGTCATCAATACGCACGCCATGCTCGCTATCCTAAAAAGGTATATAACCAAAATAAATTTTATGTGTTGGAGTATTTTGTTTAATCAAAAAAATTTCATATCGAGAAATGTTCATAAATAAGTAATTTTCATTAAGAACTATCTTTGAAATAAATTTGAACAAGTTTTTGGAAAATAAGAAATCTCGTTCGAAGTTTATCCAGGTCGTTCGAACGACCTGGATCTAATGACATTCCCCAGGCTATACTGGAACTTCGTTAGAAGTTCGTTAGAAAGGTCGTTCGAACGATCTCGTTCGAACGAGATTTACAACGACCTATCTAATTCGATACTGGAACTTCGTTAGATAAGTCGTTCGAACGAGTTCTTCCAGATCTGAATTTTTGAACTTAGTTTTAAGCAGTTATTTTCCTACAACTTTTTTGGTTCACTACTTTTTCAGTTATATTATATGGACGAAAATCAGTTTCAAAAGACAAGGAAGTTCATTATTCTCTTGAGAGCATTTTTCATAACTTCCCTCTTTTTGGTAAAAATCATCTCCAACACTTTTATCATCTTTTGAAACAAAACCCCTTCAATCAACTTGACATTCAACAAGCAAGTTTGCGGTGGATCTCTGCATTCAAGCTTTGTGGAGACGGTGGTTTTAGGCTTCGGTGGGTACCGCGACACGAGGAGTGTCGAGCAACGCGTTAGAGCTTCGCGTACTACAAATTCAGAGGTCGAGGATGGCATAAGCAAGTCTTGAGTGAGTCAATGTGTGTAAGTCTTTTGAGTATCTTGTAAAACCTATTTTGTAGTGGATTTTGTCTAGGCCCAACCGTCCGAGATTTTTTCTATTTGGGTTTTCCTCGTACATCGGCGCGTTGTGGTTGGAATTTTCGCATTTCACTTTATTAAATCACCTAGATGTAAGCTTTGGATAAAATGAATAAAATTGAAATAATTTTATTTTAATTAGTCAAGTTATCAATCACATTGCATTAATTGAAATTTGTTCTGACGAACTTGTGAATCTGCTACATAATTTAAAATTGGAAAATATCACTTCTTAGCTAATTTTAATTTGGATTGCGTGTGTGTATTCCATGAATTAAACTAAGAACATATAACCTTGCAACTTCATATTCCAACAATTGAATTGCGCAACTAAAATAAAAGCGTAACCTAACACCAAATAGAATACGAATCAATTTAAATCGGTGTTATGTTAAAATATCAAGTCCAAGTAAAATGAGTAAAAGATATAAAGTGTAGCACTTAACTCATATCAATTAGGACTTAATTAAAGTTACCACAAGATAGATACTAATATTTTAGTTAAGTCCAAATTGAAAAAAAATGTAACACAAAAAAATAATCACAAGGATTAAATTCCAAATTTTAGTTTAAACCAATACTATAAATAGGTTTGGATAAAAAATTCATACATACACAAAAACCACCTAAGTATAAAAGAATACAACAAAAATTATTCAATTTAGGCAATAAAAAGTGTACGAGTCAATTGATTCAATCCAAGTCAAATAGAGTACGAGATAAAGAGTGTAGCACTCGTCTCAATAAAACAGGATGAGTTTGACTAATATAGAAAATAAATAAAGATGTGATTCAAAGTCCACACACTAATTACACCCAGCTAAATAAAGTGAACACACAAAAGTTCAAAAAAAATTGTGACAAAAAAAAACTTGCATACAGTTCTTAATTAAAAGTTGCAGATACCCAACAATTCTTATAGAGTTTCTAAAAAAAACTTTAAATGGCACCAAATAGAGATTAAGCTACAAGAGATCTCTATAACAAAAAAATTGTGCTAGTATTACAAAGGACGAAACAAACATGTTCATATCAGATCTTAAATCTCCAAGAAGAAAATTTATCCAAGGTAAAAAATGATGCTTAAGGGTTTAAGCAAGACAAATACTAGTTTATGATCTTGATAGACCAAAGTAAACTTGGATGAAATAAATAGATCTAAAGTAGCCCAATCAATCAACAAACGTTTTTAGATCTAACCAACAAAATAAAGTTCCCAATAGTTCTATATGAACCAGCAAGGTAAATATGATAGATTTATATGTATCTCTATATATAGTAGTATCTATATAAAGTATATAACTCTCTCTCTCTCTCTCTCTCTCTCTATCTCTCTCTCTCTCTCTCTCTCTCTCTCTCTCTCTCTATATATATATATATATATATATATATATATATATATATATATATATATACTAGCGAAATGCCCGTGCCTGAAGGCATGGCGAAAATTTTCAAATTTCTAATCGTAAAATGGCAAAAAATTCAAAGTAGGTAATTGCAAAATGAAAAAAAATTCATTCCCTCAACCAACCAAAGTGTAATTTTGAAAATATAAAGTCGTGCATAATGTAATTAATGAATATTTTATACATTATAAGTGTAAATAAATTAGAAAGTTGTGCTTAATTTCCTCTATTAGTAGGAGAATCTATGTTGTAAAAGAAAAAAAATACTTACCAAGTCAAAAAAAATTATTTTACTACCAAATTGGTGTAAATAATTTAGAATTTTTGGGCAAAATTCACTTTTTTTATAAAAATATTCACCTTTAAAAAAAATAGAATATATTCAACGATACTAACAGTACTAATTGTCGAAGTCGGGCCTCGTCTAAACCACATCATCAATTTAAAATAAACCACAAATATGAGTACACAACAAACTATTATTGATAAAAAAAAATCTCAAGTAGATTTTACTGAGTGGTAAATCTTCTACGCAATAATAAGTTCAAGGCTTATTACATTCACTAACATCTGTATGGTAGTCAAAATTGTTAACTAAGTCAACTGATATTTGCTTGGAATATCAAATAGGAATATGACAGTATTAGAGTCGTATCAGGTATCCATATCCGATACTCCCATGCTCGAACCAAGCTATAGTATTCGTGCTTCTAAGGTTTGGAAGGATCATCTTTGTCATACCCCCAAGGTTGTACAACTACAGCTATTCCAAGACATTTATGATAATGTTTTGGCCACCTGTAAATTAGTCAACTTAAAGCCACCGGTAATCATTCCATATGGTAAAACACATTCCAAAAGCCAAACTATTGGGAATTATTCTACCTTTTGTCTCATCCACAAGTCTCTCGAGATCTCCACCTGCTACAAGAAACAAAAAATAACTATTATATTGAAAGTTGTGCTCATAATTTCTAGATCAATCATAAGGTTTCTAATTCTTGAGGTCTTTGAAAACCATTTTTTTCATTTCTCAAAGTAGAAAGATGCACGTTCAAATTCGCCTTTCACATCATCAAAGTAAAAATTGAGAGGAAAGCAAAATAATTATATCAAAGAAGTTGAATAACCAAGTTCTAAAGTTCAAAATGGTGTGGATGTTTAACTTAACTGGCGCCAATGAACTAATAGTGGGGTAAGCAACCTGCCAAAGAATAGGCTCAATAATGTATATTGAGCTCTTATAGACTTAAACTCCACATTTTTTGTGCAATTGTAGAGAGGAAATCCGAGGTTCACTTTAAGTGAAGAACAAAACACAAAAGAATGCAATCCAAGATACTAATTAGGTCAGGGAAGATAGACAGGTATAGCAGGAAGTTGGACTCCCAAAAGTTTAGTTAGAGATATCCTCGACAGTGCTTTTATTGGCAGTGGTTTCGATTAGATTATTTGGACTAAATGTACTCTACAAACCTGCTATACCTGCTACAATGCCAATAAATGAAGATGAATTCTTAAGAAATGAAGAAGAACTGAACTTAATAAGTCATATTTTTCTGTTATTTGGACTCGATTTGGACTGAACTTAATAACCTGCTATACGTGTTATTTGGACTCGTTTGGCCATTTTCAATACTCCTTAAACTTATAATAAGTAATATTTTTTCAGAGGACTACTGGAAATATGGCATAATTACTCTAGGGGGAAGAGATACAGTGGGCTTCAAATTAAATTTCTTTGACACCGTTCAGCTGATGAACGAACATCGATGTTATTAGCTTTCGAAATCCTATTAAAATGGAACCAAGTAAACAATTCAGTTTATAATTAAACAATATACTATGGTATCTCTCAATTCAATCTATAACTAACAATTCAGTCTACAACTAAAGAATATTAAGTCAATAACTAAACAATATACCATATACTTTAGATATGTTACATGATTGCCTATAACTAAAGAATTCAGTCTCATATAAAAAGTTTTCAATAACTACTTACCCCTTTAATTTTTGGCTGGATATATATTTCTTGGTAGAATTTTTTTTTATTTAGGTGCGGTGATGGCTCTGTTTTCTGCAGAATTCAGTCTATTGCAGCAGTTAGACAATAATGTGTTATATGTTAAGAAATTTAAAAAAAAAAAGGAAAGCGTTCAGTAGTTATGAATAGCCTACTTGACATTAATCAAGAAGCTCACAGGGTAAAAAATGATCTAAAAGAAGCTAAAATTTATAAGTACTTCAATCAGAAATAATCAAAATGATGTAATAATGGTGGGCAAGCTAAGTTATATTAATTGTGGAATACAAAATGAGGGAATACAAAATGTATAGTCCCGACACTAGGTGCGGCTGGCTTTTATTCCACTTTAACTTTCATATCAGAAATGTCGACTTGGCAATCTAATCCCCAACACTCGGTGTGATGAAATTAGTGACCTTAGCCATGAGTTTTATCCAAAGTCAATATCCTTTGGATCCGATCCATAGGAACATCAAGTGTAAAAGATCCAAACGATCTAAAGTAAAAAAAGGTATGAAATTAAACAAAAATTATCTACAGTAAAAAAAGGTGAAAAATCTTGATAAGCACTCTCTCATTCAAGGGCTTCAAATACTTAACATCATCTGCCTCAAGAATACCAACAATGTACTTCAATTTCGGCAGACTTACAATACACACCTTGGGTACCAGTCTACATAAAATTGTTATTCGGTCAGCACCTAGAGAGGAAACAAATAGTTTTAGGTGTATTAACCATCGTAAGTCTACACGAAAGACAATCATGTACATCACAGATCGATCCCCATACCACTATGGATCAACAACACTGCTCGCTGGACAACACTGCTCACTGGATCAACACTGCTCACCAAGAGAAATCTAAAGGATAGAAAAATACCACATCAGTGGAGATTGAAGTAAAACAATAAAAAAATACCACATCAGTGAGGCTAAGACTCTTAGGAATTCCTAAATAATGCATACACACACTTACGAATTCCTAAATAGAGTTATTTGGCAAATCTAACATACATTTTACACGAACTAACACATAAAGGCCAAGAAAGAAAATACTAAAGCTTATAAAACACATGAAACAGATTACATAGTCATTTGCCCAAGTTATAGAGAAATGTCAACGAAAAAAAGTATCTCAAAATATCATTCGTTTATTTTCATAAATGATTTAACTCAACAAAATCCCCAAACTTTAAAAAAACTAATGAATATATACCTACCAATTAGTTTAATTCAACTTGATTCTCACTCTTCAGTGCGAAATCAATGTTCTATAAATATGCACCCAATCCCAGCAACGTCTAAATCCGATACAGTGTGTACCTGTACATTAGAAAAAAGGCATACCATGTAAGAATATTGTGAAGTTAAACTCTATAACATCCATATCCACGCACTCATAAGACGCAATTTGCAGAGAAAAATATATGCATAACTTTAAAATGAGTGAAGAAAATTTAATTACCATGAAAATGCGGTTATCAAACATAAAGCCAAAGTTGTACGTAACAATCAACTATGCTAAACAGGGGGTAACCTCCAATAAGAAATATTTGATCTCACTCATATGTTTTTTAAGTTTTAAGTAACTTAACATTCCCAAAATGGGCATTTAAACAATTAAGATGCTTCAATTAATATTTAGTCCTAACAATTGATTTATATGTACTCAAATTATTTTAGGATATATACGATTAGGTTCCTAGCAGGACCTAACCGTGTACATATAATGGGGAACGATGAACACTGCCTAGCAGTAGTTAATCAATGTATCTTTAGGACTGTTATCTCTTAAGAATTAATCCTAACTGAGATGGAGTCTAACAGTCTTAACGGTAGGATCGATTTGAACCTAAGTGATAACTGTTTTGATATCAAACTATTTATCTTGACAGAGTTACAATGCAACAAACTCACAAAACTTAATATAATCCTTGATTATATATAATTGATCAATAAAAAGCAAGGTGTTTATCAAAAGCACCAAATAAATTCTGATATCTAATTAACGAAGGCGGATAGCACGGCTATTGAAATTCTATCAAGTAAAATCTTGAATGATATCTATTAATATAAATGTAAAAGAGACTAACATACATTGGTGTGCAATTCATTCAACTTAAATGGAAATCACACATGCTATAGACAGAGTAGAGACCATTACTGATCGCAATATACGAACCCGAAGCAGTTGATTAAATGGAGCTCTGACCATGACCTGTAAGCACAAAGCAGGTTGGTAGCTAAACACAAAGTAAGTGAACTTAAAATCTAATAATCCATCTATAGGTTCAATTGTACATAATGTTTCCTGATCTTATTTAAGTGATGCACACATGATTCTAATAAGCCAGGTAAAAATGTGAAATTTCAACTTATTTCCGTGATGCACACATGGTTCTAATACATTGAAGTTTCCTCATTTTAAAATTAACAACCTTGATAAATTTCATACTCAATATACAATATACAATGAGTAAACCCGAGTTGAGCTATATGGTATGAGCTGGACATAAGGTATGATACATATATCAAAAGAAAAATAAATAACTAAAATAAACTGGCGATGTATTTGCATCTTTAACATTCTCATGTGAACAAAAGCAACCATTATGTTAGTATATTTAAAGATAGCATCAACAACCATAATTATCAAATTCAAAAGCCATTAACGGTCATAGGTAGCTGTTGTAGCATTTATCCGAGTTGCAAAGGGGACCCCTTCCCAAATGCTTGTTCCTAAATTATAAACGTAGATAAACTCGACCATAGGAAACTGTTGTAGAATCTCAAATGAAAGATGCTAAAACTAACAACAGGTTATAAAAGTTTTTAACGTTATTTTGATACTTTGTTCATAAACCATTCATGAGGAAGTATACATTTCAATTTAATGGAATGGGGTCACCATTAAATATATGAAGTAAAGAATAACATAAAAAGTGTGAAGTGTAGAAGAACTCTTGAATAATATGCCCCTAAATCCACAAATTCTTGAATAACTACAGTTAACTTCTCTGTATTAGAAATTGTACCATATGTTAACATTTACTTCACATATTCCTATAAATTTAGAGATCCACACAGAGATTAATGGTTTCTTGAAGTGTTTATCCTCTTGATTTCCATTTGAGAAACACCAGAATAGTTCGAAGAACATGAAACTGAGTTGGCATTCCACACTGCATTATCTTCTATATAAATACTTAAGGCTCCTTGCTACCTTAAAAGCCATATCATCAGAGACATTAGATCGGTACAACACCACCTAATTTATTATAAAAAGTCATCAGGAATCTTGATGTATATACACAAAAAAAACATCACATAAATGTAATAAGCTACTGATTAAAAACTATCCAAATGCAATTAACTACCATTATCCACTCACCCGATTAAACAATATTAACTGCATTGTGTTTGTCATTCTAGTTCCAACTTTGGTCATTAAATTACTTTCATCATCAATAAAAGTATAATTTTCAGTTATTCTAGTTTCAACTACCAGGGTTGTGAAGAGCATTAAGTTCCAAATCATCTTCAAAGTATTTCACAGAGTTGACAACCTGAAACAAATTATAATTTTGGGCCAAAATTTAAGCAATATATATTATGTAAAAAAAAGTAATCATTATAGAGAATAAACATCAAGGGGAATAACAGAAAATCAAGGATCTTTTGTCGAGTAGGCCTTATCAGAAATGAAAAACAAATTGTCAACAACAGGGATAGAAACTTCCTCATATTTGCAAGATAATTGCAAGGCAACCAAACAAATTAATTGCAGCTTCTTTCTCACCACTCCTTTCTTAGCTAGAAATCTGTCTATGGGATTAGCTGTCAGAAATAAAGTGTCCTCCCGGAGTTCGAATTTGTGGTGTACCTGTATAATGTGAACAAATGGGATTATGAGTGATCAATAAAACATTTAAGGTCAACCTTCTTCCTATTTGATTCATTACAGGCATTACATAATTGGATACAGTTTTTACACCTCAATAAGCCAGTCAATTAGTATTCATCTCGTCATTAATGTCACACTATTGTGACATATAGTTTGATGAAACCCCGTTAGGCATCTGAAAAGGATAAACTCCTCTATCTTGCACTGCTCTGCAAAATATACTCAAAGGAGTTTTTCAGCATGAAAGTGTATGAGGTGGATGACTTAACTAACTATAATTATTTTTGTTTGGTGTCATATAAAGTTATATGAGAGAAGGCATGAGGACAAATTTTGAAGCAATCCTACTGGTCAGTCATTTTCATCTTTACCCAATATCACTGTAAACAGTAATACTCCATTTGTAAATTAATAATTGATGGTTTATAGTCAAATAGTTTTAGAAAGTTCTTAAAACTTAACCATTAGTTTGGGTCATATAAAACTTCTTTTGCTTCTATATGACATCATTAAGTTGTATTTGGGTGGCTTGCAGGTAGGTCTGTGTGCATTTTGGTTTGGGGGCAGAGGAATATCGGGTGTGTTTTAGCTGGGTAGGTTTGGGTTGGTATATCTATGCTAACATACACGGTAAGAGGGGGTCTCGGGTGAGGATAGGAGAAAGAGAAATGGGTCCCGTTTTGTGGTTTCAATTTGGTTTTGGTTGAGGTCAGATTAGATATGCTACTTGTTATAGCAGGTAGCATGGTAAGAAGGGGGTTGGTGCATCAATGGGCATAGGTTCGGGGATTTTAGTCAGGTAGTGGATAGCATGGAGTTGTGCGTGTCTGCTGCATTATAGCAGCAGGTTGTGGGGAAATGTACAATTGTGGGTGAGGGTTTTCAATTCTGCAATTGCATTACCTTCCACCGCATCCTTTTCCATTCTCGAAATAGCATCATAAAGTCACTTTATGATTACATGCTGAGCCATAGAAAATACCATCAGACCCACATAATCACCCTTGCAAACAAATCGATAAAATGTATGAGCACTGAGTACGGTGTACGCAGAAATACAAAAAAAAAATAGTATTGCAGATCTATTCCAGTACGTATAAGACCAAAATAGATCTATTGTAGATCTAGAAAACATAATAAAATAATTAGAAATGTAAAACAACGCAAGTAAGAACAAAATATAACCCAAAATCGAACAAAAAAAATGATCATTAAACCCAAGACATACTATTTGAGAGTGCACTGAAGCCATACACACTGCTATCTCTAAGAAGCATCTGATAAGATGAATATCCAAACAAAATACATATGCCATACAAAATACATAATTAAATGAATATGAAAGAGAGAACATACCTTCGATTTACACAACATATAAGATGTTTTATTTCCACCGGAAGAAGCTGTAAATGCAAAAAGAAAATATTAAATAATCAATCGAACATATTTTTAAATGAAACCATTTCACATTCCACTATATTACTGAATGAAATTCCAAGAATAAAAAATTCAAATTATTAACAAATAATCAATTAGTTTGGCCTGTTCACCAATTTTAACTTAAATACAGAGACTATAGAGAACAATATACTCACCTCGGTCATGTGGCCAAATGGAGCTCTCACTGTGACATGTAAGCACAAAGAGAAACTATAAGTCATTCATAATTCGGATTAACACATAACAACACCAATTTAGTAAATGCATAACGAAATACACCAATCGGGTCTGAAACAGAGGGAGAGGAGAGTATACCTGAGATGTGTTCAACACGAAATTAAAGATAAACCAAATTAGTACCTGGTAAGCCAAAAAAACACACAAATAAGCCTTGTAAGTAGGATCTTGTCAAAATAATACACAAATAAGCCTTCTAGAAAACCCTAAAATAGTGAAAACATCAAATGAAGGGTCTTACTTGAGAGATTTGAACCAAACAAATGTACAAATCAATAAAACCCTAACAAAGGTGCAAACATAAAATGAGGGGGGTTACTTGAGAGGTTTGAACCAAACAAACGTAAGAATCAAACCTAATTTGAACAAAAATAAAAATTGAAAACAGATCGGTGAACAAAAACTTAATCAAAACTAAAATTAATCATAAACCCAAAAGAGGAATATACCATAAGGTCTAAAGGAAAATCCAAACCTCATTTATTCTGGTAAGAAGAAGATCAAACCTCCCTCCGTGGCCGAGAGAGAGAGAGAGAGAGAGGGGGAGAGAGGATTTATGGCTGAGTGAGTGTGTCCTAATTCGTTGTGATACGATTCGTAGAGAGAGAAGTGTACTCGGTGTTGTCAAAAAGGTTACAAAGTGTTAATTTCCAAATTTATCCGTGTATTTGAATTTTGGGTAAGAGGAGGAGAGGAAATGAAGTATTAAAAAAGAGGGGGAATCTAAATATTTAAGGGGTAAAAATGGTAAGAGGGGTATTTTAATTTTAACCATTGGATTCTTGCATTGGTGGCTCAATCCTAGCACTTATTAAGTTATCTCTTTATGGAATAGTGTCAAAATTTTTACTCCTTATTATATATATATATATAATAATGCTCTTGTGCGGATTAGTCCGCATTTTAATAATGCGGACCAGACATGTGTCACCTAACGGTATGCCTAGAAATTATCGCCTAAATTATAGGCACGCTCTCTCTCTTTTCTGGGTTCACCATTAGGTGACACATGTCCAGTCTGCATTCTTAAAATGTGGACTAGTCCGCAAAAGAGCAAGACTATATATATAGCCTCTAACAAATTCAGATGCCGGAAAACAAACTCAGCACACCGGAAATCAAAAACTCCTAAACAAACACCTCCAAAATCGGCCACCAAAACTCCCATCGGAAAAGATCAACCTGAAAAAATGCAGATCCAACACAACACCAATAAAAAAAACGTCACCCCAAAATCGATCCAAGAGAGCGAAATCGTGTCTTCCAAACCCGTACCTTCGGCCAACACGTATAACCCCAAAAATGGTTCCCCGGCCCGTAAATCCCTTAAAGCTTCAAACAAAAATGGTAGTGAAAAACATGTGAGAGAGAGAGAGAGAGAGAGAGACAAAATGGAGAGCTTTGAAATGTTGGCAGATGGGTGTATTTTAAAAGAGAGAACAAAACATATAACCCCAAAAAAAATAAAACTCAAACGACTCTCAACACCAAAAGAACACGCCAATAGGCATGGAGTCACACAAAGCCTCGAAATCATAAATGGGTTTGAAACAAAATCAACAACACAAAATAAATAATGCGGTGTCAATTAATGTTGTGTTAAAAAATGTTAATTAAACAAAAAATATGTTTAATTAATGGAGTTTATTTTAACACATAAAAAAATCAATGCTTAAATTATATAAGGTAAAAAAATATTATATATTAAGTCAAATAAAATATAAGACTTACAATATAAAATATAATTTTAAATAAACTTTATCCAACAAGTCAAATAGGATAGAACAAAAAATATAGATACAAAAAAAAATTGAACTCATATATGAGAAAAATATAGATACAAAAGAAATTGTATGATACCCAAAATAATTTGTACACTACGCAAATGTTATTTTTATCGAAAAATAATTTATATAATAAATCAATATAGAAAAATATGATTTAAGATATAAAAAATATATTTTAATAAAAAGAAAAAAATGCAGGAGCAAAGCAGGAGCACCAACAAAAAAATGTTTGTCTCAAAATTGAGCCAACACAAAAAGAATGAGATTTTCAAATATTTCTTATAACTTTACGGCGCTGACCCGAATCATATAAAATGAATCATATAAAACTATTTTTTAGGTATTCATAGGCAGGAACTACAGGGTTGGTGAGATTCAAACCTACAACTCCACCACTTTCCAGTCTTTTCAGTTGATTCCTAAGTTAGGTTGTTATTTATTTTAATACTTCACTCAATTACTTTTTCAAAAAATTTATGGACCTTGTGCCCTTGTTATTTTTATTCAGTTGGTTCTTTTGAAGGTTTTCAGTTTTGTAATGTTGGATGACTGAGTATTTATTCTAGTTTTTATTTACCGTTTAGTTATCGCATGTTGTGGATGTATTTAAAATCACTTCAATTATTTTATTTGTTTGCTGTTAAAAATGATATAAATTGTTTAATGCGTTGTATCTTCAGCATATTGAAACGGCTAAGTTACTCCTTAACCATTCTAGTAGACCATTTCCATGCTATTGTTTTCATGAGTGAGGAAGTAATCCAAATTTTGATCTAAAATGGAATCCTCTGTGACTATCTTTGTTGCTAAAGGGGTATCATGATGATAAAGTCTATTCCAATTCACATAACTATTTTAAATGAATTAGAATGATGGGGGGGGGATGGGGATCTGGCATTGGAAAATCTGAACTAGCTCATTCAAAGTGAAGGATTCAATTGAGGAGATATGGCATTTTCCTAGAAGTTAATAGAGTCTCACCTTATATAATAAGCGGATGAACTTTAAGGAGTCTAAATATTTTCATAAAAAGACCCAGAAGAAAGGTTGCAAAAGAATTTAGAAATGTCAGAAGCTTGAGAGTTTTTTAAAAATTGAGTAGAGAAACACAAAGGGACCGTTTAGTTGTGAAAAACTATTTTTCCTTATTCAATGACACTTTTTGCTCTATATCTTTGCCAATGGGATATTAAAATGGGAAGGAGGAGTGAAAAACTGTTTTTCCACTTATAAAATTCTAGAAAACATATATTTTATGATTTTCATATTAACTTAAGTTGAAAAATAATTTTCCATGAATTTTCATTCCTATTCCTATTTAGAGAGCATACTTTGCCAAAATATAACACAAAATATGACAAATGAAAATAGAAAACTCTTTTTTCACAACTAAACGGCCCCGGAGTGTTTTCATTATATTAAGATTCAATTGTAACGTCACACATGATCCAACATTTTAGAGAAAACTTATTTGCTTTATGGACATGTCTAGTCCATGCGTCTGCAAATCATAACTATAGATTAATCTCTATTATACCTCTAATATAATAGTATTAGATGCGTTAATACAAAATTAATGCATACAATAATTTACACACTTCTCTCTCCTCTTTAATACTTCTCAATATAATCATTGTATCGTTTTCCCTTTATGAAAATCAAAAGACACCCAGATTAGAAACCAAATTACCGATCCCAGGTCCTTAACTTTTACATCTCTTTAGTTTCAAACATTTAATTTAGTTAACTCTTTAGGCTCACCATGTTTCCTAGATTTCCGAACCTTTCTTTTACCTTTTTTTCGCTAAATTTATTTTTTGTATCTCTCTCTTCGTTTGGTGATATTCCTGCTGGGCTTTGCAATTCACTTCTGAGGGCGTTACTGGAATAGGAGCAATAGGATTTGGCTTGAGATTTTCTTAAAGAGATTCAATGCCCAGGGTTGGGTTTCAATACCTCAATTCTCAACTTATTTGTCCACAAATACTGTATGACTGGAAACCTTGAAAGTGGTTGGAAATTACATATGGAAATGACAAAACATGGCATACACTATATTGGTCGATTAAATTTGCAATATATTTCTTTTAAAAGAAGCGACTCCGATATTTTTTAAAATGATTCAGATGGGTATCTCACTTGATTCAATTTCTATTAGTTCAGTTATTATTGATGGTTTCTGTAAATCGAGAAATATGGAGAAAGTAATGGGGATTTTTGAGTTTTTCAGTCTTCGCCTAAATATTTATGTCTACAACAGCTTTATTTTAACTTTATGTACAGATAAAAACATGGCCACAACTACTAAACTTTTTCATAAGATGTCAACAATTCCCATCTCCGATAATCAATCATTCTTTCACTGTATATGTATTATATGTATAATTTTCCATCATTATCTTTAGCATATCTATATTCTTGATAATTTAGGTCGCCAGGAATTGTCCAAACATCAAATATTATTTCTCTAATTTTTTTTATTTTTTGAGTAAAAATCCCCACACATAAGTCTTACAATTAACACGCAGTAGAACTACATCTATAGAAAATAGGATTTTTACATATAAATGTGAATTTTGAATATCTTTATCTACAATAATATATAATTCAATATAATTGTATAATTTTTTTATACAAGTATAACGAAATTTATTACCCACTTTAAAAAATGTCGTACTATACATTGTCGCCCACGCATCGCGCGTGTTACATGCTAGTGGTGATTATATAATGATGTAATCGTACTAATTCTTATACGTATTGGTTGTATTGTCACATTAATTGATAAGAGGTCAAGGCAAGTGCAAGCACTCCTCTCATCTTGAGAAGCCTCTAGGAATTATAGGCATCTAATGATGATAGTTTTTGGGGTAATTATTTTGAAGTTCCATTCACTTCGTCAATTATGCAAGAGATCTTTTGACTAAGTCAATGGTGTCAAAGGTCCCATTTTGCCAACTCAGCAAATTAAAATGATAAATACCCCCTCAAAATCACCCTACAGCTCTTAACGTCGTTTTTTAAAATAAAAAGAATCACAAAATCTTTAAAAGTCCATAACTTCAAATCTACAAATCCAAAATTCATAAAATTTATATATTTAGAATCTACTCGTCGAGATCTATCAAACAACACCCATATTCGATATTTTTTGACGAAAAAATCGAAATAGATAAATTTATCTGTTTCTGTAAAACCTCCAATTTTTTCGGCGAAACCTCAATTTTTTCCGGCGAAACCTCCATTTTTTCCGGTGAAAACTCTTCTTCTCCAGCTCGGGTGATGGTGACGCTGTCGCTGACCAAAAAAAAAATAAAAAAATAGACGAAGAGAGAGAGAGAGAGAGAGAGAGAGAGAGACACTTCGACAAGAATTCCGGCGGCGTCCGGCGAGATTTTTTGGTGGGCTGTTTTCGTTGAGTTTCCGGTGGGGTGGGGGTGGGGCTATTAGAGAGAGAAAGTGTGAGATCATGTGTTTATTTTTAGAGAGAGAATAAATGAGTTTAAAATGGGTACATGTGAGGGTATATTTGTCTAAATATATGTACTCTATAATGAAAAAGGACTTGGTGCATTAAAAAAATGGGATTTTGGAAAAAGGTCCTCATAGTGCTCAAAGTGTATAAAAATAGGACACTCTATATAATTTTATAAATTTAGTCCCTGTACTAAAAATAGCATGAAAAATGGTGAAAAATAGTGTCCCTGGCGCGGACCAAAAAAATAAAGGTATTGTACCAGAGGGACTAAATTTATAAATGTTATTGTACCACAGGGATTAAATTTATAAACTTGAAAAACATTGTCCTAAAAATCCAAATATAAGAAGGAACATGACTTTTACCTTAATTCTCTATTAAAAATAAATAAATAAAATTTAATACATCTTTGACCCAATAAATAGGACTAATTTTGAATTATTCCTAGTTTTTGTTATATCCATGGCAGGTTAGCTTGGTCTTGGCAATCCACGATGAAGTTTTTATAGTCTTCATTGGCATGTAGTTGACCATTATCGTTATGCCTTAGAGAAACTCTTGGATGATATCATTCATTTTATCGTTGAACGCCTCCCTTAACCACCATTTTGGAACATGGCAGTGTTATGAAACTCAGAATCCTGAGTCTTTAACTAGGACATCTCGATCCAACTCATAGGACCTAGAGTTGTTACTTGAGTACCAAGTATGATTTTCCTTTACTATAAACCTCTTAGCATCATGTCTTCTCTTTCAAGACCCTCTACCCAAGGATCTGCCACCCCATGGTAAGTCTAAAGGATCTTTCATACTCACTGTCATACGTATATGAAAATGGCGATTCCCTTTGCAAACAATCATAACTGACCACCACAAATGTGATCACTTAGCTTCGGGAGGTTCCCCTCTCAGCCCTCATTTGAGAACTCCTCGGTGCATTTATATCTTCTCTCTTTCATTCAGTTCGATTGTTTGTATATATCCAAATTCATAATGCAAAGAACAATCTATTATTTCAACCTCTGGTGATTGTCTAGGACTTTTTTCCAAAATTAGTATGAGTGTCTCCAATACTATAATTACAAGTTATGACGTAGCCTTTTGATAATTTATTTAGTGAGTTTCTAGAATGATCTGAAAATATTATAATAGTAAGTTATTGTCAATAATTAAAAGAGTGAGATATATAATATAATAGATTTTCTGTAGGTGCTGATCATGGTAACACACACAAAATATTGTTATAGTACCATTGCCATCCATAAAGAGTAAACAGATAAATAATGATGGAGGGAAATGGTGCTTTGAAATAAATAATGGAGCTAGGTTAACCGGTAAGTAAGGGCATGGATATGACAAAAATTGGTGATAACTGCACTTTATGCAAATTCAACCACATAGTGGACAAGAATAGTGTATGGGAGGCCGTGGTCTGTAGACAAAAAATTAGCCCTGTTACAAGAACTAGACGGAGAGGGAACAACCATGGAGATGGAGTTCTGATGGACCCCCTTGTAAGTTTGTGTATTAAAACTTCCTTTAAACAGAATGGAGGAAGTGACAGGTAGAAAACTGGGAAACAAGATCGATAAATTTGTAGCGGTTGATTTATCAAAAGATGGGATTGGGCGTGGGTGCTTCCTTCGGTTTAAAGTATTACTTGATGTAACGAAACGCATTTTACGTAGCACTATTGTAAATATTCTGGAGCAAGATCAATATGAACGTATACCCACCTTTTTTTAATTTTGCGGTTGTATCGGTCACCACGACAAAAAATGTGAAGCGAGAGTTGCAGTGGATGAAGACCTCTCAATGCGCCTGCGCTATGGAGATCACACAAGGCTTCATGTCAATGAAAGTGTGCGGACAAGATACCAAAAACCTTCAAACTTCGAAACGGATGGCAGAAAGGTGGTGATCGATGCTGGGTCCTGCCGAGCTCAATGAATATTCTCAATTGGAACTGTCGTGGGTTGGGGAACCCTAAAGAGTTAGCTCGTAGGGAAAAACCCCAAATTATGTTTTTATGTGAAACAAAATTGAAAGCAAAGGAAATGGAGTACGTTTGGGTCAAAATAAGGATGTCTCATTACTTGTCTATTGACAATGTTGGGTGGTTTGACACTCCTTTGGAATGACAGCTTAACTATTAACATGCAAAGCTACTCTCTCGACCATGTGGATTCTTTTGTGACGGACAGTTCGGTGCATGGGGTTTGGCATTTAACCAGATTCTATGGGTTTCCTGAGGGTAGTAAAAGGAAATTTGGTCCGGGCTTACTAAAAAGGCTCAGTCATGGATTAATTTTTATTTTGTAAAAATTATCACACAAATAAGAATATTTATATTGAATTATCAAAAATTATAAATATTAATTTTACGAAAGCGTACCTTAATTCATGATAGAAAGTTAAAATATCTGAGTCTGAGGTCTTATTCTCTTAAAGATCAATACTTTTATTTCCTCTCTAAATTTCTCTCTAACAATGGGAATCAGAAGATTGGTGTTGTGTGATCTGGGGACCATGACCCCTGTTTATAACATAATCGTGTCTTTTTATATTTCGTATATTTCTATTTTAACTCATAATAAAAATAGAAATTACGCTTGTCTCTACACAATAAAACTCACCCTTAGTAACGCCCAAAAACTTAAATTAATCACTTTAATTGGCCTACTTTTATTTGATAGCCTATAATTCATATTTATTTTATATATACGCCCATATATTAAATTTTACACTAACAATCTCCCACTTAGGCTATATATATATATATATATATATATATATATATATATATATATATATATATATATATATATATATATATATTAACTTTATAAATTTGAATTATAGTTTATGAGCTCATGAGTTTTAGCTATCAAAACTTTATGTATCTTAACAATCTTGTCCATTAATTACACCAATATAGAATCAAAGCGATCGTCATTACATATTTCGTAAGTAGACCCATCAATGATCACATATATCAATGCAACTAATGACAAAGATCAAGTGTGGACGTGTAGCATGGAAATTTCATGCAATGTGATCTTAAAATGCCTACTTTCAACTGGTTCTCCTTAAACCTTAGTGATATCAAATCATATAAAGTCAGAGTGAATATAAACTTAATACTTTACTGCAGTAAATAACCATACAATATCCATTAAATCAAATATGTCTATGAAAGCATATAAAATACAAACTCTCACTAAACTGATATATCCTGAAAAGAAATTACACCCATATGAGCAGTGTGCTCATGAAAGACCTTGGGTGGTAATCCCTTAGTCAGCGGATCCGCAATCATGGAGTTTGTTCCAATGTGCTCTATAGATATAAGTCCACTCTGAACTCTTTCTTTTACAACTAGGAACTTAATGTCAATAAACTTTGACTTCGTAGAACTCCTATTGTTCTTGGAATATAGTACTGCTGATTTATTATCACAAAATAACTTAAGTGGTATTTCAATGCCATCCACAATATGCAGCCCCGTGACAAAATTTCGCAACCATATTCCTTGATTGGACGCCTCATAACAAGTTACAAACTCAGCTGCCATGGTGGAAGAAGCTATAATAGACTGCTTAACACTCTTCCACGATACAACACCTCTAGTAAGTAAGTAGATATAACCTGAAGTAGATTTCATGCTATCTTGGCATCCAGCAAAATCGGAGTTAGAATATCCGATGATCTCTAACTGTTCTGACTTCCGATAGGTGAGCATGTAGTCTTTTGTTCTCTGTAAGTACCTCATGACTCGCTTGGCTTCTATCCAATGATCTTTTCCAGGATTACTTAAGTATCTTCCCAACATGCCAACAATGTACGCAATATCCGGACGCGTACATACTTGAGCATACATAAGACTTCCTATTGCTGACGCATAAGGAATCTTTTTCATCTCCCGAATCTCAAAATCATTCTTGGGACATTCACTGAGACTAAATTTATCTCCTTTAGCTACAGGGGTATCACCTGGTTTACAATCATGCATGCCAAATCTTTTAAGAACTTTCTCGATATATCTCTTTTGTGATAAACTAAGTGTACTCCGAGAGCGATCTCGGTGTATTTGTATACCCAACACAAAAGAAGCGTTACCAAGATCTTTCATCTAAAATTTCTTTGAAAGAAATCTCTTGGTTTCGTGCAACATACCTATATCAGTAGTTTATATTTTAAGATGGAAAGAAATGGATTTACTTGGTTTTATTAAAATTGGAAATGTTTTGACACCTAGCTTAATTTTATATTAGGGGATTAATATGTTAAAAAGTTTTTCGACAGTGATGCTGAGAATGAACCAACTGAATATCCTGTTTTAAATTGGTAGAGGACTGATCACCCTATATTTAATTGGGCGAGGTGTCACATATTCTACCAAAAGTTGATTCCATGTAGCTTGGGATACTGATATTATCAATGGAAAACAACGATTTTCTAGTTCATCATCTCTCTCCAAGATGCATAAATGGAATAAAATTTGGAAGGATTTGGAGCTGAATAAAGTGAAGCATTTTATCTACCGACTTTGCATAAACCCTCTCTATACATGAGAGAATTTTCAAAGACGAAAAATGAATACCCTTAACTCTTCCTGGTGTGTGTCTAATGATGATAGTGATTATGCGGATCATATTTTTAAAATGTACCCATTGGCAATTAAAGTTAGGGGTGTGCATAAGCCCGAATGGACCGAAATAACCGAACCGAATCGAATCGAAATTTGCGAGTTTTTATGAATGCGGTCCAAAATTACCTAGGACCTAATAAATCGGTCCGGTCTCGGTCATGGGTCTTAAAAAGCGGGTCTGGACCGGACCGGACCGCATTTATTAAATATATATATTTTTTAATTTAGTAAATTATACGCATGTTGTCTGCCTTGTGCCTTGCAACAAGTTGAAGTTACTAATCCTAAATCTCTTCTTTTCTCTCACTCTCTAGAGCCGTCATCAAACCCCTAAATGCTCCCAACCCAATTTAACCCAATACATAATCGATCTCATCTCTCTATCTCTTTAGGCAGATGCTGTTAATTCTGGCAGAGGTAGTGTCCATGGTATTTATTCTCTCTATAGACATTATTCCAACAATCTATGTTGATATGTTTAGTTCATTTTTTAGATTTATTATGATTTTATTATGGAAAAAATCAACTGCAGCCTACAAGAATCATTCAAGCTTTGTCTTAAAAAGTGGAGATCCGATTGGACTTTTTGGATTGTTCGAGTCTCATGGAGGATTTACAAACCCTAATCAAATTTTCTATTCTCCCCACTCTCTTCACTTACAGGTCAGTCACCCAAGTCAAACTAATATATTTTTTTGTTGATTATTGGAATGTAATTATTTATTTATGGCTATGCAAACAAAAAGCTATTGGTGGTGAAATTGTAAATAGGCTTGATTGGTTGGAAATTAAGTGGATGATGACTAAAAACAATATGCTTGAGTTGAATGTACTTAGGTAAAAGTGGACCAAAGTTCAGATTGTGGATTACTTGTTAGAATTGGTAATTGCCCAGGTAGGTAAATGCTAGATTTGCATAGTTAAATCGTTAGTAGTCATATAGGTGACATGTTAGTAGTCTGATAGATTTTCATTAAGTTAAATTGTTAGCAGTCAGATAGGAGTTTTTTATGGGAAGGACACTCATATTCACAACAGGTATCATATTTTTTTTTGTGTGAATTTTTTTTTATCACATTATTATTTTTGAGTTTTTTTCTATTATTGTGAACTTCTGATATTATTTGTTTATGGACCGAATGGGACCGAGACCGAACCGCTTGAAAATCGAATAGGATCGAGCCCAATTATTCCGGTCCGATATCGATCCATAATTTTTTAAGATCGATTAATACGATCCGGTCCTAAAAATATCTCAAAACCGGACCGAACCGGACCGCGAACACCCCTAATTAAAGTACTAAATTTTTTTGTTCGAACTCGGAGTTTTTGGGTGCTTTTAATGGTGATCTGAGGAATTGGGTCTTTTCCTTGGTGGACAATTTAAAAAACGATCACTTTGATTTTGTGTGTATTACGTTGTGGGCCTTATGGACTAATAGAAATAATATTTTTCAGTTAATAAAGTTGAGAAAACTTACGGTTTGATTTTCAAAATTCCTAAAGCGTTAAATGAATACATTAATGACCACAACCACAACAAAAATTAGTTTGATGGAAGGAAGACTATTGTTTCAGGCTCTGCCAAAGTTAATTTTGACGCTACAACACTATACCAAATCTGCACTATTGTCACGGTCATTGACCTTGACAAGTTGGACTTGTCAAGGTCAATGACCGTGACAATTCGGGACGAGACAAGTTTTTTTGTCACGGACGTGTCACGATCATTGACAAGTTCGTTAAAATTGTCACGGTCGTGTCAAGGTCATGGATCGTGACAAGTTTAGTCACGATTAATAACCGTGACAAATCCGTGATAATATCTAAAAAAATTATCACGGTCAATGATCGTGACACGTCCATGACAAGATTTGTCAAGGACTTGTCACGGTCAATAACCGTGACAATTCTGGGCAGAATTTCAAAAAATTCTGCTATGCAGTATGGTCACTGCCACTGCCAAGCAGTATATTTGTAAATGTTATAACAACGTTGGTTGTACCTATTCAAATATCATATATCCAAATAAACTAATGATAGTGCAAATATATATTCATGACGATATAATCTAAATATTCAAAATAGAAATAATATACATGACGATATAATCCAAATATAATTAAAATGGACAAACTTAAAAATAATGTTACTACGTGTCTTGGGTAAATGTGAGGAGGTGAGTTGGCCACACGATATACAAATTGACACACCCACTAATATACATCGTGCCGCATTGTTCGCGCTTTGGACTCGATCCCTTGAAGCGCACGTCCATGAACTATTCCACCCTCGACGATATTCGGGTCCCTCAACCCCTGCCCTATCCACTGGCCATCAAATACATCCAATATGAACACGCTCGGCCAAACAAGTGTCTACAATGGTCTGGGAAGGGAGCCAAATAAGGAAGTGGATCATCGAAATACGCACATGACGGTGAAGAAGCAGTGAGGTCCACATCCTCGTCCTCCTATGCCTCCTCCTCCTCCACCGCCTTCTCCTTCCCTTTCCCCTTCCCCTTACGGTCTCCGCCCAACGTACGCTTCATGAATGCGTACATATCTTGGACCGTTGCCTCCAAATGGGACAGCTTCGCGTCGTGTGAATCCACCGTTTGAGCCAACCCGGTGTCGCTTGTCTCCAATCCGATGACCCTAGATTTGGCCACCCACGAGCTCACCCCCCTTGCCCTCCCCTTGCGATCAGAGCCAAGCACTTGGCTGAGTGCGTCTGTGGACAAAGACGCTTTGTCGGCATCAGACTGTGACTCATGCACTTCCTTAAGCTTTGTCTGAAACGACAAAAAGCACATGATTAGTAAAATAAGTAAACTAAAAAATTATAACGTACACTACACCAAAATGGCCAAATTGTCACCTTTCAGCCGGCCACCCTTGTCAAGGTCATTGACCGTGATAAAAAACACACGTTTTGTGTCACGGTCATTGACCTTGACACGACCGTGACAAAGAGTTGTCACGGTCAATGACCGTGACAAGGCCGTGACAAATTTACTTGTCACGGACTTGCCACGGTCAATGACCTTGACACGACCGTGACAATGTTTGCAGCAAAAACCCTTTCCCCATTCTTTTTTCCCTCCCGCGCCATCCCTCCCTCTCTCTCTCTCGACGCTGCTCTCTCTCTCTCTACTTTCAGGTTTAATTCTCTCTCTCTCTCTCTCTCTCTCTCTCTCTCTTTCTCTCTCCCATTTATATATATGTTTGTGTGTATATATATGTGTGCATGTATGTATATATGTGCGTGTGTGTGTGCGTGTGTGGGGGGTGGGGCAGGGTGGGGGTAGGGGGTTAAAAATGTAAATAAATAAGTTATTTTCTATAAATTTCCAAAAATAATATCCAAAAATGTAAATGTAAATAATATCCAAAAATGTAAATGTAAATAATATCCAAAAATATTGGATAACAATTTATGTTCATTCAAAATAAATAAGTAATTTTCTACAAATTTCATAAAAAAATGAAGGGCGGCTTAATATGTGATTTAAGTGTGAAATAATTGCTATATACTTATACTAATGGAGAAAAAAACCATATATGGCATTTTTTTGTTGACTTTATATGGTGAAATAATCACATGACTTTATATCCATCAAATAAAAGCATGAAAACTAAAAAACTACAATAAGGGTTAAAATGGCATCCGAAGTTGCTAAAAGCATGAAAAATAAAATATTTTTTAAGATTTGTGGTGAATAACTAAAGTTAAAAAAAGTATTACTTTAGTCATTAAATTACTTTTTGAATTCGGGTGATGCGCATAAATTTGTAGTAATTGTCTTATAATAAAGATCAATTAGTCTATGTTGTTGAAAATTTTGATAAAATTGGTGAGCCATTCATATTTTAAAAATGTTGCTTTTATTGCGAATGTTATTTTATCAAAGTATTACTTTGTCACAATTAATTTATATGCCTCAAAGTTATTTTATCACTCTTAGTTTATATTTGTGATAATACTTTATGAACCACAACTTTAGGTTGATTATTTAAGAACTTAAACTTCAAGATACAAAAAATAATTCTATAGAACAGCTTAGATATCTTAACAAAACACATATCTAACAATGAATATGATTTATAAAAAGCACAAAACAATAGTAGAAATTCAATACATGAAATTAACATTGAGATTATTTTAAATAGACAGTCACTATTGTGTGTGTGTGTGTGTGTGTGTGTGTGGTGCGTGGGGGGCTATTGTGTGTGTGCGTGTGTGTGTGTGTGTGTGTGTATGTGGTGAGTGGGGGTGGTGGTGGTGTGTGTGTATGTGGTGAGTGGGGGTGGTGGTGTGGTGTGTGTGTGTGTGTGTGTGTGTACGATTTCTGCTCTCTCTCTCTCTAAGGTATATTTTTTTTCCTCTCTTTCTTTTTCATTTCTATATGTATGTGTATGTGTATGTGTATGTGTGTATATATATGTGTGTATATGTATATGTGTATGTGTGTGGTGGGGGAGGGGGGAAGGGGGAAGGGGGTAATGGGGGTGGGGTGGTGCAGGTGTGGTGGGGGGAGGGGGTGGGGTATGTCTATATGTGTGTGTATGGTGGTGTGTGGTGGGGGAGGGGGGTAGTGGGGGTGGGGTGTGGTGGGGGGAGGGGGTGGGGGTGGAATTTTCTAACTAAAAATATGATAATATTTTGTTATAATTTGTTAAAACTATGTAAACCTTAGTATGAATGCAAGGTTAGTGATAGTTAGAATTGTGTAAATGTTAGAAAAGTTCTAGAATTCATATGTTAAATTTAATTATATAAATATTTAAATTGATAATAATTTTATTCATGAAATTAATTCAATTAGGTAAAACCTTAGATAATTTTTTAACAGAATTTGATAATATTATATAAAGTTTAGTAAATTCACAAAATGTTGTCAATTGTATGTTTTTAGGAATATCATTAGTTACTTTCATGCCCAACTATGTAGAATCCATACACATGCATGTTGTTAGAAAGTCTTAAATTTAATTCTCACTTTAATTTGTAGAATCTCTGTACTTGGTTGGATTTATCCCTTTATGATAATGAAATTTATGCTCCAATTATAATTATCTCATGTCATAATTTTATTGATAAACAATAAATTAATAACAAAGAGTTGTCACGGTCATTGACCGTGACAAGGTCATGACAAATGTAGTGGTCACGGTCGTGGTGGGGGGAGGGGGTGGAGGTGGGGTGGTGGGGGTGGGGTGTGTGTGTGTGTGCGTAGGTGTGTGCATGTGTGCGTGGCGGGGGGAGTGGGGCAAGGGGTGTGGTGGGGGTAGGGGTGGGGTGTGGGGGGTGTGGAGGGGCAATTTTAACAATTGTATATCTTTAATTAAGAAATTGTATAGCTTTAATTGTAATTTTAATTGTATAGTTTTAGATGAAAGTAAATTAATAATTAGTGCCAATTTCATATGAAAGTAGGATTGTCCCTCGTTGTAAATTAGTAAATTAATAATTGTATACTTTAATTGTTAGTTTAATTGATGAAATGTTGGGTTGGTTAGTTTTAAAAGTGGCATGACGTGTGCGTGTGTCTGGTGGGGGTGGGGTAGGGGTGTGTGTATGTGTACTATTAACATTTTTTTTTATCTGTACTAATAACATTTTTTTACAGCAAAAATGTCTCCTTCAGATATTAAGGCGAAGATGATGATGTTGTTTATGATGATGTCGTCTGGGCTCGGTGGTAGCGGAGGCGACGAGGGCTCCTCCGCCCCTAGGCTCCCCAAATATGGAAAATTTGGGACTACCGTCGAGAACAAGTCGGAGCTATTAGCGAGATCCCTCGAGCTGCTAAAGACGGTCATCGGCCCGGGGTTTATGAGTTAGAAGGAGGTGCCATATGAGCTTAACTGTTTGGGCGGCACTACAGGTAATATATTTATATTTATATTTATATGAATATTTCAATTTCAATTTCAATTTCAATTTCATATTTATATTTATATTTATATTTATATTTATTCGCAACTAAGATTGTATTTGTTGGACAAGAACAATTCAACTTGGATCCAAAGCTACGCGATCCCGTCTTGGAGAAGATTAGGGAGCAACTCAAGTCGTGAAAAAAAAATATGTGGACACGGTACTTTGGGAAAACAAGAGAGTCGATTATCCAATGGCGTGAATCCGTCCCCCCCAAGGAGCCGATCTCATTGGCACAATGGCAGAAGTTCATTGACAATGAGATCGAGGATCGACAATTGGCATCTCGCCAATCGGGGAGGGAAAATAGGGGAAAAAAGATGGACGTGCACTACTCCGGCCGGACCTCTTACGCCGAGGTGGAGCATAGGATGCAGGTAAGATTTAATTTTTCTATAACTACAGAAATATATTATTCTTCATTATTTTACTTTGCGGGGCCGATACTAATTTTACTTTACTTTATTTTATTTCAGGGGTAGGGAGTGAACCAGGGGGTAAGCCACATAGGCTCGATACTTATGTGGCTCTTCGGATGAAGAAGGAGAAGGACAAGGAGGTGTCCCCGAGCGTCGCGACCACGATTGTAAGTAATCCGACAGTTTAATTTTTGTTAATTACGTTATAATTTTTTAGTTTACTTATTTTACTAATCATGTGCTTTTTGTCGTTTCAGGCAAAGCTTAAGGAAGTGCATGAGTCGCAGTTTGATGCCGACAAGGCATCTTTGTCCACATACGCACTCAGCCAAGTGCTTGGCTCTGATCGCAAGGGGAGGACAAGGGGAGTGAGCTCGCGGGTGGCCAAATCTAGGATCATCGGATTGGAGACGAACGACACCGGGTTGGCTCGAACGGTGGATTCACATGACGCGAAGCTGTTCCGTTTGGAGGTGACGGTCCAAGATATGTACACATTCATGAAGCGTACGTTGGGTGAAGACCGTAAAGGTAAAGGGAAAGGGAAGGAGAAGGTGGTGGAGCAGGAGGTGCGGGAGGACGAGGCGCAGGATGACGAGGATGTGGACCTCGCTGCTTCATCACCTACACGTTCGTACTTTGATGATCCACTTCCCTATTTGGCGCCCTTCAACAGACCAATGACGATACTTGGTTGGCCGAGCGTGTTCATACTGGACGTATTTGATGGTCAGCGGATAGGGCGGGGGTTGAGGGACCCGAATATCGTCTAGGGTGGAATAGTTCATGGACGTGCGCTTCAAGAGATGGAGTCCAGGGTGCTCGTCACGCATGTCATACCCGGAAAGGAGAACTCCCTATTGTGGTTGCGCGAACAATGCGACACGACGTATATTAGTGGAGGCGTCTATTCGTATGTCGTGTGGCGTACTCACCTCCTCAGTTTTACCCAAGACATGTAGTAACATTATTTTTAAGTTTGTCAATTTTAATTATATTTGGATTATATCGTCATGTATATTATTTCTATTTTGAATATTTGGATTATATCGTCATGAATATATATTTGCATTATCTTTAGTTTGTTTGGATATATTATGTTTGGAACAGGTACAACGTTGTTATAATAGGTACAAATATACTGCTGGGCAGTGGCAGTGGCCATACTGCCTAGCAGATTTTTTTTAAATTTTGCCCAGAATTGTCACGGTCATTGACCGTGACACGTCCGTGACAAAAAGTTGTCACGGACGTGTCATGGTCAATGGCCGTGACAATTTTTTTAAAAAGGGTCACGGCTTTGTCACGGTTTATAACCGTGACAAACGTGTCACGGTCAATGACCGCGACACGACCGTGACACAAAACGCGAGTTTTGTGTCAAGGTCAATGATCATGACACGACCGTGACAAAAAAAGTTGTCTCGCCTCGAAATGTCACGGTCATTGACCTTGACAAGTTGGATTTGTCAAGATCAATGACCTTGACAATTCGGCAGATTTGGTGTAGTGGTAATTAACAAAAATTAAACTGTCGGATTACTTACAATCGTAGCCGCGACGCTCGGGGACACCTCCTTGTCCTTCCCCTCCTTTGTCCGAAGAGCCACATAAGTATCTAGCCTATGCTGCTTATCCCCTGGCCCACTCCCTACCCCCTGAAATAAAATAAAGTAAAATTAGTATCAGTCCCGCAAAGTAAAATAATGAAGAATAATATATTTCTGTAGTTATAGAAAAATTAAATCTTACCTTCATCCTATGCTCCACCTCGGCGTAAGAGGTCCGACCGGAGTAGTGCACGTCTGTCTTTTTTGCCCGATTTTCCCTCCCCGATTGGCGAGATGCCAATTGTCGATCCTTGATCTCATTATCAATGAACTTTTGCCATTGTGCCAATGAGATCGGCTCCTTGGGTGGGACGAATCCACTCCATTGTATAATGAACTCTCGTGTTTTCCCAAAGTACCGTGTCTGCATATTTTTCTTCCACGTCTTGTGTTGCTCCCTCAACTGCTCCCAGACGAAATCGCGTAGCTTTGGGTACAAGTTGAATTGTTCCTGTCCAACAAATTCAATGTTAGTTGCGAATAAATATAAATATAAAATGAAATTGAAATTGAAATTGAAATTGAAATATTCATATTCATATTCATATAAATATATTACATGTAGTGCCGTCCAAACAGCTAACTTGAGCTCATATGACACCTCCTTCCAACTCATAAACCCCGAGCCGATAACCGTGTTTAGTAGCTCGAGGGATCTCGATAATAGCTCCGATTTGTTCTCGACGGTAATCCCAAATTTTCCATATTTGGGGAGCCTAGGGGCGGAGGAGCCATCGTCGCCTCCGCTACCACCGAGCCCAGACGACATCATCATAAACAGCATCATCATCTTCGTCTTAATACCTGAAGGAGACATTTGCTGTAAAAAAATGTTATTAGTACAGATAAAAAAAATATTATTAGTACACATAGACACACACCCAACATTTACTAAACAAAATAATCCAACAACAATTTCAACAACAAATGTGTAACATGTACTCCTTCTAATTCATCTACTCAATTAATTCATTTAATCAATTAAACTAACAATTAAAGTATACAATTATTAATTTACTAATTTACAATGAGGGTCAGTCCTACTTTCATATGAAATTGGCACTAATTATTAATTTACTTTCATTTAAAACTATACAATTAAAGCTATACAATTTCTTAATTAAAGCTATACAATTGTTAAAAACCCTCCACCACCCCACCACCCTCCCCCCACCACAGCCCCTGCCCCCCTCCCCCACCACACACATATACACACACACATACACACACACACACACACACATATACACATATTTAATTTCAAGTATGTTTCATTTAATTATCATACTTTGTATATATTGTTCGATATACCAAGTAATTTTTTAAAAAAATTGAAAAATCCCACCCCCATATGGACAATAATCCAGTGGTTATGCCACTTTTAAAACTAACCAACCCAACATTTACTAAACAAAATAATCCAACATCAATTTCAACAACAAATGTGTAACCCGTACTCCTTCTAATTCATCTACTCAATTAATTCATTTCATCAGTTGAACTAATAATTAAAGTATACAATTATTAATTTACTAATTTACAATGAGGGGCAATCCTACTTTCATATGAAATTGGTACTAATTATTAATTTACTGTCATCTAAAACTATACAATTAAAATTACAATTAAAGCTATACAATTTATTAATTAAAGCTATACAATTGTTAAAATTGCCCCCCCCACCCCCCCACCTCCACCACCACCACCACACCCCTTGCCCTCCTCCCCCCGCCACACACCTACGCACACACACACACACACCACCCCCTCCCCCCACCACACCCCACCCCCACCACACCTGCACCACCCCACCCCCACTACCCCCTTCCCCCCTCCCCCACCACACACCACCACACACATATATACACACACATACACACACATATATACACATATATATACACACATACACCTACACACACATATAGAAATGAAAGAGAAAGAGAGGAAAAAAAATATACCTTAGAGAGAGTGAGAAAGGGGGAAAACCAAAAAAGGGTCGGAAAAAAGAAGCCTAGGACTTTTTTTTACTGCAGAAGTTATCACGGTCGTGTCAAGGTCATTGACCGTGATAATTATTTAAAGAATTGTCACGGTCAATGACCGTGATAATTCTTTGTCACGGTCGTGTCAAGGTCAATGACCGTGACACAAAACGCGTGTTTTTTGTCACGGTCAATGACCTTGACAAGTGTGGTCGGCTGAAAGGTGACAATTTTATCATTTTGATGTAGTGCAACTTCTAAAGATTCTAGTAGCTCGTGTATTGGAGCAGTTATTAGAAATGATTGTAGTAGCGGATTTATCCCTCCGGGTTCGGCAACCGCTTGAGGGAGAACACGCCGAGTTTATGGTAGCTGAGGTTGCTACTTTTTTTCGCCATCAAGTGTCATTTCTCCTACTTCACATTGGAGGGTGATTGTCAAAATATTATTTTACGGCTCCAAGTTGAGAAGGATGATTGGTCTCTGAGTGAAAATTGCATTGATTTAGTCAAAGGGATAATTACTTGTGGCCACAAGATTTCATTCTCCCTTGTCAAACGGTTTGGTAATATACATGCCCATTTGTTGACTCAAATGCCGAATTTGTTAGGGATTCTCGTGGATGGTGGATTTTGCTCCATCCTTTTTAAAAATTCACGTACTCCATAATAATTTATGTCCTTCTCTTTAATAAAAATTCACATTCTTTAAAAAAAAATATTAATTTATCGGATGAGATCTACAGTTTTGATTCTTAAGAAAAGTAATTAGAGATGAGTATTGAGAGGAAAAATTTGGTTATTGGCTAAGGCCCTGTTTGGTTGTACAAACTGCTTGATTATGTAAATTGATTCACTGTGAATTAGTGAATTGTAAATGAGTGGATTTGAAATGAGTGTAAATCCAATTTTACGCAATGTTTGGTAATCTGAAATTGATGTTAAGGTTCTATGAGAAGAAAAAAAATAGATTAAAACAAATTAAGAGAGAGAGAGAGAGGAGGAGGGAGATGAAAGAAGGGAGGAAAAGAGAGAGGAGATTGAACTTTATGTGTCTTCTATTTGAAATAGATGCATTTCACATTTTTTGTGAAATGATTCAATTTCAAATTTTACACATGCGCTAAAATGAAACAATTAATGAATCATTTCATTAATGAAATCAAACACAATTAATGGATCAATTTGTAAATGGATCAATTTACAATTTTGGGACAACCAAACAGCGCCTAAATATTTATAACTTTTGATTATTACATTTGGTTGTATTTTGTTCTTTATAATGCGAACTTAAATAACATTTTTTTAATTATATAATTGGAGATAATATAGTGTTGTTTTCATGGTGTAATATCACTTGTCCCTGTTTGAAGCCTAATTAGTATCTATCCCTCCATCAACACTCGCTCTACCCATCTCTATATGTTTTATGCATGAAAAATACCTAAATAAGTTTTTAAGTGATTCCTATACATGTGCTGACGCAATAGGGATATTAAGAATGATTCTAGAAAAAAAAATAGAGTAAACTAGCATTTAAGTCCCTTACCTTTTCATCTATTTTAATTTCATCCATATTCCTTTTTCGTTTCAATATCATTCTCAACCTTTCATTTTGTCTCAATTTCGTTACTGTCCTAATTTTGTTTAAATTTCGTCATCAACATTTCATTTTGTCTCAATTTAGTCCATCTATTAACTATTTTAGATACAATTGACTCTTTTACCCATTCTTATTTAATAATAAAATGGATGTTATAAAATTTGAAAAATAAACTATTTTATTATTACTTGGGGATAAAAAATAGTTTTTTATCTGAGAATAATAATAAAAAAAAAAACAGTTCCTCTTTTGACTTTATCCGAGTTGTTTTTTTTTTTTTTTAGAAAGAACTAGATTAATAATTTTAATAATAAACATAGTTATTTTATTTATGAAAAAAACTCTTTTTTCAATTTTAATTAAAAATGTTTAATTTGATGTTTGAGATTTACGATTGATTATTGTCGTTGGCGCGGACCCACATCACAGGAAATTTTTTATTTATCAATTATATTACATAAATGGGGAAAAAATTGATGACTTAGATTCGCGATTGATAAGTTCACTATATCGGACCTACATTCATTAAATGACGTGGATCCGCGCCAGTAACACTAATCAATCGTCAATCTAAGACATCAAATTAAATATATTTAATTAAAATAAAAAAAGATTTTTTTATAAATAAAAAAACTATGTTGACTATTAAAATTATTATTCTAATTTAAAAAAAATTAAAAATAACTGGGATAAAGTAAAATATAAAAACTATTTTTTTTATTATTATTCTCAGATAAAGAAGTATTTTTTATCCCCAAATAATAATAAAATAGTTTATTTTTTAAATTTTACAATATCTATTTTATTATTTTTCAATAAGATGGGTAAAAGAGTCAATTGTATCTAAAATAGTTAACATGGAGATTAAATTCAAACAAAATGAAAGGTTGAGGACCAAATTGAAACAAAATAAAGGATATGGACGAAATTGAGATAAAATGAAAGGTTGATGATGAAATTAAAAAAAAAAAAGGACCAAATAAAAATAGGTGAAAAGGTAATGAACTTATTAAGTAGTTTAAAATAATAATTATTACTAAATAACATTGGAACATATACCAAATAGTTCCTCGAACTTTTTTGAATATTCGTTTAGTCTAGACCTTTTTATTTTGTACCGTCAAAAACGTTTTATCATGCCGCTTACGCGGATCTTTAAAAATAAGAAAATAAGGAACTTTTTGATACAAAATAAAAAATTTGAACTAAATATATATTAAAAATTATTTGTGGAACTTTTTAATATTTGCTCCAATAACTAACAACATTAGTTATTTTTCATTTAACATTTGCATTCCAATTTTTTATAATTTTCTATATCCACCAACTTGCAAATTTATCCACATACGAAAAGAAGAAAAACACAGTAGCAAGTATCGAGAAGTTTTACTCTTCTCTTATAAGTGTCGATCAATAATTCAAGAAAAAAAAAAACTAAGAAAATCATGCATATATTATCAGTCGTGTACATGATTATAACACGACAAACTACTGTATTAATAATTTGTTTTGTCAGACGGTTATCAGTGGCGTTATTAATGGTGTGCCCACGCAGATTTTATAATGCTATGTTGCTACCATATGGCCCCCCTTGAAAAGATAACGCATTCCCTAAATGAAGGATCGAGACAAATCTTTTGGCATTGATGGTGTACCGCGAAAAAGGTGCCAATTATCCCAAGTCAATCCAAATAATTGCTTGTTTCTGGCAAATCATAGTCTCCAACATTGCGCCCACACCACATGCATAGTTTTGGATATTTTGACTTCAAAATACATAACACCAACGTTTTGCCCAATTGATATGAGACTGTCATTGGACAGTTTTAAAACGGGAGTGAGTTTGATCCTAATTTGATATTCGGCATTTAAAAAATAATGATGGATCAGTGAAAATTATGAGTTATGAATGAGAATTAATTGAGGTATGTATAAATTAATCGAACACTTTATGATATATTATAAAAAAAAAATTATAAAATACATATTAACTTAACTAACAAATTTCATTAAAGGTTCGTTTGATAAAGATTTTTTTTATCAAAGCAAAACACTTTTGCTAACATTTTTACCTAGTTTTATAGTGTTTGATAGAATATTTTTCCTATGAAAAAATTTACCTACAAAAGGTCCCGTGACTTATTTTTGGTCAAAATTGTGGAGAAATTTTGCTTTGCACTTTTGGTGGGGAATATTTGTCATGGCATTTGCCTAAAACTATATATTATTTAATATAAAAAGTTAAATAAAAAATTGATATTTTGTATTAAAAAAATTGTATATTTTATTAAAACAAACTGGACATTTTTATAAAACAAGATTTTCTAAGATGTTTATTTTTTGTGACGAAATACAATGTTTTTAGACTGTTTATATAATTATTTTCGTTATAAAACTGTTTTCATCATTTTTATAAGACATTTTTTTTAAAGTAGGGTTCTATAAAAAGTTTATATCTTTTTCATAAACAAAATGTTCGACGTTGTTTATAACATTTTTTAAAAAGTATTACAAAAATTTGTTTTGTAAAAAAGTTAAAAAAACATTTTTGTAATGTTTTTTAAATTGAATGCTATTTTAATTAAAAAATAACTGGACATTTTTTAAAACAAAAATAGTTGGATGTATTTTTTTTAAAACTTTATTCTTTATCAGACAACTTTAAAAAAAAATATGACTTTATAAAAAGTTTATAATATTTATATAAACAACAAGTTGGACGGTGTTTATAATGTTTCAAGAAAAAATGTTATAAAAAATCTTTTGTAAAAAAGTTATAAAAAAGTGCTTTCATTTTTTTAAACTGGAAGTTATTTTAATGAAGAAAAAAACGCTTGGACGTTTTTTTTTAAAATTGCTAGATTTAACTTAAAAACAGTTTTTTAATATACATTTAGTCCAAATTTTTTTATTGGTTATAACGCAAATGGGTAAAAATGATAAGAATTTGTCAACATTATAGGGACAAAGTTTATATTTATCAGGGTAAATTTTGGCTATCAAACAATATGAGTAGACAAATAAGTGTCTTTCACTAGGCAAATTATGTATATCAAACACAAAAAATGGCAAATACAGTTTTTGCCAGCGTGCAAATAAAGCCTATCAAAAAGTATGAAATCATCTTTGCCACAACAAAATTTGTCTAGACAAAATTTGTCAGGGCAAATTTTGTCAAGGCAAATTTTGCCATACCAACACATTTGTGCAACGCCAATGAAACGGACCCTAAATGTAGTTTGGCTCTTATTTTAAATAGAGGAGAGACTAAGATTTATCTTTAATGGTTTCTTACCTTTTTTCAACCCATTATTAAAACAGAGGATATATCTAAAGAGCCAATGAAAAACGTGATAATGTATATTTCCATCTCAGCCCATTACGCTAAAAAAATGGGTTAAAGTTGAATGTTGATATGGTTGATTACATTTTATCCACTAATTTTTATTGGACTAGGTAGTAAACACAAGCATTGCATGTGTAATATTATGTTAAATAATTATAATATCAATTGTAAAATAAAAGTAAAATATAATTTAAGCCGTACATTACTTCTCATAAAATATATGATCAAGTTTATATACATACTGTTGATGTAAAAAATTATACTTGATCAAATTTTTATAATCAGAGATAAAATATGTAATTAAAATGGTAAACAGAGAGAGAGAGAGAGAGAGAGAGAGAGTTTTTAAAGTGGTTCAATTATGTCAGAAAGCCTACGTCCACTGTTGTCTTATTGATTTCTTAGGTTGCAGAAAGCTAGATACTCTTGTAAATAAGAATATCCCAGGATCTGTTCAAGCGTGCCTCTGATGAAAGGGATACAATATATTTATAATGACCTGGAAGTCAAGGGATGGAAGGTCTTTATATATTTAAGCATTTACATCCTTACATAATGAATATGACGATTGGTTGTATAAACCACGTGTAGTATCACCCTTGGTATGATGACTCTTTATTGGTCTTGTTGGTCGGCCTTCCTTATATTGGTCAGCATTTCTTGTGTTGGTCGGTCGAATTACTATCTGCTGACTACGATTTTGGCTATGTAGAAGGACATGTATTCACTTATGATTGGTCCGCGTCGGTAGATAATTTTTGGCATCAACACATACCATAAAGAGTGAATGGATATTCTTTACTTAAAATATTAAGAAATTAGTAAAATGATCGAAAGTCCAAGAATTGCGAAGTTGAAGTGAAGAAATATTATCTCAAAATCAATATCACAAGTAGTTAATTAATTAAAAAACCATATATATAATTTCATAACATTTGACAATTCTTCATGATTATTGAGTAACATATTTGTATGACATAAAAACTGTTAATATATCAATGATTTTTGCTTAACGCACCATATTCTTATTGTTATATAATTTTTCCTCTTGTTTTTTTTTGTGTAGATTTTAGTCATGATTTTGACCTTTGCTGATGCAAAATGGGTACCAAGAAGTAATTAAAAAATGACAACACTAAAAGTGAAAGTGATGACTGAAGTATAAAAAAAACAAAATGGCTGCTAAAGTTAATTAATGATATGGTAAAGTTAATATTATTAAATTTTTATTAATGGATTTAGATGATATTTAATTCATCTCCTAAATGTAGACTTTTCCAAGTAGCTTAAATGAGACGCATTTCAAATAGTTTAACTTCATTTGAATTAAATGTGAATAAAGAATATAGCTTGCCCAAAAGGTCCGTAAGAAGCTAAAAAAATCCATAATAAAAAATATTGACGGTTCATATTGTAAATTCCTTACATTCCAATGAACACAAGCGTTGTCTTTTTCATGATCTCGCATGATAAATATGAAGGGAATACAACCCGATGCATTCCACATGGCTGACATGTAACCGTCAGGGGCCAACAAGCGCAGTCCACTGGATATTAGGGGAGATAAGTATTAATATAGGAAGATCAGTTAAGCAACATGGATGACAATTTCTAGTAGAACTCTACAACTTGTAAGTAGGATAAGCTTTAAGAAAGCTATAATGATCCCCCTATACTTATAAATAAGGGTGACCTTACCCAATTTGAGAGTATGACTTGTATCTTACACAGGATGACTTGAACTCTCATTTAGCAACCCTAGAACTTCAATATCCTTTATTCTTCCAAGAAATATACTACTTTCCATCTCTTAACTGTGGACGTAGGTAGGACGATTTGTTGAACCGCGTACATCTTGTGTTCTTTGTTTATTGGATTCATACTTTTGGGGTTAATATTTCTTTTTATTGGGGGTTTAATATCCCCAACAATTTGGCGTCGTATGTGGGAAAGCTCTGAATTCTCACCAGAGTGGAATCGTCTCCCCTTTAGCAAATATGAGCATTAATGGGTCTCATTAACCATATGTAAGAAGTCGTGTCCACTCTGAGATATAGATCGTCAGTAAGGAAAAAAATTCTTATTAGACTCCCTTTTCCTCTCAGGCAATATAGGTCAAGGGGACACTCTCCTAGAAGGTTTGGTCAAGGCCAGGAGCACGATACTCCTCCTTTTGAATGACACGCGGGAAGATGAACTGCCTGGTTAATATACATAAAGAAAGGATGGATCACCACGATCAAGAGATTACCCATCTGGGGAGGCAACTAACTCAGTAATCAGAGGACTGTAGTTCTAGTTCTCATACTTTGGAACATCTTCGGAGGAGGAAGAGAATCCATTGCCCAAGGAATAATAAGTCCACCTATAATGAAAGGACTTCTAGGTCTAGAATTCCCCACACCGTGAACTATAACTCGAGATGTATTCGTTACCCATTGGTACATAATTCCATTAGCCACAACCATTCATGAATTTAGCTAACTGAATCCTCCTAGAGCAGTAGGTCGGCTCACTTATAGGTAAAGCCAAATGGAATAGGCAGTGAAGAACTCCAAAATTTTATTAAGAAGAAATCGGAAGCAAAGCTGAATCCAAATTTGGTGTGAACTATAAAAGATTTAATTAGAAGAGAAATGGGTTATAGTTCTACCTCACTGTTTGTGATACAGATAGAGAGATCAAAGCCGTCGAAGAAGTTTTCGATTCTAAAGTTCATAACTTATAATGAGAAGGAAGATCTCGTTTACTATATCAGGCCTCGTCGTCAGATATTATCACTCTAAATCCATCATAACTCCCCCGTATGTTGAGTTTTTCCCTTAACTTTAGGCAAAATCCTCCTAAAGTCGTTCGAGAAGTTGTCTCCCATATTGATCTCCTCATTCAGGGAGTTGATCGGGCAGTTCATAACCTATTTCATCAATAATAAAAAATCAGTTAAGAAGGTGGAATCACTAGTCATTCTCAAGATGAATGAAGGAGAGTCCCTCAGAAAGTGTGCACAGTGGTAATGGGGATTTTTCAATGATATTGATGATTATAATAGCACCTAGCTATTTCATCCTTTGAGTCCTACCTATCCAAGTCTAACAAACTCTGTCAATCCTTAACGAATAAGACAATATTAACTATGGATGATCTTATGGCTCATATGGAAAAATACGCCAAGGTAGAGGGTGAGATCATAACCACAGAGATTCCTACTGACCAGGGTTTTAAGAGATAAAGAAAGAACGCCGAAAAGAAGACCTATAAGTGAGGAAATCACTCTCATCTAGCAAAGAAGGGATCATAAAATGATGACAATAAGGGGAGCTCTTAGGCGTAAACTAACGAGACAAGTTTTTTTGGTGATAGAGACTTTCTTCAAAGATCCCATCTATAATATGGCTCCGAAGATTAGAAATAAACCATTTTCAAGAGGCCTACGAAGATGACGAGCGATCCAGAGGATAGGGACGTCAACCTCAGCTGCACCTATCACTAGTACCATGATCACTTTATAGAGAATTAAATGATCTTCAAAAATAACTTAGAGGACTTTATCCAAACTAGGCATCTCAAAGACTATATAAAAACGGCTAAGACCAAATCCTTGACCAGGGTAAATGTAATTCAGAACGAGGAAGATGACCTCCCAACTGCAGATCTAGTCAATTCCATTCACGACTGCATTAATCTTTCACCTTGCGCTAATAAAAAGCTTATGAAGAAAGTAAAGATTGCGATTTCCATCCCGGAAGCCTTTCATGTGGAGGTATTCAAGTCAGGTGGAGGTATTCAATGCCGTTATGTCTAAAAGGGAGCAGGAGGATATAAATTTCGATCGGGCCATCATTTTTATCAACGATGATCTGGCCAACATGAATTTTCCATAAAGATACATTAATCCTGACCGTGCGAATCTCCAATTTTGATGTCATGAGGAGTCTAATCGATGAAGGAAGCTCATCATATATTATGTACCTAAGTTTGATGTATAATATCTACCAAGGTTGGCCTACTGATCGATTTTAAAGAGGATGAGAAAATCCTTTGGGAAGATTAAGTTATCGATTAAAATTAGCCCAGTATTCCAAGAAATAAGATTTCATATTTTTGAGTAAAGGTCACCTTATAATGCCATTCTAGGCAAAGGCTGGCTCCACGATATAAGGGTCTTACCCTTATCTCTTCACTGACTGACATTTAGATGAAGCAGGACCAGTCGAAAAAGAGTCAGAGTGATGAAGATTCATATAATGATCACCCAAAGTAGCAATAAAAGGGCGTTTGGACAAGGTTAGAAGAAACACGAGTGGTCCCCATCAAACGAATAATAGATGAATTCATCACTACTCCTCTCGACACCTCTTAACCGGACAAAACCTTTAAAATTATATTAGAAATACCCAAGGAGGAAGCAAAGAAAATTATCCACTTCCTCAAAACTAATGTTAAAGTCTTCGCATGACAACTTATGATCTTTCACGTATATATCTAGACGTTACCTGTCATTGGTTGTACGTGGCATATATGTTTGACCAATCAAATAGGAAGCCGGGGAAGTCGATGCTAAAAAAGGTGAAGGTTATTGAGAGTGAAGACAAAAACCTCCTTCAATATGGATCCATTATAGAAGTTTAATTCTTGAACTCGATCTCTAATACCATTGTGGTCAAGAAGAATATATGAGAGTGGAAGGTGAGTATAGACTTTACTGACCTCAACAAGCATTGCTCGAAGGATAACTTTACGCTTCTTTGGATTGACTAGCTCGTGGATTCAATGACTGAACATCTGTGTATGAGTTTCATGAATGGATACTTTGAGTATCTTCAGATACTATTATTTGGACCTGATCACAAGAAGACCTCATTCATAACTATCTTTGGGCTTTATTATTACAAAGTAATGTTATTTATTTTGACGAATGCGGGGAAACATGTCAACGTCTTATGACCAAGATGTTGAAGAAGAAGATTGGTACAACCATGAAGGTCAACATTGATGTCGTGCTTTTTAAGATCAAACTAGCGATCTATCATATCAACGATCTGACAAAAACCTTCAAGATCCTTAGGGAATACAAGATTAAGTTCAACGCTTCAAAGTGTGTCTTCATAGTATATTCTAGTAACTTCCTTCGGTACTTAGTTACACAAAGAGGGATAGAAGTCAATCCATATCATATCAAATCTCTACTAGACATCAAGAATCCGACCACCATCAGAGATGTACAAGTTCTCACCAGTATATTGGCCACCTTGAATTGGTTTATATCCAAGTCATCAAAAAAATTTAGCCATTTTCTCAGTCATTGAAGAAGGTAACCTCAACATTATGGATAGAGGAATGTTTTCACACCCCACAATATTTAATATTAGATTGATCAAGTTTAGATAAAACAATATAGGAGTCAAAAAAATTAAGTACCATTCTAAACACATGTAGAGAGTGAAATGTACGAAAGATAAATAAAAACTAATTATAGATAAGTAAACTATCCATTAACTATGATATTGTAATACATGCCTAGAAACTCTACATAGTTGACTATAACTTACAAAGCAGAGTCCCAAACATGAAGTGTATAAGTATTACATATGACTATCCATGCCAAACTAAGAGTGATAGAAATGATGATAGAAGCCAACGCGCAGGCCAGGGACACCTACATTGTAATGAGTATCAGCAACGAGGAGGATGGGTGAGAGAAGTGAGATATATCATGGTTGCGACATGGGTGTCCTCGGTCCAGAAATGTTAAATCCACAATATTAACAACAAGTCTAAAAGGAATAAATGTATAACCAAAATAGGAACTTATCATAACTATAAACATACTTGTAGAATTTTAGATGTCTTTTAGATTTATCCCACAACACAATCCTAGATATTACATGCATTTAAATTCCCAATCCTAAGTTAATCCTAGAAATAAGTTTTATCCTTCATAAATTATTACGACTAAAGGATTCATAAAGTTCATTATGATAAACAATTTTGAGTGTATAAAATAAATAAGGCGGTTATAAAGTCTACAAGTATGAACTATAATATTTACCATGGATTTAGTCTTTCACTTAATTTGGTCACATTAACGAAGTCCTATCCCTATTTCCCTCGGGGATCACTCGCGCATACCAAGTATTGTCTTAGGTCGTCCCAAACCCAAGACCTTAACACGAGCAAGGGATGATTATCCACATCTACCCATCACTCATATAGTCAACTATAGCCAAGGCTATATGATGAAATCTCCCTGTCAATCCATCTCGAATGAGGGTAACTAAATGTGTGACCCATGAGTTATATGACAAAGGCTTACTCGTCTACTCAACGAGGCTCCATCGAGGTCCGCATCGTACATTACCCCATAACGGAATCCTCCCATTGGTACGATATCCACGAGTACATACACGGTATAGATTTTATATATCTAACATAATAAAAGTGATTATTATAACACTGAAAAATAACCAAATTTAGAAATTATTCAGTTTAAAATTTGTATAAAGTTAGGTAAATAATGAATTGATCACATATTATAAACCTATGAACCACCATAACAACATGCTTTACTAAAGTTAATTAAATCCAAAGGCAAACTGAAACTATCTCAAAACCTATAAATCCAATTCGATAATCAAAAGCCAAAGTTGCCAAAGCCTTGTCATCATTGGTCGATCACTCAACTACCGATTGATCGGCTGCTATAGATTTGTCAAAATAAGTAGATTTACTGAAATAAAATCACTTCGAACCTCATCTTTCTAAACTCAACATAACTCAAACCAAAACTTTATTAATGGCCCCGAAACCTCCATATAAGATTCTTATAACATCAAAACACTAAATACACCAATAAAACACAATTATATCATCAAACAATTTGATTCCAATATCTACATATTTATGCATATATTCAAGTGGTTTATGAAGGACTAATATTAAAAGTCAATTCCTATGCATAATCTAACCATTCTAACTCAAATTTAAATAGAAATCAACCAAATTAATGCAAATTAACATTACTATCTACATAATTAGTTTAATTATGGATTTAATCAAATTAATTCATATAAATCAGATCTAAAACACAATTAGGATTTAGAGTTACATATATAGACAAAATCTGGAAAAAAATGTGACTGTGTGATAATTGATTAAATTCGCAAATTTCTAATTTTGGCACACTTATTTAATTAGAGTCTATTTAAACCAAATCAAATCATCCCCTAAACATGAAACTATGTATGTGCGTGTGTCAACCCATAAATAGATAAAGCATGTGACACAAATATTCAGGAAAAATCCTCGAAGGGTAAAACCTTTTATTTCTAGAACTTTGAAGAATTCCAAAGACCATTGACTGTGTGATAATTGATTAAATTTGCAAATTTCTAATTTTGGCACACTTCTTTAATTAGAGTCTATTTAAACCAAATCAAATCAGCCCTTATACTTGTAACTATGTGTGTGTGTATGTGTCAACTCATAAATAGATAAAGCATGTGACACAAATATTCAGGAAAAATCCCCGAAGGGCAAAACCTTTTATTTATAGAACTTTGAAGAATTCACAAGACCATTGACTTACATACAACCAGATAATCACCCACAAGTGTAACGCACAGTGTCTTCGTCAAACCTCCAAAGCAACGACTAGAAATATCATCTGCTAGAATCTCCTGTAAGAACTCCAGATGGTTAGCAATGAAGAAGAAAATGACTTTTCCACAAGTGTGAACTTTATAAGAACTCCCTCCACAATAGCACGTAGCTCTCGGTTGTTGAGTTCTCCTCACAAAGATTAAACCACAGCAAAGTGTGTTCTTCAACACCAAAACAATTCACCAAAGAATATGGAATTTTTGTGAATTGTAAACAAAGAGGGATTAAACCCTAGAAGAAGAAGTCAAAAACGATTCTGCAAATTGCAGTTTTTCTTTTCTGTAAAATCCTGGAACTTCTTAATAAAAATGAAACCATTTAATGAGTATTTATACAAAAATGAACAACCTCGGTATTCGAGATCATTCGAACGAGATAAGGGTCTCGCGTGAATGACGTACTTATGTCGTTTGAATGACATCGCGCGACATTGCTATGTCGCTCGAACGAAAGTATTGTCACATCCCGCGTAACTAAAATATCGGGCGATCACTCCTGTACCAAATTAAAACAGGAGTCGCATATGGATCATGCTTAGCATCACTGTCGACAACCAATTTAATTACTGATAACCTATTAGGCTGGCGTCAAAATTTTATCTAACTAAACTTTTTAAACAATTTCCAATTAACACATTGACACAATATGAATAAATGAAACTGAAATGAAATGAAAATAACCGAACACTCGGTTTAACAACAATAAAACTCAATCGAATCCATATAAAAGGCGGTAAAAGAATAAATAAATATAGTTGGGCTTTTGCTCGAGTGTTTATAGAGTACCTCCTATCTAGATTACAAGGATATAAGCTTCTAAAGTGAACCTGCTTGCATCCACAACTGCTGCAGCAGACGTCTGACTCGAAGGAATCATCATCCAGGCGTCCCTGTGTCGGGACACCTATATATATATATATATATAGCAAGAAAGGAAAAATAGGAAAAGGGGTCAGAGCCCGAGTTATAAAAAATATTTTGCAAGTGCATAAATGCTATATTTTCGAAAATAGGTTTTACCTCATATTTAAGTTGGTAGCGCACTCCCATGAGATACCCTCACCCCTCTTCTAAAAGTGCACGCCTAATACACTCGTCTAAAACATCCTTGTTAAGCTACCCCGCCTAACTAATCTAATTCACCCGTCAGCTAGAAACCGCTACAACCCAAGTACTAAGGGCTAAACTTTTCTCCATTCTCAACACTGCGCTAAGTTCGTGCGTGGGGTGTCTAGCGAAGCAAAATCCAATTAAGGAACCCCCCGATACACTACTACTTGGCAGCGTCGATCGTCGAGATCGATTAGACCCTCAACACATGACGGAAATATAAAACTCGTATAAATAAATAAATAAATAAATATATATATATATACACACACACACTACTGCTTTATATTCATTATCATATAAATCCAGATCCAAATTTACCGAAAATGGGGAAAATACACCTTATTAGGCTTTTCACTTTATATGCGTGAATTTACTATATGATGGCTCGTCCTAATATACAAACAATATACTATACTTATCCAGTATATAATTATACCTATTGCACACATAAGTATAATAACCATCCCAATGAGCTATAAGTCAAAAATGCGGTCTCTCAATGCTATCATCTTCCAGGGCATCACCCACGTACCATCCTGGGGACCACCGGTAGGACTAAATATCACCTACTTCGTGGTCAACACACACACACAACGTCTAGGAAGCGGTCATAGTTCCTTCCCGGCAATGATACAAAACATACCCTCCACGTCTCACCCCTAATAAAAATCACATAATATCACAATGGACGCTATGACTTGGGAAAAATCCACACCCTGCTCATCGAGCCAGGGTGCTCACCCTCATCGCGCAACTTCCCAATGATAGCATCAGAGGGGGTATGCTTCACACACACACACACACACACACAGATATATATATATATATATATATATATATATATATATATATATATATATATACACACACACACATTTATCATTCCACAAATGTAGATATGGCTACAATTGCCAATGTCGTAATAATATTTAAGTATCTTACTACTTAAATATGCCACATACCTTAATCGCTGTTTGGGATTTCTATACTCTCCGATTATCTCGGTTCAAAGTCGTATGATAAGTATACCCTCCACTTTTCTTTAACCTATAACCCAAATTTCATCCTAGTCGCCTCGTAGGAGTTACTCACTAATTCCATACACACTTACTTACTCCTATTCGCATGATTATTTAGCTATAATCACTCGCTAAAATACTCCCTCGGGTATCACTCACTCCGAACATCCCTAATTAAATAAGTATGGGATTTTACCCAATTAATCCAAGGTATACATTTCACCCGAAATATAATTATTTAAAAGTCCCCGCTTATATTTCTGGAAATCCCAATTTTTCTAATCCTTCGATTTATTCATTTTCCTCAAAAATATACCTTAATAGCACACAATTATAGCACCCTTCTAGCCCCCATAAGTTTCCCCCCAAATGGTTAGTGCTAAATTACTATATAAATACTTATTTCCTGAAGTGAATAAGCTAGAACCAATAAAAATTTGGAAATCAACGCATACAATTAACCCTAGGCAGAATTGCCAAAATTCCTGCAGGGTCGATCGATCAACCCTTGGCCCTCGATCGATCGATGGTCGATAAATCGATCCTGTACCCTCGATCGATCGATGGCTGCGGACAACTTCTTCTCCGAGAAGCTTTTTCAGCCATTAAAGCTTCTCCCAAGATTTTGTCTCCTCACCTAACGCCTCCCAACCTCAATTAACTACCTATACAAAAATGATAAGGGTTTAAAACATCCTAGAACCCATTTTCAACAATAATTTTTTTATTAAAGCCTAAGTTTTCCAATTGGGATATATTCCGTGGTTAATCCGTTAACTTTTCTGAAAACCCGTTTTGTTCACAAACACCCATCCCAAAATCTTTATAGTTTAATTTCTACCAACTACAATATGAGATTTATGCTTTAAAGAAAGAAAGAAAATAAACACTTGCCTCGTGGATAAAATTCGACGATCCCGAGTTGAATCCCACGGAGTTTGGTCGGAACCTCCCTTTTCTATTTCTTTTCTCTCCTCCTCTCCTCTCCTCTTTCTTTCCTTCCTTTTCTTTCCCCCTCCCTTGCCTTATATATGGAGAAAAAGGGTTTATCCCTTATTAAACCCAAAAATGGCTCGTTTACTCAATTACGAGTCCTTATTAGCCCAAATATTCTTGGAGCCTAAATAATACCCCCGGATACTCTATTATGACTATCTCGGCCATTCCGAAACCAATCGCGCAATTGGAATTTCCATCCGAGGTACTTGACCGCAACCCACTAATTAACCTGACATATCTCAATACGGGTTTTCCAATTAAAATACTATCCTTTGTCGCTTTACCCACTGCGACTTGTAATTAAATAATCCTTCTCGTTTACTTATTCCCAAAAGTAGTTATAACATGCATCAGAAATTCTCTAACACTCCTAAACTCCAAAAATTATTATTCTGAGAAATTCCTCAAATTTTTAAATTACACTCATTTATGAAAATTTACTTTCCCATAAAAGTGCGGGGTATTACATACTCCCCTCCTTACAACATAATTTCTTCCTCGAAATTCAGATACAACCAATGCTACCAACACTAACCTAGGATTTCTCCAAATCCTAATACCTCAAGGGGAACGATACTAACCCAATAGTTCTCAACCATACGCTATACGACTACCACGGTCATAAAGTGACTCCAATAAAGTCACATCGCACCCGTTATTTCTAGTGCCCCACGTAGAAAGACAATCCTACAGCCATCGCTCTAACGTCCAAACATGATTTTAAACGTCCGCTCGTCTACATCTGGATATCTAATTTCCCCCAAAAAGAAATTACTCTAATGCTCGACCACTCTCATCAGTGTCATCGCTTATCTTGGGCATGCTATATCTTATTGCCCTATATAATTGGATTATTGCCTACCTCACACGACGTTCCTTTCGACCCATACTAATTCCACTTATACTACTTCACGGCATAATCTTCAACTTATATACTATACCTCTTCTATATCAGATGGTTTATACCCAATTTACCAACGTGCCCATACTCTTATAACTCGTGCCTATCAGCACAACCATTGTAAACGTTCGACACGTAACACTCTCTCTAAATATAGGCTTTATTTCCTCGGTGTATTACTCACACATGGGTTCTTCCAACATGCTAGATTCAATTCTTCCTAAGGTTAATCAACCAATCTTCTTGTGGTTTACTCCCCACAATCTTCCCATATTAGTGCCACTAACTCTACTAAACTTACTCCCTAATAATCCTACGATCTATGCGTTGCCCTACCTACACGAAATGAGTATAATCCTAAGTATATCCCTAGTGCCCAAAGCCTCTCCTAACTTCCGATATTTGCTCGATTTCATGCATGGGATGTCTCGCAAAGAGAAATCCAGACAAGGAACCCTCCCGTTACACTACTCCCTCGCGTCGTCTGTCACCAAGATATAACGGCCAAAGGCACACCAACGGGACGTCCTAAATCCTACCTCACTAATCTGCCCACGTACATCTACCACTCCATCCTCCACCTTGGCAAAAGGAAAGTCTAACTAATCAAGGCGCCTACTCTCTTCAAACATGTTATAAACCTCACACCCAAAACATATTATATTCGAATTTTCCTTCTCATCAAGGCCTAGATACAACACTTAAATCAATTTCCTTTACCTTTGCCTCACCTTTATACTTGCGGTGAGAGAAGCATTTAGGTGCTTTTCCATAGCACTTCCATTTCTAAGCATACCGTCAACACATGGCTCTCAGTCTATAATGTTTCATCCACACTATATGACTTATTCATGAAATCAATATCCTTGCATGCTTTAAATCATCTAAAAAAGGCCACCACACACTCAAATAATAATAATAAGACCTCTGCTTACCAAAGTTCCATCTACCCATAACAACAAAAGCGAACTCAACCTGTAACTAGGTGAGATATCGCAACAACCTGCTCCACCCTGGAACCGCGGACACGATAGTCTTTTAGTCATTAGCCTGTTATCGCTCCAACCGATGAGAAACATATTATACTCAGAAAAACACCATACTCGTATATCACACATAGAACGAGTAATATAAATCCGATAGAGATATTGAAATTATCAGCACCCGCTTTTATAGAGAATGAAAGAAAATATAACTCCACTAATGCGGAAAACACATAGATATGCACTATATTAATGTTATCGATACAGTCTCAAAGTTCGAATTACACACACGAATCTAGGGTTAGTGAAATACCACGACTTTATCTAGTCACACCAAATATACCTCCGCCATCTGAGGTAAAACTCATAATGATAACTTTGCCAACCTCTCTGACTACTCTAAACGGTTCCCGAACTTAGTACACTTGCCCTAACTGAACCTAAAAATTATTTTAATTGATGCCCCATCTCGGCACTCCATTCTTGTCCTTCAACTCCTATCGAGTAAGGACTAATCGTGTGGTTATACACTCCGCATTGCAACATTATCCATCTCTGGCCCTCCTGACCATGTTAAGGTTATTAGTATCTTAGACTCTATAGTCTCTATCCTGACAATCACCTTCATAGTCCCTTTAACTTCTTTATGAAAAGGAAACTCCACCACCGGCCTCAACAACCCCATTTTAACGAATTCCCTGGGTGGATGTCCACCAATACGGTCCTCGAACATACTCATTCTCTAGTGAGCCTATCATTCCTCGGAAGGACTCTCTATTCATTATATCTACCTTACTTCGGTACAAAGTTTACTTATCCTTACCACTCTTGATTCACGGTCGGCATCTGACCGATCCTTATGTGAATGATCCAAAAATTGCATTTTGTTCATTACTAATAAACCAAAGGAACTCGTGGTTAAAACTGTTTGTAAGATTCCTCTACGATCAAAATACCCTACTCCCCCCAAATATGGTGACTACTATTCCCACTAGTTCAACATCGCTCCTATGAGTGAAATTTTTTCCTCAAATTTTCACATATGGTTATTCTTCCATAACCTCCTCTAAGCTAGAGCTCCCGAGCCTTCTACTTTCACTGAGTAAAGCTAAACCAACTTCGTAACTTAAACCTCCACGTATAATCCTTATCTAATACCCTTAGAACTATACCCCAACTTAGCTTCACGGGTTAATACAACTTTAGTACCCCTCTCTACTACAGTGGTACTTAGATACTCATGACTACTATACTCTAGTAGTCGCCACCAAAATCCTTAGAAATTGCCACAAAGGGAGTGACCTGTGCCATGGTCCTCGTCCTTGAATTACTAGATGTTCTAGAAAATCCCCGCCTCCTGCTGCCTTCATCACAGCTTTCCCTGGTCGCCCTTCATCGACCAGCATACGAACTTCGACCGAGCGTGTGGAAGATTAACTATAATCTTATATAATAGCAGGAGAACGAAATATCACAAGAGGAATCAAAAATCCAAATCCTGAGGCTCTATAACAAATCAAGAGCAACGCTGAAAGCGTAGTACGTCCGCACAGATTCCTAAGGACACTATAACCTGATGCTTTGATACCATCTATGACACCCCCTAACTAAAATACCGGGCGATCACTCCTGTACCAAATTAAAACAGGAGTCTCATATGGATCATGCTTAGCATCACTGTCGAAAACCAATTTAATTACTAATAACCTATTAGGCTGGCGTCAAAATTTTATTTAACTAATCTTTTTCAATAATTTCCAATTAACACATTCACACAGTATCAATAAATGAAACTGAAATGAAATGAAATTAACTGAACACTCGGTTTAACAATAATACAACTCAATCGAATCCACAAAAAAGGCGTTAAAAGAATAAATAAATTCAGTTGGGCTTTTGCCCGAGTGTTTATACAGTACCTCCTATCTAGATTACAAGGATAGAAGCGTCTAAAGTGAACCTGCATGCATCCACAGCTACTGCAGCAGACGTCTGACTCGAAGGAATCATTATCCAGGCGTCCCTGTGTCTGGACACCTATATATATATATATATATATAGCAAGAAAGGAAAAATAGGAAAAGGGGTCAGAGCCCGAGTTATAAAAAAATATTTTGCAAGTCTATAAATGCTATATTTTTGAAAATAGGTTTTACCTCATTGTTAAAGAAAAAATTCTCCATCTACGAGGACCAATCAGAAAAGGACACATGTCATCCTACGTGGTAATATTCGACACCCGAGGAGAGTTGGTCGGCACCCGAGGAGTGTTAGTCGGTACCCGAGGAGAGTTGTTCGGCATCCGAGGAGTGATAGTTGGCACCCGAGGAGAGTTGGTCGGCATATCAACCGCGAAGATCAAAGGATAACTATACATTTAATGTGCATTAATGAAGATGGCAGTGCATTTAATGATCCTTAATGTACATTTATACTGTAGATGACAACACATAGCATACCAAGCAATTCAACAATTAGATTCGTTGAATGTAGACATAATGTATAAATGTCTACATTCAATGAATCTCTTTATCTCCCATCACTATAAATACATGTATTCCCTTAGCCAAAAGGAGAGATCCAGGAGAACCAAGAAACACCATACACAAGATACACATCCTTTCTCTCTCTACCATATTGTGCTATTGTAAACCCCTAGGAATAAAATAACAGTGGACGTAGGCTTTTCTTTATAGCCGAACCACTTTAAAAATCTTTGTCTCTTATATGTTTGATGTGAATGTTTATCTTCATCTTCAATCTCATCCTCATCATTTATCTGCTGTTGACGCCACTAAAATGGCAGTGGCCATTTTCTGTCTTCAACAGATTGGCGCCGTCTGTGGGAACGTGTTACAAGCATTGTTCTCCATCAAAAGCTAAGTTTTTATTTTCTATATGATTCAATCATGATTTTTATGTTTATATACATAAATTAATTGTCCAATTTTTATTTGTAAAATATTGCATATCATGATTTTAAAATCATAACTATTAGATTAATTCTTATTTAGAAATCTGAAAAATAAAGGATTTCATAAATCATAACTTTTTGCTTGATTCTCAAGTTTCTATTTTATATCATGGAATAAATATTTTAAATGATTACATATACCAATATATACGACGATGATAAGATTTGATTATTTTCATTGTTGATTTTGAAATAAATTTTGTAAGATCTTTGATGTCTATTCAAATTCCCATCATATTTTTAATAAAAGAATGGGAAAAGGTTAAAGACAATAAAAAGTTTTCTCATGGAAATCATGACCCAGATCTATTTTCTATCTTCAAATTTGAGTCTCTTTGCATTCATTTTTATGAACTATATACTTAATTTGGTTCAACTTCCATTTATGTCAATAAAGTAAAATTGATTGATTTTTTATATAAATTTGATAATAACTTTAATCATTCACCATATTTTTATCTCTCCAAATAGGGAATAGGAAGGGATCAATATAAAAAATAATTTTCTCTCACCTGAAAAACCCACTAACTCTAGTTGGTCGACGAGGAAAAAATATTCCAAACTATATCAACGTAGTTGGTCGACGAGGAAAAAATATTCCAAACTGTATCAAGTATGTTTGGTCGGGGATAAAAACCCACTAACTGTAGTTGGTCGACGAGGAGAATTTATCGACCTTGGTTGGTCGGACACATTTTATGAAAAAGACAAAAATTTACCAAGTATGGTTAGTCGGGGATAAAAACTCTCACTAACTATAATTGGTCGACGAGCACAATTTAACAACCTTGGCTGGTTGGAAAAATTTTAAACATTTTTATACTCATTACTTTATTATTAAGTGATCGAGCAACATTACTAATACTTGTAACTTTTTTATTACTAAGTTGGTCGATGAACAACACAATATTGTTATCTTTTTAAGTTATACATATGCACAGATGTAGAGTATTTTACAAGACAATAGCAATTAAAATTGCGAACAAAAATGAAAGTCTTTCATTAAAATAAAAAACAGAATACATTGAGAATGAAAATGTATACTAACTATTACATAGAGATTCCTACTCTATTGGTTTCTTTCCCTCTTCTTTTGAAACAGGTTCTTCGCCAGCAGGAGGATCATGCAAAGCATAAGGGGAGTTTATGAAGTTAAAATCTTTTAGCATTCTGATGTTCATCACAGATGGTCTGTCCGAGCAGCTCTTGCTCGTCCCCGAGCAGGAAGTTGCTCTTCAAGACTCATGATCTTCTCGGACATCTCAGCCAAGGCCTGGTTCTTTGCCATTAGTTGGAAGGCTTGATTCTCCAAAGCAGATTGAGTTCTCTGTTCTTCGACAGTTACCCGAGCAGCTCTTGCTCGTCCCCGAGAACCTCTTGCTCGTCCCTGAGCAGAGGTAGAAGTCAAAATCAGCATCTACAGCACTGAGATCTTTGCTACTACTGTCTCGACGAATAATGAAGAAGAAGTTATGTGAAAATGTTTTGAAGTCCACCACTAGCTTGGTACTAATCAGATTGAAGAGTTGGGTTCAAAAGCTAGTATGTTACTCGACAAAGTATTCATAGGATCATAAATCAGAAGAATCAAGCACGTGAAGTTAGCACTCAGTTACTCGGCACATGAGGCAGTTGGTCGGCTAGCAAACCAATCAACATACTTGAAGATTATGACAAGCTACAAGCTACAAGTTGCATACTATAGCATGGCTGTATCCAAATTCCCAGGGGTGATACATAGCACACGGAGTTCCTCAAAAGAAAGATTAGTAACCATCGATCAGCTTGCATCATATGTCATCCAGGAGATAATGAACTTTATGTTAAATAAATAAAGAAGGTAGATTAAGAATTTCACGAGAACCGAGCAACACTGTAGAATAAATACTCCATCCTTTCAAGTAAACCATCAAGCATAGAGCATTGGGGGCTTCTGTTAACGCAAAAATTCTCCATTTACGAGGACCAATCAGAAAAGGACACATGTCATCCTACGTGGTAATATTCGACACCCGAGGAGAGTTGGTCGGCATCTGAGGAGAGTTGGTCGTCACCCGAGGAGTGTTAGTCGGCACCCGAGGAGAGTTGGTCGGCACCCGAGGAGTGATAGTCGACACCCGAGGAGAGTTGGTCGGCATATCAACCACGAAGATCAAAGGATAACTATGCATTTAATGTGCATTAATGAAGATGGCAGCGCATTTAATGAGCCTTAATGTACATTTATACTGTAGATTACAACACATAGCATACCAAGCAATTCAACAATTAGATTCGTTGAATGTAGACATAATGTATAAATGTCTACATTTTATGAATCTCTTTATCTCCCATCACTATAAATACATGTATTCCCTTAGCCAAAAGGAGAGATCCAGGAGAACCAAGAAACACCATACACAAGATACACATCCTTTCTCTCTCTACCATATTGTGCTATTGTAAACCCCTGGGAATAAAATAACAGTGGGCGTAGGCTTTTTCTTAGAGCCGAAACACTTTAAAAATCTTTGTCTCTTATATGTTTGATGTGAATGTTTATCTTCATCTTCAATCTCATCCTCATCATTTATCTGCGTCAACACTCATATTTAAGTTGGTAGCGCACTCCCATGAGATACCCCTCACCCCTCTTCTAAAAGTCCACGCCTAACGCACTCGTCTAAAACACCCTAGTTAAGCTACCCCGCCTAACTAATCTAATTCACCCGTCAGCTAGAAACCGCGACAACCCAAGTACTAAGGGCTAAACTTCTCTCCATTCTCAACACTGTGCTAAGTTCGTGCGTGGGGTGTCTAGTGAAGCAAAATCCAAATAAGGAACCCACTCGAGACACTACTACTTGGCAGCGTCGATCGTCGATATCCATTAGACCCTCAGCACAAGAGGAATATATATATATATATATATATATATATATATATATAGACACACTACTGCTTTATATTCATTATCATATACATCTAGATCCAAATTTACCGGAAATGGGGAAAATACACCTTATTAGGCTTTTCACTTTATATGCGTGAATTTACTCTATAATGCCTCGTCCTCATATACAAACAATAAACTATACTCATCCCATATATAATTATACCTATTTCACACATAAGTATAATAACCATCCCAACGAGCTATAACTCGAGGATGCGGTCTCTTAATGCTATCATCTTCCCGGGCATCACTCACGTACCATCCTTGGGACCACTGGTAGGACTAAATATCACCTACTTCATGGTCAACACACACACACACAACGTATGGGAAGCGGTCATAGTTCCTCCCCGACAATGAGACGAAACATACCCACCACGTCTCACCCCTAATAAAAATCACACAATATCACAATGGACGCTGTGATGTGGGGAATATCCACACCCTGCTCATCGAGCCAGGGTGCTCACCCTCATCGCGCAACTTCCCAATGATAGCATTAGAGGGGGTATGCTTCACATATATATATATACCATCCACACACACACACACACACACACACACACACACACACACACACATATATATATATATATATATACACATTTATCATTCCTCAAATGTAAATATGGCTACAATTGCCAATTTCATAATAATATTTAAGTATCTTACTACTTAAATACGCCTCACACCTTAATCGCTGTTTGGGATTTATATACTCTCCGATTATCCTGGTTCAAAGTCGTATGATAAGTATACCCTCCACTTATCTTTTATCTATAACACAAATTTCATCCTAGTCGCCTCGTGGGAGTTACTCACTAATTCCATACACACTTACTTACTCCTGTTCGCATGATTATTTAGCTATAATCGCTCGCTAAAATACTCCCTCGGGTATCACTCACTCCGAACATCCCTAATTAAATAAGTCTGGGATTTTACCCAATTAATCCAAGGTATACATTTCACCCCAATAATAATTATTTAAAAGTCCCCTCTTATATTTTTGGAAATCCCAAATTTTCTAATCCTTCAATTTATTCATTTTCCTAAAAAATATACCTTAATACCACACAATTATAGCACCCTCCTAGCCCCCATAAGTTTTTCCCCAAATGGTTAGTGATAAATTACTATATAAATACTCATTTCCTCAAGTGAATAAGCTAGAACCAATCAAAATTTGGAACTCAACCCATTGCATTAACCATAGGCAGAATTGCCAAAAATCCTGCAGGGTCGATCGATCGACCCTTGGCCCTCGATCGATCGATCCTCTACCCTCGATCGATCGATGTCTACGGATAACTTCTTCTTCGAGAAGTTGTTTCAGCCAGTAAAGCTTCTCCCAAGATTGTGTCTCCTCACCTAACGTCTCCCAAACCACAATTAACTACCTATACACAAACGATAAGGGTTCTAAACATCCTAGAACCCATTTTCAACAATAATTTTTTTTATTAAAGCCTAAGTTTTCCAATTGGGATATATTCTGTGGTTAATCCATTAACTTTTCCAAAAACCCGTTTTGGTTCACAAACACCCATCCCGAAATCTTTATAGTTTAATTTCTACCAACTACAATATGAGATTTATGCTATAAAGAAAGAAAGAAAACAAACAATTGCCTCGTGAATAAAATTTGACGATCCCGAGTCGAATCCCGCGGAGTTTGGCCAGAACCTCCATTTTCTTCCTCTTTTCTCTCCTCCTCTCCTCTCCTCCTCTCCTCTCCTCTCCTCTTTCTTTCCTTACTTTTTTCCCACTCCCTTGCCTTATATAGGGAGAAAAAGGGTTTATCCCTTATTAAACCCAAAAATGGCTCATTTACTCAATTACGAGTCCTTATTAGCCCAAATAATCTTAGAGCCTAAACAATACCCCCAGATACTCTATTCTGACTATCTCGGCCATTCCGAAACCAACCGTGCAATTGAAATTTCCATCCGAGGTACTTGACCTCAACCCACTAATTAACCCGACATATCTCAATACGGGTTTTTCAATTAAAATACTATCCTTTGTCGCTTTACCCACTGCGACTTGTAGTTAAATAATCCTTCTCGTCTACTTATTCCCAAAAGTAGTTATAACATTCATCGAAAATCCTCTAACACTCCTAAACTCCAAAAATTATTATTCCGAGAAATTTCTCAAATTTTCAAATTACACCCATTTATGAAAATTTACTTTCCCATAAAAGTGCGGGGTATTACAAGTACAAAGTCGTTTGAATGACTTTTGCGTCAAAAAAATAATTTTGTAATGTCCTCTCTAATACTTAGAAAAAAAAATACTCATTCTTAAATTTTGACGAAAAAGTCCGCTCCAACACTTAGAAAATATTTTGTAAAAATATCCCAAAAGCTCTAAGTGGAATGTTAAGGTGTTAAAAATTTTACCTTACCAAAGTAAACTTTGCGGAGTCTTTCTGATGAAGAACTTTATTAATTTGAATCCGTCTTGATGTAGATTGCTCTTGAATGCTCTTTGACGGTGTAGCGGTATATGACATAATAAATTGATAACGGACTTATAAAAATATGTCCTTACAAATTTCCCCCTATGTCTATGCCGGTACATACATAAAAAAATCTGAAATATCAACTACCAAAATGCCTATTCAAATCTACCCTCCCATTGAATAAATTTGTGAGATCTTAAACTGTTCTTCAAAAATCTTCATCAAATCTCAAAGCTTTTCTCATCAGGGTGTGAAACAAAATGATATTCAATATTTATACCTACACACATGAGATAAAGCAAAAACCTTTATGACGCATCGAGTTTGAAATGATATAAGAATAAAGCATTAATAAATCAAATCTCCCTCATAATGCAAAAACTCCCCCATAACATGATAATTCTTTCTCCACCTTTTTATGATGTCCCTAAATAGGCAGATAAGAAGAAACAATCAACGCGCATGCAAAGGAGTATCTCAAAAATTTCACAAAATATTTTTTATTTTTCAAAATTTTTATACAAAAATAAGATACAAAAAATCACACCATGGATTTAAACTCAAACAACCAAGTCATGGCAATGGAATGAATGGGTGTGAACACATTCGATAGGTAAATCAACTCAACCAATCATATGTGCAGGATGCATACGTGTACCCCTAACGAATGAACATAAAATGTATCCTTAGGTGTAAAAAATTGTTAAATTTAGATGACATCGTCTTATACAAATCAACAAATAAGAGTCAAAGTAATTTCCACCCCCAATAACGTCCAAACTATTTAGCATTTTTTCAAGACTTTTAAGTATGTGCAAACCCGTTTTAATTGTCCATCCAAACTCTCTCATATAAATTTCTTTTAGAGGTAATCTAAATTCTCAAACATTGGAGAATTGGTGCAAAAACTTAAATGGCCCATAATTGGCATGAATTTCTTTTTATTCCCTTTAAATTTTTTTCGGGCTCTTTTAAACCTCTTTGGACCCTGGATAATAAAATTTCTCAATTTTTAGGTTCAATTAAACGGTGGCTTAGTATTCGTAAAGGTCAAATGAACCTTTCGCAGCCCTTTCCCATTTTCAAATAAAGCATACAAACTCACAAATGGCTCTTACATGAACAACTTTCGTATCAAGTATTATCGCGCTTGGTTCATTTTAAGGACATGATTGAAGTAAAAACACCTAACCAACATGTGATAAGACAAGCACAATAATCAAACAAATCCGTGCATGTGTGCAATAAACAAAATCATGAGTCAAACATGTAGGAAGTAACACTTAATTACATCTTAGTGATTCCAAACATTATAAAGCACATAGATGAATTGACCTATTATCTCAAAACACTATCAAATAGTCACATGAATAAATGGAATGATGTTGTGACTCGGTCATCCTAAGTGTCCATCCATAAAAGGTGCAAACAAAATATTAAAATCTTTTTGTGTTTTTCAAAATTTTATCAAAATAATTTTTTTTTAGATTTTTCAAAAAATTTGAAAAACAAAAATTTATACAAAAAGTACATTTCAACACACTAGCAAATATATATCATGAAACCACAACTAGTGTATGACAAACATGCAAACACGATCATTTATATGATATGAAAAGAGAAGAATCATGTGCAAGAAAACGGAAATCAACTTGTCTAAAATATAGTGCCTCTAAAAGTGATTTCCTAGCCCAAATAGATGTAAAACGTCGTGTGGGGGATTTAGGAACAAAGGGGACACTAGACATAAACTTCCTAGGACATTTTCCTGGATAAAAAAATGCCTAAGGTAACCTTTCCTACCATAATATGAAAATGTGTAAACGGGTGGAACGACACCTATGGGTTGACCTTTTCTAACATCCTTGAAATAGGTTGACCCTCTAAAATAAATAATAGTTTTGGCTTTAGCACTAGAAGCATGAGAATAAGATGACCCATTAACATCACTATCAGACCTACTCGAGTCTGTTAAATGATTTTTTAACTTCAAAATTTTTGACTCAAGCAAAGAATTAGACTCTTCCAATTTGAGGGACTCCTTCTTCAAGTTATCAATCAAACCTAGAAGGTTATCTCTCTCCCCCTCAATTAAAGCAAACTTTTTCCTAAGAGTCTCTTGATGTGCCACAAACTCATTGATTAAAATATTTTTATCCTCTTTAGCACAAACACAAACCATCGAATTTTTAACGTCCTCTAATTCGTTTTCTAAAAATAGAACCCTATCATCACTCTCCTTCTTGGACAATTTTAAAGCAACAAAGTCATGGTCTAAGGAAACAAATTTCTCACGATAAAAATCTCTTTGATTTTGAACCGTTTGCAAAAGATCCATCGCAGATTTAAAACGAGAATTTTCTTTTTCCAAAACTTTAATTGTTTTAGCAAATGTAAAATTCAAATGATTTATATCATCAAAACTCTAACTCGTGTCATCAAAGGGGGGCATCCGATTACATAAGTGCTCCATCAAAAAAATTGCGGTTTTTCACAAAATTGATTTAAAAAAAATCAATATCACACAAATTTTGTTAAAAATAGGAATAGGCGATAAATTAGTGCAACCTGCTCTGATACCAATTTGAAAAAAAATGTGACTGTGTGATAATTGATTAAATTCACAAAGTTTTTAATTTTGGCACACTTATTTAATTAGAGTCTATTTAAACCAAATTAAATCATCCCATAAACATGCAACTATGTTTGTGCGTGTGTCAACCCATAAATAGATAAAGCATGTGACACAAATATTCAGGAAAAATCCCCGAAGGGCAAAAACTTTTATTTCTAGAACTTTGAAGAATTCACAAGACCATTAACTTACATACAGCCTTATAATCGCCCACAAGTGTAATGCACGGTATCTTCGTCAAACCTCCAAAGCCACAGCTAGAAATATCGTCAACTGGAATCTCCCGCAAGAACTCCAGATGGTCAATAATGAAGAAGAAAATGGCTTCTCCACAAGTGTGAACTTTATATGGACTCCCTCCACAATAACACGTAGCTGTCTGACTGTAGAGTTCTCCTCACAAAGATTAAACCACAGCAAAGTGTGTTCTTCAACATTAAAACAATTCACCAAAGCATAGGGATTTTTGTGAATTGTAAACAAAGAGGGATTAAACCCTAAAAAAAGAAGTAAAAAAGGATTCTGCAAATCTCGGTTTTTCTGTTCTCTAAAACGCTGAGACTTCTTAATAAAAATGAAACCATTTAATGAGTATTTATACAAAAATGTGTCGTCTCAGTATTCGAGCTCATTCGAATGAGATAAGGGTCTCGCGCGAACGACGTATTGATTTCATTTGAACGACATCGCGCGACACTGCTATGTCGCTCGAATGAAAGTACAAAGTCGTTTGAACGACTGTTGCGTCAAAAAAATAATTTTTTAATGTCCGCTTCAATACTTAGAAAAAATACTCATTCTTAAATTTTGATAAAAAAGTCCGCTACAACACTTAGAAAATATTTTATAAAAATATCCCAAAAGCTTCAAGTGGAAAGTAAAGGTATTTAAACCATAACCTTACCAAAGTAAACTTTGCGGAGTCTTTTTGATGAAGAACTTGATTAATTCGGATCCGTTTTGATGTAGATTTCTCTTGAATACTCTTCGACGGTGTAGCGGTATATGACATAATAAATTGATAACGGACTTATAAAAATATGTTTTTACAAAATCTAAATATAGGTCAAACATATAATTATTCAAATGAAACTTGCCTCAAAATTTGATGAAGAAAAATGGCAAAAATCTTATAGAATTTCCTCTTCTTCTCCGAGTCTTCTTCAATCTAAGTTGTAAGATCCCTATACTATGTCTATTTGTTAAATGAATCTCCCAATGACTCATTAAGATCTCTTAACAACGAAATTGGGCTTGGGTCTAAAATAAGCCTTTAAGTAACTTGGCCAAATTAACCCGTAACTAATCTAAAAATCACATAATTCACTATACTAGCCCAATAGGTCTAAAATACCCTATTTTAATTTAAAAACCATTATTTTCAATGTTACCAACTCTAACAAATTATCAACCTTATGAATAATATTAATAAATGGAACAGATACAAAATATAATCCAATTTAAGTTAAAAATCACTTAAATCATAACTAATTTGTTGTTGTGTAACACAACATTATAGTTGACTACTTCTTAGTCTTTAGAACCCGAAACTGAGGGGATCATCCAAATAAGAAAATCCGCAATATCGAACTTGAGACCAATCCATAGTCTCCCATAATATGTATTTACATTCCAAATGTTTATAAATATTTACTGTGTCCTAATTTCCAATTTAATTATATTATACCTATATGTATAATTACCTATACACTGATATCCCACATCACGAGCACACAAATAATATTAATATTAATATATAAAAATACGGGTTATTACAATCCTCCCATTTTAAACAAGGAAGTTTATCCTCAAAATTCGAAGATTAGCTCATTGGAATATATTGTGGCCTCTCCTCATAACCGGCGTTCTTATGTATCGCATTCCTATAAAAATCAATATGCTGAGATGCCTTCTCGTCCCTTAGAAATTTTCTCAACATGGATACATAAAAAACATCATGTACCCTTTGAAAATGATCAGTTAAGGCCAATCGACATGCCATCAATCCCACTCTATCTATAATCATAAAAGGACCTATGTATCGGTTGAAACTACATTCTAGGACCCCATAACTCTCTCATTAGGTACACAACACCTCCCTTTTTCACTACAAACCCTAAGTCATACTCCAAGTACAGATCTAAAGGCCATCGGGTGCTCCTGAGCCCCATTTGACTCCAGTAAACTCTATTGTCTCTCATTGACTTTTTGAAGGGCTTTGAATACCCATTCCAATGGTCCACCCCATGTGAAAATCGGAATAACGGTCTGGACTAACGAACCATTTTACCATCAAAAATCAATTTGGAGGCCACCTGGCGCTCTTGGGACCAAATTTGACCCTAGTTAACTTCAACGTCAGAGAAAAAGATCTTTGAATCTTCGAAAGGCACTAAATACCCTTTCCAATGGTCTACCCCATGCGCAAAATAATAAAACTATTCGGATAAACGATTCGTTTCCCCTTAAAAATTGATGCGAAGGCCATTAGGTGCTCTCGGGCTCCGTCTAACCAAGGTAAACTCTTTAGATCGAACGAGACTGAATTAATCTTTTAATTTCACTAAATACCCTTTCCAATGGTTCACCCCGTATGCGAATCAGCCTTACGGTATGAACGAATGACCCATTTTACTCTGAAAGGTCATTAAGCATTTCCTGGCCCCGTTTGACTAATGTCAACTCTGTGAACCAAACGAAGCTCTTTGGAATGTTAAAGTACCTCATATAACTTTTCCACGGTCTGCCCCATGCATGATTTTGACTTACGATTTGGATGAATGATCCATTTTTGTCCGACGATCTCCCATCCAAAGGACTGATGAGTGCCTCCGAGCCCCGTTTAACCCAAAGTCAACTCTCGAATCTGGGAGAATACCAAAGGACTCTTGAAGGTATCAAAATTACCTTTCTATTGGTATGACCCATGCACAATTTGGATCAATGGATTGTGTTCTACGATCGTTTTTCAAAAAAATCTGCACAAGATTGCCGATTTGCAACTCCATTTCCCTACCTATCGCCAATGCGCCTAAGGTTACCTGCTAATTGGCAGGGCTAGGTCTATGACGATTGAAACCCCCTTACCTTATAAATAGAGGGCATGGCTTCACTCCCGAGTACACCTAAGATCCATCAATATCAGTGATCTCATCAACATTCTCTTGTAATCAACGAAGTTTTCTCATGTGAAATTTCTTTCCATCTTTCATTCCCATCCTTTTCATATCCAATTTAGCAAAAATTTCATTCTCTCACACCCAACATTCATCTCAACATTCAAGGGAGCTCATTAAAGATTAAGACTAGGCCTCAATTCTCTAAAAAAAGGTCTAAAAATCCTTCTCTCTCTTTAAACTCCTTATTTTAGCATTAATCACATAAATTCTTAATCCAGTTTTTAATTTAGTTCATACACATTAATATCTTATCCTTTATTATTTATATTGTACATACTTAATTTTTTTTATAAAAAACCTAAAACAAAAAAAATAGGGTTACACTTATAAATTCCAATGGGATTGTCCATAATAATTTCTCAAAACTAAAATACATTTTCTACAAACACACACCCATATAATAAATTTTCGTTTGAATATATGGGATAAACCCCACCCTTATGCCACATGCAAACTACATGGACTTTGATGCCTTTATAGGCTACATAGGCGTCTTGGACTAAAACTCGAGACTCGAGTCCAATTCCTCAACTTTCCAATTTTTCCATTTTCGCATGTGTCTCCTTTTCATCTATACATTATTTTAATATATATTATATTTGTGAACCTTATTGGCGTTTTATCCAACATATATTATTGTTTCATCATAATGATCAATATCTTGTTAAACGCATACATCGTATTTTTTAAATATTATTTCGAGAACATTCTTATGGATGACCTCACTCCATATTTTCCATGATGTGAGTTAGGAGATTATGATATCCATTTATATATACATGCACACACACTTCATGCAGAAATTAAGGAAAATAGTAACATAAGCCCATGAGAGACCGAACTAGTAGGATGGGTGCCTAACACCTTTCCATTCTGTAGCTTAGCCCCTGAACCTTTGAACCGTTAGTTTTGTAAGCATCAATTTGTCTTTGATGCTGCCCTCTCAAGGTGACGACATGTTCTTTTCCTTATTTTGTGCAAAACAGACCGACGACTCCATCTCTTTACATCACCCCACATCGACGACGGCTGAAGCGCTCCTAGAGGAAGAGGGCACAAGACCTTCACCCCTTTCCCCCCGAAAAAGAGATGGAATGTCCAAAGTGGGACTCTGTCGGGGACTTTTCATAAGAGGGCTAGACTCTGTTTGCACGAGTGTTATTGTTTTCTACTTGTGTGTGTATGCACCTACCTGTATGTTCCCTTTTTTCTCCTATATTATTCCATATACATATATATCTCATGATTATATCACGCCTCACTCACACCCTTGTGGATACTTCCCATGTACACTTCACACTACTTACACGTAGGATCACTTATATTCATATGTTTCACACACCACTTAGAATATCCATGCTCAGGTGTCACTAACACACACCTCCACTTATCACACTTGTATATATACATGCTCACTCACACTTGTCACACACCACTCGTAGTTAGTCCATTCTTAGGTTCACTACCACACACTTATAGATATTCACCCATCACTCACCCTCACATATCCATGCTTAGTATAATCTTCATGCTCCATGCTAGATTTACTTTTTATACTTGTAAATTCTTCCCTATTAGTATAGTACTCATCATGCCAAATAAAGTACTCTCTCTATTATATTCTAATAAAGATTCATGCATTTTTCACACTACATCACCAAAGGGTATAAATATTGACCAAATTTTGTCTCGTAACTGGGGAGTCACTTTGTGATGGGCGCTAGTCTGGCAGGTCGTAGTTAGCCTAAGCGATATGACCCTCACCTTCCATTGGCTAAGTACCTTTGACGTATATTAAACGGTTCCTCCTGCATCGTACCGCTTGATCGAAGTCATTATGGGAGGTATATAGCATGGAACTCATTCATGTACGTTAAGTGTATCAAATTCTCTCTCACACTTATTGTCCCCACGATGTATATAGTGAGGAAATTCACATACACTCAGGTTTATCGAATGGCTTGTCCACACGTATCGATTGCCCTCAAAAGCAAGACGTATAATAACTGCATACCCTCATATAGGCATCAAACCTAGGGAACTCATATTTAGTTTGCTGATTACTATCCAAAACTCTGTTGAAATGACGGGTCAGCATGCCACCCAAATTTTGGTGCGATTTAGTCTTTTTCAAAACGGGACCCTGTCCATGAGCCTGGTAACAAGTTAAACCATGTTTTGCATATTTTTTCAAACCCAATTTTCCCAGGCTCGGGTACCATCCAACATTTCTTTTTTAGGTAAACCTAATACAAGTGAGAACATAATAATACTAATAATAATTACGCTGAGACCCTTTTTTCTCTTTCTTTACCAAGAGTGCCAAAAACCATTTGCCCCCCTTTTATCAAATTACCAAAAGCATTTTTCCTTCTTTTTATTAAAAAATATTTTTTCTCCTTTTAACCCAAAAATATTTTATTCTCCTCTTTTCAAAAAATGTCAAAAATATTTTTCCTCCCTTTTTAATAAAGTTCCCCCCTTCTCATTTAAAAATAAATCCGAATCTTTTTCTTTCTCGGGTTGATCACATGCCCGACCCTTGGCCTGGGTCCTTATTGCCTTTGGTCTTCCGTTGAATCACCCCGAGGCTCCGTCCATTTCCTCGCTACTTCCTCCGAGTCCAGAATCCACCTTCACCCACTTTCCATGGAGAACTCAGAACTAATACCGATTGTGCAGCTACATTTGATGATGATTCTAGCCCAAATTTCTATCAATATTGACAACCTTCAAAGAGAGGTTAATGATATGCAACATAATTGGGTTTCTGTTCCCGAATAGCTCGAGGTCCTCTTCCTTCGCGATATAGGTTTGCCTACACCAGAGCCTATTTGGGTCCCCGAGGAATATTAGCACACTCTACGTGCCCCTCCTGCTAATGGGCCACTGCCAGCTCATCTCCCTATGCCGAATCTTGCCCAGCCAGGGGCTAACCTACCCATAACCATTGATTCGAAGGAAGAAGAATTGAATAAAGTCAAGGAGGACATTAAAATATTGATGAAGATGTTTCATCAAGTTCGAATCTTCGCTAATTACATGGATCACACACATATGTCTCCTTATCCTAAAGCTAGGTTGTCGAAAAAGTTCAAGATGCCTAATATTAAGAAGTTCGGGGCTAGTGGACCCCCAATTATTTATCACTTCGAGGAAATAATGGCCTAAATGTTCTAATAGACTTTGAAGGACATCTCTCTTCAATGGTTCTTATCTCTCGAAGAGTCCAGGATTTATAGTTGGGAGGATGTTGCCCATGAATTCATGTCACATTACAAGTACAACTTTAAGAGACATGAATTCATGGGCAATATCCTCCCAACCTGTGCATTTTCTTCGATTCTTCTACCTTCCTCTCTCCAACAACATATATATTCGGACTCCCATAAACATCATTACCTAACTTTCTTAACAACTCATCTATTTTCTGATTAAGAAACTAGGGAAAAGTCACACACTCACTGTTACACATGTGAAACGTATAACCCTTATATATCTATTAAAAAATCCACGTCTGAGTATTTTGTAAGGAAATTATCATATAAAACGAGCGCTTTTCTGGCTTGAGCAATAATCAATTATTTCCTATGTTGCATCATCGATACATGTTTTGTAGTTTTTGGTGGAGTCATCACCTCGAAAAAGTCCTAAGGCATCGGTTCTATTTAGGCCTTCTCTAGTGGAGCCTGACCAAAACCCCGTTTGTGAAACTTTGGTGTTTAGGGTAGCTAACATGTTTACTATATTTGAACTATATAAATTACATTTTCCTTGCCCGTGCTTTCATTCAGTGATTTTACCGCAGAGTAAAATTATTCAAAAACTCCCTTAAATAAGACCTTCAAATATAATGCTTACCAAAGTGGTAAATGTTTTTTCCTTACTTTCTTGGACACTTACAATACATGCATGATACACACTTCATTTTATTTGCTATCCTTTCCATCATACAAAGACTCCACACGAGTTTCATCTTTAATACACACATAATATATATTACACCCTCAAATGACATAAAGTTTAAATAGTTCTAAATTTGATTGCTTTCGGCAATCATAACTAATCATTAACAAATGAGTAAAGCTCATAACTGAAATTGCAATTACCACTAATCATTCTCCCTCCTCGTCTCCCATCACAACATTTAGGATCACTAATTGCTTCATTCAAACACTTCTTATAATCAGGACCGGACATATCCTGAGTACACAGTACAAGTACATCTCTCTTAAGATGTTTATGGGAGGATGTTGCCCATGAATTCATGTCTCTTAAGAAGTGATTTTTTAAAATTATCGTCATACTCTCAAACCAGGAGACCCGGGACTACACGACCAATTCCTACAAGTTACATTCGTCCCGTGCAAGGTGTTCGTGCCTCCTAAGAGGTCGTTTGGGGGATGGTTTGGGTTTTCAACCTTAACCGACATGTTTTTAAGTCTAAGTGTATTTTTCCAAATTATCATCATAGTCTCAAATCGTGAGACTCGGGACTACGCGGTCAGTTCCTATAAGTTACATTGGTCCCGTGCGAGGTGTCCGTGCCTCCTATGTGGTCGTTTGGGGGTTGGTTTGGGTTTTCACCATTTAACGGCATGTTTTAAAGTCTAAGTGTGATGTTTGCAAATTATCGTCATACACTCAAACCGGGAGACCCGGGACAACGCGGTCAGTTCCTACAAGTTACATTGGTCCAATGCGAGGTGTTCCTGCCTCCTACGGGGTCGTTTGAGGGCCAGTTTGGGTTTTCACCCTTTAACCTCCTGCTTTTATGTATTAAGTGTTGATTTTTGCAAACTATCATCACAGTCTCAAACCGGGAGACCTGGGACTACGCGGTCAGTTCCTACAAGTTACATTGGTCCCGTGTGAGGTGTTCGTGCCTCCTACGGGGTCTTTTGGGGGCTTGTTTGGGTTTTCACCCTTTAACAACTTGTTTTCAAGTCTAACTGTTGATTTTTACAAATTATCATCATATTCTCAACCCGGTACTACGCGATTAGTTCCTACAAGTTACATTGGTCCCATGCGAGGTGTTCGTGCTTCCTACGGGGTCGTATGGGGGCTGGTTTGGGTTTGCACCCGTTAACGGCTTATTTTCAAGTCTAAGTGTGATTTTTGCAACCTATCGTCATATTCTCAAAACGGGAGACGCGAGACTACGCGATCAAATCCTACAAGTTATATTGGTTCTGTACGAGGTGTTCGTGTCTCCTACGGGGTCGTTTGGGGGCTGGTTTGGGTTTTCACCCTTTAATGGCTTGTTTTTAAGTCTAAGTGTGATTTTTGCAAATTATCGCCATAATATCAAATTGGGAGACCCGAGACTACGCGATCAGTTCCGACAAGTTACTTTGGTCCCGTGCGAGGTGATCGTGCCTCCTACGGGGTTATTTGGGGGCTGGTTTGGGTTTTCACCCTTTAATGGTACGTTTTTAAGTCTAAGTGTGATTTTTGCAAATTATCGTCATACTCTTAAACCGGGAGACCCAAAACTACGCGGTGAGTTCCTACAAGTTACATTGTTCCCGTGCGAGGTGTTCGTGCCTCCTATGGGGTCGTTTGGGTGCTGGTTTGGGTTTTCACCCTTTAACGGCTTATTTTTAATTCTAAGTGTTATTTTTGCAAATTATCGTCATACTCTCAAACTGGGAGATCCGGGACTACACGGTCAGTTCCTACAAGTTACATTGGTCCGGTGCGAGGTGTTCGTTCCTCCTACGGGGTCGTTTAGGGGCTGATTTTGGGTTTTTTTTGGGCTGGTTTTGGGTTTTCACACTTTAACGGCATGTCTTTAGCTCTAAGTGTGATTTTTGAAAATTATCGTTATACTCTCAAATCGGGAGTCCCGGGACTACTCGGTTAGTTCCTACAAGTTACATTGGTCCCGTGCGAGGTGTGTGTGCCTCCTACGGGGTCGTTTGGAGGCTAGTTTGGGTTTTCACCCTTTAACGACATGTTTTTAACTCTAAGTGTGATTTTTATAAATTAACTTCATACTCTAAAACTGGAAAACTCGGGACTACGTGATCAGTTCCTACAAGTTTCATTGGTTCCGTGCGTGGTGTTCGTGTCTCCGACGGGGTCGTTTGGGGACTGGTTTGGGTTTTCACCCTTTAGCGGCTTGTTTTCAAGTGTCAGTGTGGTTTTTGCAAATTATTGTCATACTCTCAAAACGGGAGACCCAGGACTATGCGTTTAGTTCCTACATGTTACATTGGTCCCGCGCGAGCTGTTCGTGCCTTCTAAGGGGTCGTTTGGAGGTTGGTTGGGCTTTCACCCTTTAATGGCTTGTTTTTAAGTCTAAGTGTGATTTTTGCAAATTCTCATCATACTCTCAAATTGCGAGACCCGGGACTACGAGATCAGTTCCTACAAGTTATATTTTTCCCGTGTGAGGTGTTTGTGCCTCCTACGGGGATATTTGGGGGCTGGTTTGGGTTTTCACCCTTTAACGACACGTTTTTAAGTCTAAGTGTGATTTTTGCAAATTATCATCACACTCTCAAATCAGGAGACCCGGGACTACGCGATCAGTTCCAACAAGTTACAATAGTCCCGTGCGAGGTGTTCGTAACTCCTATGGGGTCGTTTGGGGGACGGTTTGGGTTTTCATTCTTTAACAACATGTTTTTAAGTCTAAGTGTGATCTTTTCAAATTACCGTCATACTCTCAAACCGGGAGACCCGGGACAACGCGGTCAGTTCCTACAAGTTACATTGGTACCATGTGAGGTGCTCGTACCTCCTACGGGGTCGTTTGGGGCATCGTTTGGGTTTCCACCCTTTAACGGAATGTTTTTAAGTCTGTGTGATTTTTGCAAATTATCGATTTTTTCAAATTATCATCATACTCTCAAACCGGGAGACCGCGGGACTACGCGGTCAGTTCCTACAAGTTACATTTGTCCCATGCGAGGTGTTCGTGCCTCCTACTGGGTCGTTTGGGGTTGGTTTGGGTTTTCACCCTTTAACGACTTTTTTTAAGTCTAAGTGTGATTTTCGCAAATTATAGTCATACTCTCAAATCGGGAGACCCGGGACTATGCGATCAGTACTTACAAGTTACATTGGTCCTGTGCGAGCTGTTCGTGCCTCCTACGGGGTCATTTGAGGGTTGGTTTGGGTTTTCACCCTTTAACGGCATGTTTTTATGTCTAAGTGCGATTTTTGCAAATTATCATCATACTCTCAAATCGGGAGACTCGGAACTACACGGTTTGTTCCTACAAGTTACACTGGTCCCGTGCAAGGTGTTCGTGCCTCATACGGGGTCGTTTGGGGACTGGTTTGGGTTTTCACCCTTTAACGACTTGTTTTTAACTCTAAGTGTGATTTTCGCAAATTATCATCATACTCTCAAACTGGGAGATCCGGGAATATGCGGTCAGTTCCTACAAGCTACATTGGTCCCGTGTGAGGTGTTCATGCCCCTTACGAGGTCGTTTAGGTGCTGGTTTTGAGATTTTTGGGGCCTGGTTTTGGGTTTTCACCCTTTAACGGCATATTTTTAGCTCCAAGTTTGTTTTTTGCAAATTATCGTCATGCTCTCAAACTGGGAGACACGGTACTATGCGGTTAGTTCCTACAAGTTACATTGGTCCCGTGCGAGGTGTGCGTGCCTCCTACGGGGTCATTTGGGGGATGGTTTAAGTTCTCACCCTTTAACGGCATGTTTTTAACTCTAAGTGTGATTTTTTGCAAATTAACGTCATCCAATCAAACTGGGAGACTCGGGACTTCGCGATGAGGTCCTACAAGTTACATTGGTTCTGTGCGAGGTGTTCGTGCCTCTTACGAGGTCGTATGGGGGCTGGTTTGGGTTTTCACCCTTTAACGGCATCTTTTTAAGTCTAAGTGTGATTTTTGCAAATTATCGTCATACTCTCAAATCGGGAGACCCGGGACTACGCGGCCAGTTCCTACAAGTTACATTGGTCCCGTGCGAGGTGTTCGTACCTCCTACGAGGTCGTTTGGGGGCTGGTTTGGGTTTTCACCTTTAGCGGCATGTTTTTAAGTCTATGTGTATTTTTGCAAATTATCGTCATACTCTCAAATTGGGAGACCCGAAACTATGCGGTCAGTGCCTATAAGTTACATTGGTCCCGTGTGAGGTGTTCGTGCCTCCTATGGGGTCGTTTGGGGGTTGGTTTGAGTTTTCACCCTTTAACGGCATGTTTTTAAGTCTAAGTGTGATATTTGCAAATTATCGTCATACTCTCAAATCGGGAGACCCGGGACTACGCGGTCAGTTCCTACAAGTTACATTGGTCCAGTGCGAGGTGTTCGTTCCTCCTACGGGGTCATTTGAGGGTTGGTTTGGGCTTTCACCCTTTAACGTCTTGCTTTTCAGTCTTAAGTGTTGATTTTTGCAAACTATACTCATAGTCTCAAACCGGGATACCCGAGACTACGCGGTCAGTTCCTACAAGTTACATTGGTCTCGTACGAGGTGTTCGTGCCTCCTACTGGGTCGTTTGGGGGTTGGTTTGGGTTTGCACCCTTTAACGGCGTATTTTCAAGTCTAAGTGTGATTTTTGCGCACTATCGGCATATTCTCAAACCGGGAGATAAGAGATTACACGGTCAAATCCTACAAGTTATATTGGTTCCATGGGAGGTGTTCGTGCCTCCTATGGGGTCATTTGGGGGTTTGTTTAGTTTTTCACCCTTTAACGGCTTGTTTTTAAGTCTAATTGTGATTTTAGCAAGTTATCGTCATACGCTCAAACCGGGAGACCCGGGACTACGCGGTGATTTCTTACAAGTTACATTGCTCCTGTGCGATGTGTCCGTGCCTCCTACGGGGTCGTTTGGGGGCTGGTTTGGGTTTTCACCCTTTAAAGACATCTTTTTAAGTCTAAGTGTGATTTTTGCAAATTATCGTCATACTCTCAAACCGGAAGACCCGGGACTACGCGACCAGTTCCTAAAAGTAACTTTGGTCCCTTGCGAGGTGTTCGTGCCTCCTACGAGATTGTTTGGGGGCTGGTTTGGGTTTTCTCCCTTTAGCGGCATGTTTTAAGTCTAAGTGTGATTTTTGCAAATTATCGTCATACTCTCAAATCGGGAGACCCGGGACTACGCGACTAGTTCCTATAAGTAACATTGTTCCCTTGCGAGGTGTTCGTGCCTCCTACAAGGTCATTTGGGGGCTTGTTTGGGTTTTCTCCCTTTAGCAGCATGTTTTTAAGTCTAAGTGTGATTTTTGCAAATTATCATCATACTCTCAAACCGGGAGACCCGGGTCTATGCGATCAGTTCCTATAAGTGGCATTGGTCCTGTGCGAGGTGTTCGTGCCTCCTATGGGGTCGTTTGGGGGACAGTTTGGGTTTTCACCCTTTAATGGCATGTTTTTAAGTCTAAGTGTGATGTTTGTAAATTATCATCGTACTCTCAAACTGGGAAACTCGGGACTACGCAGTCAGTTCCTACAAGTTACATTGGTCCACTGCGAGGTGTTCGTGCCTCCTACGGGGTCGTTTGAGGGCTAGTTTGGGTTTTCACCCTCTAACGTCTTGCATTTAAGTCTTAAGTGTTGATTTTTTCAAACTATCGTCATAGTCTCAAACTGAGAGACTTGGGACTACGCGGTCAGTTCTTTAAAGTTACACTGGTCCCAAGTGAGGTGTGCGTGCCTCCTACGGGGTCATTTGGGGTTTGTTTTGGTTTTCACCCTTTAATAGCTTATTTTTAAGTCTAAGTGTTGATTTTTGCGAATTATCATCATATTCTCAACCCCGAAATACGCAATCAGTTCCTACAAGTTACATTGGTCCCGTGTGAGGTGTTCGCGCCTCCTACGGGGTCGTTAGGGGGCTGGTTTGGTTTGCACCATCTAACGGCTTATTTTCAAGTCTAAGTGTGATTTTTACAAACTATCGTCATATTCTCAAATCGGGAGACGCAAGACTACGCGATCAAATCCAACAAGTTACATTGGTTCCATGCAAGGTGTTCGTGCCTCCTGCGGGGTCGTTTGGGGGCTGGTTTGGGTTATCACCCTTTAACGGCTTGTTTTTAAGTCTGTGTGATTTTTGCAAATTATCGCCATACTCTCAAACCGGGAGACCCGGGTCTATACGATTAGTTCCTACAAGTTACATTGGTCCCGTACGAGGTGTTCGTGCCTCCTACGGGGTCGTTTGGGGGCTGGTTTGGGTTTTCACCCTTTAATGGCATGTTTTTAAGTTTAAGTGTAATTTTTGCCAATTATCATCATACTCTTAAACCGGGAGACCCGAAACTACGAGATTAGTTCCTATAAGTTACATTGGTCCCGTACGAGGTGTTCGTGCCTCCAACGGGGTCGTTTGGGTGCTGGTTTGGGTTTTCACCCTTTAACGTCTTGTTTTTAACTTTAAGTGTGATTTTTGCAAATAATCGTCATACTCTCAAACCGGGAGATCCGGGACTACGCGGTCAGTTCCTACAAGTTACATTGGTCCCGTGCCAGGTGTTCGTGCCTCCTATGGGGTCGTTTAGGGGCTGGTTTTGGGTTTTTTGTGGGCTGATTTTGAGTTTTCACACTTTAACGACATGTTTTTAGCTCTACGTGTGATTTTTGTAAATTATCATTAAACTCTCAAATCAGTAGTCACGGGACTACGCGGTCAATTCCTACAAGTTAGATTGGTCTCGTGCAAGCTATGCGTGCCTCCTACGGGATCGTTTGGAGGCTAGTTTGGGTTTTCACCCTTTAACGGCATGTTTTCAACTCTAAGTGTGATTTTTACAAATTAACATCATACTCTCAAATTGGGAGATCCGGGACTACGCGGTTAGTTCCTACAATTTTCATTGGTTCCGTGCGTGGTGTTCGTGCCTCCGACGGGGTCGTTTGGGGGCTGGTTTGAGTTTTCATCCTTTAATGGCTTATTTTTAAGTCTAAGTGTAATTTTAGCAAATTATCATCATACTCTCAAACAGGGAGATCCATGACTACATGGTCAGTTCCTCCAAGTTACATTGGTCCCGTGCGAGGTGTTCGTGCCTTCTACGGGGTCATTTAGGGGTTGGTTAGGGTTTTCAGCCTTTAACGACATGTTTTAAAGTCTAAGTGTGATTTTTGCAAATTATCTTCACACTCTCAAACCGAGAGACCCGGGACTATGCGGCGAGTTCCTACAAGTTACATTGGCACCGTGCGAGGTGTTCGTGCCTCCTACGAGGTCGTTTGGGGGCTGGTTTGGGTTTTCACCCTTTAGCGGCTTGTTTTCAAGTCTCACTGTGGTTTTTGCAAATTATCGTCATACTCTCAAAACGGGAGACCCGGAACTACACGGTCAGTTCCTACATGTTACATTGGTCCCGTACGAGCTCTTCATGCCTCCAATGGGGTCGTTTGGGGGTTGGTTGGGGTTTTCACCCTTTATTGACTTGTTTTAAGTCTAAGTGTGATTTTTGCAAATTATCATCATACCCTCAAACCGGGAGACTCGGGACTACGCTATCAGTTCCTACATGTTTTATTGTTCCCGTGCGAGGTGTTCGTGCCTCCTACACGGTTGTTTGAGGGTTGGTTTGGGTTTTTACCCTTTAACGACATGGTTTTAAGTCTAAGTGTGATTTTTTCAAATTATTGTCATACTCTCAAATCGGGAGACCCGGGACTACGCGATCAGTTCCTACAAGTTACAATGGTCCCGTGCGAGGTGTGCGTGCCTCCTACGGGGTCGTTTGGGGGCCGATTTGGGTTTTCACCCTTTAACGGCATGTTTTTAAGTCTAAGTGTGATATTTTCAAATTACTGTCATACTCTCAAAATCGGGAGACCCGAGACTACGCGGTCAGTTCCTACAAGTTACATTGGTCTCGTGTGAGGTGATCGTACCTCTATGGGGTCGTTTGGGGCATGGTTTGGGATTTCACCCTTTAAAGGAATGTTTTTAAGTCTACGTGTGCTTTTTCCAAATTAACGAGTTTTTCAAATTATCGTCATACTCCCAAATTAAGAGATCGCGAGACTACGCGGTCAGTTCCTACAAGTTACATCGATCCCGTGCGAGGTGATAGCGCCTCCTACGGGGTCGTTTGGGGGTTGGTTTTGGTTTTCACCCTTTAACGACTTTTTTAGGTCTAAGTGTGATTTTTGCAAATTATCGTCATACTCTCAAACCGGGAGACCCGGGACTACGCGGTCAGCTCCTACAAGTTACATTGGTCCCGTGCGAGATGTTCGTGCCTCCTACGGGGTCGTTTGGGGGCTGGTTTGGATTTTCACCCTTTAAAGGCGTGTTTTTATGTCTAAGTGTGATTTTTGCAAATTATCGTCATACTCTCAAACTTCGAGACTCTGGACTACACGGTCTGTTCCTACTTGTTACACGGGTCCCGTGCGAGGTGTTCATGCCTCCTACGGGGTCGTTTGGTGGTTGGTTTCGGTTTTCACCCTTTAACGACTTATTTTTAACTCTAAGTGTGATTTTTACAAATTATCGTCATACTCTCAAACCGGGTGATCCGAGACTACGCGGTCAGTTCCTATAAGTTACATTGGTCCCGTACGAGGTGTTCATGCCCCCTACGGGGTCATTTAGGGGCTGGTTTTGAGTTTTTGGGGCCTGGTTTTGCGTTTTCACCCTTGAACGACATGTTTTTAGCTCTAAGTGTGATTTTTGCAAATTATCGGCATACTCTCGAACTGGGAGACCCGGTACTACGCAGTCAATTCCTACAAGTTACATTGGTCCTGTGCGAGGTGTGCGTGCCTCACACGGGGTCGTTTGGGGGATGGTTTGGGTTTTCACCCTTTAACGGCATGTTATTAACTCTAAGTTTGATTTTTTGCAAATTAACATCATACTATCAAACAGGGAGACCCGGGACTACACGATCAGTTCCTACAAGTTACATTGGTTCCGTGCGAGGTGTTCATGCCTCCGACGAGGTCGTTTGGGGGCTGGTTTGGGTTTTCATCCTTTAACGGCTTGTTTTTAAGTCTAATTGTGATTTTATCAAATTATCATCATACTCTCAAACCGGGAGACCCGGGACTACGCGACCAGTTCCTATAAGTAACATTGGTCCCATGCAAGGTGTTCGTGCCTCCTACGAGGTCGTTTGGGGGATGGTTTGGGTTTTCTCCCTTTAGCGACATGTTTTTAAGTCTAAGTGTGATTTTTGCAAATTATCGTCGTACTCTCAAATCGGGAGACCCAGTACTACGCGATCAGTTCCTACAAGTAGCATTGGTCCCGTGCGAGGTGTTCGTGCCTCCTACGAGGTCGTTTGGGGGCTGCTTTGGGTTTTCTCCCTTTAGTGTCATATTTTTAAGTCTAAGTGTGATTTTTGCAAATTATCGTCATACTCTCAAATCGGGAGACCCGGGACTACGCGACCAGTTCCTATAAGTAACATTGTTCCCGTGCGAGGTGTTCGTGCCTCCTACGAGGTCGTTTGGGGGCTTGTTTGCATTTTCTCCCTTTAGTGGCATGTTTTTAAGTCTAAGTGTGATTTTGGCAAATTATCATCATACTCTCAAACCGGGAGACCCGGGTCTACGCGATCTGTTCCTATAAGTGACATTGGTCCCGTGCGAGGTGTTCGTGCCTCCTATGGGTTCCTTTGGGGGCCGATTTGGATTTTCACCCTTTAATGGCATGTTTTTAAGTCTAAGTGTGATGTTTGCAAATTCTCATCATACTCTCAAACCGGGAAACTCTGGACTACACGGTCAGTTCCTACAAGTTACATTGGTCCAGTGCGAGGCGTTCGTGCCTCCTACGGGGTCGTTTGAGGGCTAGTTTGGGTTTTCACCCTTTAACGTCTTGCATTTAAGTCTTAAGTGTTGATTTTTTCAAATTATCGTCATAGTATCAAACTGAGAGACCGGGGACTACGCGGTCAGTTCCTACAAGTTACACTGGTCCCGTGTGAGGTGTTCGTGCCTCCTACGGGGTCGTTTGGGGGCTTGTTTTGGTTTTCACCCTTTAACAGCTTGTTTTTAAGTCTAATTGTTGATTTTTGCAAACTATCATCATATTCTCAACCCCGAACTACGCGGTTAGTTCCTACAAGTTATATTGGTCCCGTGTGAGGTGTTCGTGCCTCCTACGGGGTCGTTTAGGGGCTGGTTTGGTTTGCACCCTTTAACGACTTATTTTTAAGTCTAAGTGTGATTTTTACAAACTATCATCATATTCTCAAATCGGGAGACGCGAGACTACGCAGTTAAATCCAACAAGTTACAGTGGTTCCATGCAAGGTGTTCGTGCCTCCCGTGGGGTTTTTTGGGGGCTGGTTTGGGTTTTCACCCTTTAACGGCTTGTTTTTAAGTCTGTGTGATTTTTGCAAATTATCGCCATACTCTCAAACCGGGAGACCCGGGTCTATACGATCAGTTCCTACAAGTTACATTGGTCCCGTGCGAGGTGTTCGTGCTTCCTACGGGGTCGTTTGGGGGCTAGTTTGGGTTTTCATCCTTTAATGGCATGTTTTTAAGTCTAAGTGTGATTTTTGCAAATTATCATCATACCCTTAAACCGGGAGGCCCGAAACTACGCGATCAGTCCAATAAGTTACATTGGTCCCGTGCGAGGTGTTCGTGCCTCCAACGGGGTCGTTTGGGTGCTGGTTTGGGTTTTCACCCTTTAACGACTTGTTTTTAACTCTAAGTGTGATTTTTGCAAATTATCGTCATACTCTCAAACCGATAGATCCGGGACTACGTGGTCAGTTCCTACAAGTTACATTGGTCCCATGCCAGGTGTTCGTGCCTCCTATGGAGTCGTTTAGGGGCTGGTTTTCAGTTTTTTGTAGGCTGGTTTTGGGTTTTCACACTTAAACGACATGTTTTTAGCTCTAACTGTGATATTATCATTATACTCTCAAATCGGGAGTCCTAGGACTATGCGGTCAGTTCCTACAAGTTAGATTGGTCCCGTGCGAGCTGTGCGTGCCTCCTACGGGGTCGTTTGGAGGCTAGTTTGGGTTTTCACCCTTTAACGACACTCTAAGTGTGATTTTTACAAATTAACGTCATACTCTCAAATTGGGAGACTCGGGACTACGCGATCAGTTCCTATAAGTTTCATTGGTTCCGTGCGTGGTGTTCGTGCCTCTGATGGGGTCGTTTGGGGGCTGGTTTGGATTTTCACCCTTTAATGGCTTGATTTTAAGTCTAAGTGTGATTTTAGCAAATTATCATCATACTCTCAAACAGGGAGATCCATGACTACACGGTCAGTTCCTACAAGTTACATTGGTCCCGTGCGAGGTGTTCGTGCCTCATATGGGGTCATTTAGGGGTTGGTTTGGGTTTTCACCTTTTAACGGCATGTTTTAAAGTCTAGTTGTGATTTTTGAAAATTATCGTCACACTCTCAAACCAAGAGACCCGGGACTACGCGGTCAGTTCCTACAAGTTACATTGGTCCCGTGCGAGGTGTTCGTGCCTCCTACGAGGTCGTTTGGGGGCTGGTTTGGGTTTTCACCCTTTAGCGGCTTGTTTTCAAGTCTCACTGTGGTTTTTGTAAATTATCGTCATACTCTCAAAACGGGAGACCCGGGACTACGCGGTCAGTTCTTACATGTTACACCGGTCCCGTGCGAGCTGTTCGTGCCTTCTATGGGGTCGTTTGGGGGTTGGTTGGGGTTTTCACCCTTTAATGGCTTGTTTTAAGTCTAAGTATGATTTTTGCAAATTATCGTCATACTCTCAAATCGGGAGACTCGGGACTACGCTATCAGTTCCTACATGTTATATTGTTCCCGTGCGAGGTGTTCATGTCTCCTACACAGTTATTTGGGGGTTGCTTCGGGTTTTCACCCTTTAACGGCATGTTTTTAAGTCTAAGTGTGATTTTTGCAAATTATCGCCGTACTCTCAAATCGGGAGACACGGGACTACGCGATCAGTTCCTACGAGTTACAATGGTCCCGTACGAGGTGTTCGTGCCTCCTACGGGGTCGTTTGGGGGCTTATTTTGATTTTCACCCTTTAACAGCTTGTTTTTAAGTCTAAGTGTTGATTTTTGCAAACTATCATCATATTCTCAACCCCGAACTACGCGGTCAGTTCCTACAAGTTACATTGGTCCCGTGTGAGGTGTTCGTGCCTCCTACGGGGTTGTTTAGGGGCTGGTTTGGTTTGCACCCTTTAACGACTTATTTTCAAGTCTAAGTGTGATTTTTACAAACTATCGTCATATTCTCAAATCGGGAGATGCGAGAATACGCGGTTAAATCCAATAAGTTACATTGGTTCCCGTGCGAGGTGTTCGTGCCTCCAACACGGTTGTTTGGGGGTTGCTTCGGGTTTTCACCCTTTAACGGCTTGTTATTAAGTCTGTGTGATTTTTGCAAATTATCGCCATACTCTCAAACCGGGAGACCCGGGTCTATACGATCAGTTCCTACAAGTTACATTGGTCTTGTGCGAGGTGTTCGTGCCTCCTACGGGATCGTTTGGGGGCTGGTTTGGGTTTTCACCTTTTAATGGCATGTTTTTAAGTCTAAGTGTGATTTTTGAAAATTATCATCATACCCTTAAATCGAGAGACCCGAAACTACGCGATCAGTCCTATAAGTTACATTGGTCCCATGCGAGGTGTTCGTGCCTCCAACGGGGTTGTTTGGGTGCTGGTTTGGTCACCCTTTAACTGCTTGTTTTTAACTCTAAGTGTGATTTTTGCAAATTATCGTCATACTCTCAAACCGGGAGATCCGGGACTACGCGGTCAGTTCCTACAAGTTACATTGGTCCCATGCCAGGTGTTCGTGCCTCCTATGGGGTCGTTTAGGGGCTGGTTTTGGGTTTTTTGTGGGCTGGTTTTGGGTTTTCACACTTTAACGACATGTTTTTAGCTCTAAGTGTGATATTATCATTATACTCTCAAATCGGGAGTCCCGGGACTACGCGGTCAGTTAATACAAGTTAGATTGGTCCGGTGCGAGCTGTGCGTGCCTCCTACGGGGTCGTTTGGAGGCTTGTTTGGGTTTTCACCCTTTAACGGCATGTTTTTAATTCTAAGTGTGATTTTTACAAATTAACATCATACTCTCAAATTGGGAGACTCGGGACTACGCGATCAGTTCCTACAAGTTTCATTGGTTCCGTGCGTGGTGTTCGTGCCTCTGACGGGGTCGTTTGGGGGTATGGTTTGGATTTTCACCCTTTAATGGCTTATTTTTAAGTGTGAGTGTGATTTTAGCAAATTATCATCATACTCTCAAATAGGGAGATCCATGACTACACGGTCAGTTCCTACAAGTTACATTGGTGACGTGCCAGGTGTTCGTGCCTCCTACGGGGTCATTTAGGGGTTGGTTTGGGTTTTCACCCTTTAACGACATGTTTTAAAGTCTAAGTGTGATTTTTGCAAATTATCATCACACTTTCAAACCGGGAGACCCGGGACTTCGCGGCCAGTTCCTATAAGTTACATTGGTCCCGTGCGAGGTGTTCGTGCCTCCTACGAGGTCTTTTGGGGGCTGGTTTGGGTTTTCACCCTTTAGCGGCTTGTTTTCAAGTCTCACTGTGGTTTTTGAAAATTATCACCATACTCTCAAAACGGAAGACCCGGGACTACGCGGTCTGTTCTTACATGTTACATTGGTCCCGTGCGAGCTGTTCGTGCCTCCTATGGGGTCGTTTGGGGGTTGGTTGGGGTTTTCACCCTTTAATGGCTTGTTTTGAGTCTAAGTGTGATTTTTCAAATTGTCATCATACTCTCAAACCGGGAGACTCGGGATTACGCTATCAGTTCCTACATGTTATATTGTTCCCGTGAGAGGTGTTCGTGCCTCCTACACGGTTGTTTGGGGGTTGGTTTGGGTTTTCATCCTTTAACGACATGTTTTTAAGTCTAAGTGTGATTTTTGCAAATTATCATCATACTCTCAAATTGGGGGACTCGGGACTACGCGATCAGTTCCTACGAGTTACAATGGTCCCGTACGAGGTGTTCGTACGTCCTACGGGGTCGTTTGGTGGTCGATTTGGAGTTTCACCCTTTAACGACATGTTTTTAAGTCTAAGTGTGATTTTTTCAAATTACCGTTATACTCTCAAAATCGGGAGACCCGAGACTATGCGGTCAGTTCCTACAAGTTACATTGGTCCCTTGTGAGGTGTTTGTACCTCCTGTGGGGTCATTTGGGGCATGATTTGTGATTTCACCCTTTAACGGAATGTTTTTAAGTCTACGTGTGATTTTTGCAAATTCTCAATTTTTTCAAATTATCGTCATACTCCCAAACCGAGAGATCGAGAGACTACACGGCCAGTTCCTACAAGTTACATCGGTCCCGTGCGAGGTGTTCGTGCCTCCTACGGGGTCGTTTGGGGGTTGGTTTTGGTTTTCACCCTTTAACGACTTTTTTTAAGTCTAAGTGTGATTTTTGCAAGTTATCATCATACTCTCAAACCGGGAGACCCGGAACTACGTGGTCAGTTCCTACAAGTTACATTGGTCCCGTATGAGCTGTCCGTACCTCCTACGGGGTCGTTTGGGGGCTGGTTTGGGTTTTCACCCTTTAAAGGCGTGTTTTTTTCTCTAAGTGTGATTTTTGCAAATTATCGTCTCGTCGTACACTCAAACTGGGAGACTCTGGACTACACGGTCTGTTCTTACAAGTTACACTGGTCCCGTGCGAGGTGTTCGTGCCTCCTACTGGGTCGTTTGGTGGCTAGTTTTGGTTTTCACCCTTTAACGGCTTGTTTTTAACTCTACGTGTGATTTTTACAAATTGTCATCATACTCTCAAACCAGGTGATCCGGGACTACGCGGTCAGTTCCTACAAGTTACATTGGTCCCGTGCGAGGTATTCATGCCCCCTACGGAGTCATTTAGGGGCTAGTTTTGAGTTTTTGGGGCCTGGTTTTGCGTTTTCACCTTTTAACGGCATGTTTTTAGCTCTAAGTGTGATTTTTGCAAATTATCGGCATACTCTCAAACAGGGAGACCCGAGACTACGCGGTCAATTCCTACAAGTTACATTGGTCTCGTACGAGGTGTGCGTGCCTCCTACGGGGTCGTTTGGGAGATGGTTTGGGTTTTCACCCTTTAACGGCATGTTATTAACTCTAAGGGTGATTTTTTGCAAATTAACGTCATACTATCAAACTGGGAGACCCGGGACTACACGGTCAATTCCTACAAGTTACATTGGTTCCGTGCGAGGTGTTCGTGCCTCCGACGGGGTCGTTTGGGGACTGGTTTGGGTTTTCACCCTTTAACGGCTTGTTTTTAAGTTTAAGTGTGAATTTAGCAAATTATCATCATAGTCTCAAATCGGGAGACCCAGGACTACGCGGTCAGTTCCTACAAGTTACATTGCTCCCGTGCGAGGTGTTCGTGCCTCCTACGGGGTCGTTTCGGGGCTGGTTTGGGTTTTCACCCTTTAACGGCGTCTTTTTAAGTCTAAGTGTGATTTTTACAAATTATCGTCATACTCTCGAATCGGGAGACCCGGGACTACGCGACCAGTTCCTACAAGTTACATTGGTCCCGTGCGAGGTGTTCGTGCCTCCTACGAGGTCGTTTTGGGGGCTGGTTTTGGTTTTCACCCTTTGGCGGCATGTTTTTAAGTCAAAGTGTATTTTTGCAAATTATCGTCATACTCTCAAATCGGGAGACCTGGGACTACGCGGTCGGTTCCTATAAGTTATATTGGTCCTGTGAGAGGTGTTCGTGCCTTCTATGGGGTCGTTTGGGGGTTGGTTTGAGTTTTCACCCTTTAACGACATGTTTTTAAGTCTAAGTGTGATGTTTGCAAGTTATCGTCATATTCTCAAATCGAGAGACCCGGGACTACGCGGTCAGTTCCTACAAGTTACATTGGTCCAGTGCGAGGTGCTCGTGCCTCCTACGGGGTCGTTTGAGGGCTGGTTTGGGTTTTCACCCTTTAATGTCTTGCTTTTAAGTCTTAAGTGTTGATTTTTGTAAACTATCATCATAGTCTCAAACCGGGAGACCTGGGACTACGCAATCAGTTCCTACAAGTTACATTGGAACCATGTGAGGTGTTCGTGCCTCCTACGGGATCATTTGGGGGCTTGTTTGGGTTTTCGCCCTTTAACAGCTTATTTTTAAGTCTAAATGTTGATTTTTGTAAAATATCATCATATTCTCAAACTGGGATACCCGGGACTACGCGGTCAGTTCCTACAAGTTACATTGGTCCCGTGCGAGGTGTTCGTGCCTCCTGCTGGGTCGTTTGGGGGCTGGTTTGGGTTTGCACCCTTTAATGGCTTATTTTCAAGTATAAGTGTGATTTTTGCGAACTATCTTCATATTCTCAAATCGGAAGACGTGAGACTACGCGGTCAAATCCTACAAGTTACATTGGTTCCATGTGAGGTGTTCGTGCCTCCTACGGGGTCGTTTGGGGGCTGGTTTTGGTTTTAAACCTTTAACGGCTTATTTTTAAGTTTAAGTGTGATTTTTGTAAATTATCGTAATACTCTCAAACTAGGAGACGCGGGTCTACGCGATTAGTTCTTACAAGTTACATTGGTCCCGTGCGAGATGTTCATGCCTCCTACGGGGTCGTTTGGGGGCCGGTTTGGGTTTTCACCCTTTAACGGCATGTTTTGAAGTCTATGTGTGATTTTTATAAATTAACATCATACTCTCAAACAGGTAGACCCGAGACTACGAGGTCAGTTCCTAGAAGTTACACTGGTGCCGTGCCAAGTGTTTGTACCTCCTATGGGGTCATTTGGGGGCTTGTTTGGGTTTTCACTCTTTAACGCCATGTTTTTAACTCTAAGTGGGATTTTTGCAAATTATCGTCATACTCTCAAACCGGGAGACCCGGAATTGTGTGATTAGTTCCTACAAGTTCCATTGGTCCCGTGTGAGATGTTCGTGCCTCCTACGGGGTCTTTTGGGGGATGGTTTTGGTTTTCACCCTTTAACAGATTGTTTTTAGCTCTAAGTGTTGATTTTTGGAAACTATCGTCATATTCTCAAACTGGGAGACCCGGGACTACGCGGTCAGTTCCTGCAAGTTACATTGGCCCCATGCGAGATGTTCGTGACTCCTACGGGGTCGTTTGGGGACTAGTTTGGGTTTTCACCGTTTAACGGCTTATTTTTAAGTTTAAGTGTTAGTTTTGCAAATTATCGTCATATTCTCAAACTGGGAGACTCGGGACTACGTGATCAGTTCCTACAAGTTACATTTGTCCCGTGCGAGGTGTTCATGCCTCTTATGGGTCCGTTTGGGGGCTAGTTTCGGTTTTCACCCTTTAATGACTTGTTTTTATGTTTAAGTGTTATTTTTGCAAATTATCGTCATATTCTCAGACCGAGAGACCCAGGACTATGCGGTCAGTTCCTACTAGTTACACTGGTCCCGTGCGACGTGTTCGTGCCTCTTACAGGTCCGTTTGCGGGCTGGTTTAGGTTTTTCACCCTTTAACGGCTTGTTTTTAAGTTTATGTGTTGATTTTTGCAAATTATCGTCATAGTTGATTACATAATAATGATTTGTCTATAATGCAATATGGTGATATTCATATAAAATAAGGGTTATCCGAGTTGGAAATGTAAGAGACTTTATTTAATCCCATACCTGCTGGTTAGTAGACTTTATACCAATTAAATGTTTAGTGGAAACTGTCTCTGCAGCTGGGAACATAATGTCCATATCATGGCTTCCGGCGTAGCAGAGTTTTGATAGTCCTACCAACTCGTAAACCTTCATAAAAGAAAAAAACTTAATAAGACCCTAAGAATAAGTCATTAACAAAAGGGGTTTGTAAATTTAGGACCTATTGTAATATTTATTCTTGAAATGGGACAACAAACATTTAATTATTATTTTAGTCCCTATTTTTTAATAAAGTCGTTAGGGCGGACCCATATCCATAAAACGTTAACCAATCATAGCATATCATGTCAAAAGCTAATTTGAAAATACAGACTAAAAATTGAAACGAAATGTTTGTTACCCTATATCCATAATCAAAATTATTTAAGTCATAAAAGTGTGTAATCTATTAACAAAATTATTTTTCAATAAAGCTAAGAAAAGATTCAAACTTTTAAGCAATCATAGAATTCGATTGCAAAAAGCAACCTCGCTAATGATTAACAAAAAATATTCTAAAGTCTAAAAGCGAAAAATTAGTAAAGTGTTGATTTTGAATAAATGTAAAATAGGATAAGATTCTAACTTTTGAGCAATCATCAAATTTGAAGTAACCACAAATTTAATCCCTGCAATATTCTCAACAACGAGATTATTGCAAAAGATAACACCACTAACAGTAAGTCCAACAAAGAAACACAAAATCCAATTAATGAAAATAAACTGGATATTTGGATCTTCGCTCTACTCCTTCAATCTTGCTTGAAAAACTCGTCCTCTATAATCCTACAATCCAACAAACAACTAAATTACATTTACTCAAAATTTGGAAAATTAAAAACGATTTTAAAGATGTAGAGTTTTACTTGTAATGGCCCTCAAGACATCTCAAATTTAAGTCCATATACATCAAGAATGCATATATACTCTACATCAAGAATGTATTTATGCACACATAAATAACTAAATGGATTTATACACATATAAATAACTGAATGGATGAACAAACTAAATTCCAAATTATATGTTTGATTTTAGACAGGAAAACGCAAACAAAGTCTCGAACCTGACCATCCCAAAAATGACTCCGTATTCGTCAAAAATCGAAGCCATCAACAACCCTCCGACCATTACCCAACCTCTCTGGCCGCCCAGACTTGTAAATCCACCTTTAAAACTCGAAGCTTACCCGATCCATACCTCCAATCTAGTGACCCGCGAACCCTAATACTCATTGAATCCCCATGTTCGATCCACCATTAACATCCCATCTTTTATCCATTCTCAATCAACCTGGAGGAGTGAAGGTTTGTACAAAGGGTTAGATGTAAGAGAGAGCGCACGAGAGAGAAAGCGGGAGACCCGAATTGTCAAGGAAAGTGAGCAGGAGAGGAAAAAAGTTAATGGGGGTATTATTTTTGTAGGGTATTTATATTTTATCGAAGTGTTCTCAATTTTGGCACACTTTTAAACAGTGCCAAATTTTAGCACTAAACCGTGCCAGAATCTGGCACAGTTTTAAACTGTGCCAGATTTTCAATATCAGGGTGTGCCAATTTGTTGTTTTTGGTGTAGTGTAATTACTCAATTCTCTCCATGTTAAGGTTATAGATACGTATTGAAAAAAATTTATTTGATTAACTTCTTTAAGTCCTTCAGCGGTTCATCTTGACTTATTTGTAGTGCTGAAATAGCAAAATCCACCTCTAGTGTTTTACACATACAAAACTTATAAGAATCTCAAGGGGTAATGACTAGTCTATATACCAAGACGTGGATTCCATCCATAAAATAATTTGACAATACATTAATCACCATTCCATAATCTATTAACATTACTAATTGAATAATGAAACTCACCTGATAAGCTAAAGGAATAAATAGCTAGTACATGTGTCCATCAATCATATATGGATTAAGTGCCTTAAGTAAACCTAACAATCATGAGGTGTACATTGTGTTATAAAATTAGTACAAAGACAATGACCTCAAAGTGATCTCATTCAACACACAGAGTTTTCTAGCACAATAAATTGTAACTATATTGTTTCCCGTAATCAAGATAGATCTACTAAAATATTATGCTACAGCCCTACTAATGGTGTGTCTAGTTCCATCAATGACTGAGAATAATGGAGCTTATATTCCACAAAAAGTGGTGATCTGATCCTCTATGCATAAGTCGTACTATACACACTAGAACACCTCTTAAGTTGAATAAAATACACCAATAATATATAAAATAGTGCAAACATTATGTCCATACATGATTCTGAATAAAATAGGAAAAATAATTTTATATTATTAATAAGTCCATAGCTAAAACTATTTGATAAATCATGATTTTAGTCCGCTCTAAGAAGTTCATAAAATGAAAAAGAGTTATGTCAATCTTCATCCACTAATGATAAATATTCTTCAAGGATTGACACTTTGTCTTCTTATAGCTATTCTAGTGATAATTCTTTAAATGAAGAATATAGTGATCTTCAACAGGCTTATGATAAACTCGTTTCTGAAAATGCTAGACTTAAGAAAAGCTTGTCAAAAAATTCAATTAGAGTGAAAACATGTGAATTTTAGATTTTTTGGGGATCTTTGATGATTTAAATAATTGTGTATTTTTGTAATTTTCGGCGAATTTTGGACTTTTGTGATTTTTGGAGTTTTCTATGAATTTTAAGGAAAATTTTTCTGAACTTTAGAAATATCTCGAATTTTGTTGGATTATTCGAATTTTTCTCCAATTTTTGGATGTATGTGAAAATTTTAAAATGGGAAGATTTTTTATGCAAAAATGTGATTTCGATGAAATTTGAGATTTTATATTTTTTGGGAATTTTTCCGTGCATTTTTAGTAATTTTTTTGGAATTTTCAGAAGTTTTGTAATGAATTTTAAGGTGGGGTGCCAATAGTCATTGTCTGACATGTGTCAATTGGCATGGCACATAATTTTATGGTTTTGAGGCCTCCTCAGGGTCAATACTAGAAGGCATAACCGGGGGTGTTTATCGGCATACTTCTTAGCCTTTTATAAAAAGGGCCAAGGCATCCTTATTTCCTCACACTTCAAATAAATTGTTTCTATTTATCTCGAGGAAAACTCTCTCGAGCATTTTTTGGAATTTTCTACAGAAAATGGCTTACAGCGAAATTGTGGATATTTATGACTGGTCCAATATCAAGTGGCGACGTGCTATAGTGATGCAAGTGAGGAAGAGAATGTGTATGCCCATGCCAAGGTGGTAGACGATGAGAAGATATTTCTATAGAACTCCGACGACTATGTGAGTACTTTTTCTTAAATTTTTTATTATTTTTTCGTTCTTCTTGTTTTCAAATTTTGCTTTAGGTTACTGTTGGGGATTGAATTTTTTTTATTTGAAGATTCTATAAGAACATCTCTTTGTCGAGAATTCGCTCCCGAGGTACGACGGGGGTGAATGAGGTTTGGAATTAGCTTTTTCGAGGGGGTGAAGTTGATGGTGGAAATTGTTGGGTTTAACTTCCTGGTGAGATCATTTGATGACACATTATTGTCGATTGTGGTGTTTTGTTCTATAGGCGAGCGATGGTGGGACACCATCCACACCTTCCATCTGGGTGTGGGTGAGATGGTGGTCATGACGATTGACGAGATATACCTTCTCGGGCTAATTGTGAGGGGGAGAAAACAGTGGTGGACCAGTCTCTTCGCTTGACTAAGGTGGCTATTCGAGAGGCACTGAGGCCCAATAGATGGGTGGGTTGTGGAAAGTCTACAAAGGTGTTTTGTTGAAGTTCACCTTGATGGAGAGGGATATTGATGTTATGTGCGGCTGGTAATTGTGATAGGAGAATCATATGTTCAACTTTCTCCTTATGGGGGCATCTTGGTAGAGAAGAGTGGAGACGACATCCACTTGTGATTTTTGTCGTATTTCCATGGTAGACATGTATGATTGGGGGAACCTAACATTGGCTTCTCTCTATGTTTCTCTTGATGTATGCAGTTAGCATTGTCGATCGACCTTCGCAGGGTCCATGTACCTTTTGTGTGTACCCTTATAATTATCCCTATTATTATTGCTTTTGTTTTTCATTCCTTTTGAAAATGTGCATTATTTTTGTGTTTAGAGTTTATTCATTGAAACATTGGATTTCTCTTCAGGCATTTTTCTATGAGGTGATCGGACACAATACAGAGTTGATGCCTTTTCATTAGAGTTATTCACTGGAGAAATGCCAATAGGGTTTCGAAGGAGCTCTTGACCCTTAAGGATGTGAGAGTGGTGATGAATGATCTTACAAGTGGACAAGTTAGATTTTATTTTCATGTTTCGTACATTTTTTTGTATTTTTATTTTTCACTAAGTATTAATGATTAACTCTATTAGGGATAGGTGACATTCTACCCTTAGTGTCAGGCCTCGGGAGAGATAGGGGAATAGACATTCATTCTAATATGTGTCTCCTATTAACATATGACTTTATGTATACATGGTACCAAGACGATTGGAGGGTCAGGAAGGTAATGGAGAGTGAGGTCGAGGTTTCGCCGGCGATCCCTCCATTTTCACATGATGAGCGTGGGGGAGTTATCGGATGCATAATGGAAGGCAACGATGGAGGGGGAGCATTATGTGATTCATACTAACATGAGGACTACCTTTGAATATATGGACATGGTGTCTAGCTTGTTGATCCCTTATCTATTTATGACATAGAGGGTATGCCTCATTTTTCGACAAAGGCTAGGGGTGGTAATAGAGCACCGAGTTCTTTGGCTTAGGCGTCTGGGGGTGGGGCGGGGACTGCGAAGGTTGTCCCTCTTTGGCACTGCTCTATGCCTTCCTACTACACTCAGGTTGGAAGGGTCACTCTTTATAAGTGCCCCATCATCCTCTAGCGGCGATACATAACTTCCTTTTTCCAAAGGAGGATATTCAGTGGGAGGTATGATCTTTGTTCCCTTATTTGATTTCAGCACTTCGATTTCCAAATTCTTGATTTCTGCATTAGTTGCTAACTTTAACTCCTTAATAAATCAGTTCTTCTTGCATACTGGGATTGTTTCCACATCATAGCTCCGGGACATCCGGGATTGGATGGCCTATATGGCCTCATGTGTGTAAATAACGACTCGGTCGTGTGATGCACCATCGCCAATTGTTGATGGTGAGTCAGGCTTGAGTTTTGGAAGTGGGGGTCCATTCATCATCTTTATGTGAAGCGTGTTCATCAAAACCCTTGAAGTTGTGATGTAAATTTAAGCTAGGGTTAAAAATCATGGGTTTCGCCTCCGACAATTTTGATATTTTTTACGTATTTTTGTTCATTTTGTACGTGGAAAATGTAAAAGTAACAACATGTAGGTTTAAGCTAGGGTTAAAAAGCCTAGGTTTCTTCTCCAACAATTTTGATCTTTTTTATATATTTTTTTTCCGTTTTGTACCTGGAAAATGTACAAGTAGCAACATATATATATATATACTCACTCACACACAAGGATGTACCCATGCCGATGACACGGTGGTAAAAACGTTTAGAATGTTTCGTAATAGTAATTAGATTTGGCAAAATTAGACACACGTGATAACACAATATGAACTGATAACTGATACGAAGTTATAAATTAATGTGGGGACCCTTAATATTTTCTACCACATATTTTTATCATATTTGTCTCACAATTACGACTCATATTAGTTGAAAAAGTGCATTTGTGTCAAAATTACAAATGTATTACACATTCAACAATAAAAAAAAAAGTACTAGAACAAAATATAATTGTATTTAATTAATCCCATAATAAATATATCAGTGACAAATCATACAGGTCTTGACATAATAATTCATACTATTGGAAAAATACATTTAACAAGCTACCAAATACATTGGGCCTATGCATTTATATCTTTATTACTCAAATCTTGGAGTATGTATAAAACGAGCAATTGGGAAAAAGATTTTTTTGGCCCAAAAAACATTTCCTTATTTTAAATCATGGCATCCCTACAAATTTTTTCACACCTATATACATTTAAGTATAGACTGTCCAAAAATGAATAAGATAATCACAAAAAGTAATTAACATAATCATAAAAATCATTTTTCATTATACATGTATACATTTACAATTTACTCTATACCAAGAAATAATTCACATAACTTAGCAAATCTCGACAATCATGAACATATGAACTTTAATACATCTTTCTTCAAATTTTGAGGAAATATCGACGATCGTGCGACTTCAAATGGAAAAATTAGGATTTAAATATCAATATTCATTTAAATATATGCTATTTCCAATGAAAAAAACTAATTCATTATTAGGTATAAAACTTAAAAATGATCAGATAGTAGTTAAAAATATTAATGACATAGACAATAAGTCTCCTGTGTCGATAAAGGCAATGGGTGGTAATAGCGCGTCGGGATCTTCAACTCAGATGTCTGGGGCATGGTAGGGATTGGGGAGGTTGCTCCACTTCAGCACTACTCTATGCCATCCTACTATGGCAGTGGGAGGGGGTCACTCTTTTCAAACTCCTCCTCATCCTATGGCAGCGATAGACAACTTCCCTCCTTTTATAAAGGAGTACATTTAATGGGAGGTATGATCTTTGCTCCTTTTTTTGATTTTAGCACTTTGATTTCAAAATTCTTGATTTCTGAATTAGTTCCTAACTTTAAGTCTTTGATTGATCCTTGGTTTTTGCATATTGGGACTGTGTCAATGGGAAATGATATTGGGACTGAATTTTTTACCGAAAGTGGAATTACCGAATGAGGTGGAGGGGTTCTATTGGTTCTTTTGTGGGGTCCACACCAGTGGCATCAGAGAATAAACCAATAACACGCCGCCACGTGTATTTTCGGTCAAAAATTATGTCAAAAATTCAGTTACAATAGAAGGACTCGTGTCAATGCCATAGTTACGAGACATCGAGGATTGGATGGTCGAATGTGTAAGAATGATGAATCGATCGTGTGTTGCACTGTTACCGACTGATGATGATCTTGAGTCAGGATTGAGTTGGTACATAGTTCATAGTCATGGGAACCGTGTTCATAGAGACCCTTGAAGTTGTGATTTATGTTTAAGCTAGGGTTAGAAAGCCTGGGTTGCGCCTCGATAATTTTGATCCTATTTTTTACTTTTTTTCCCTATGGAAATGTAAAAGCAGCAACATATATATATATATAATGTTGCACTTTTTTTATTTTTTTATCTTGAATAGTGACCTAGTCTATATGCATTTTAATTTTACCACTAGGGATTTTATTTGAAAAATAAGAAGATATGTTTAGAATATTTTAAATATGTGGCATTTTCTGATTGATAAAAGAGACGAATGCTCGTGAAAAACTTTTTGTAAAAAGTTAACTCTAAAAGGTGCTTATTTGGAAATGAGAGAGACAAAAAAGGAGAGGGGAATCTTCCCAAACATAGGGGTTGTTGATTAGCACAACCTTTGGCATCCCTATCGTTACACTTGTACTGATATTGTTTCTTTTCAACTTTCATTGAACTCATGGTGCATCCTTGATACTAGAATCCCATTTTTGCAGTTGTAGGTTTGTTACTACCATCTTTTGCATAACACCTCGCGCAAAACACGAGGCGCTACTACGATTAAAACTAAAAATAAATTCTAAAAATCACAGGTTGTTACATACTTCACCACTATTACGAAAATTTCATCCTCAAAATTCAAAAAAGCCTAAAAATCACGATTAGTCGCCCCTATACCCAATCCTACACGCATGTTTCCCCACGTTCTCTCTCACGAATCATTACTCAATTCTATCTCTAAAAAATCATCACAACACTAAAGTCCTCAAATCAATTCTAAACATCCTCATATCAAGATTACTAATACTAACCTCGATGCCTACCACGTCCTCAACAAAAACTCCCTATCTCCAACAAAACACATATAACCCTCATGCTAGACCCAAACCCAAAGATTCTAGGGTTGTTGTATACTTAAGCTCCGAAATCATCTGCAACACCCCGCGCAAAACACGAGGCTCTACTACGATTAAAACTAAGCTAAATCCTCAACAATTACCATAGAGCATCTATATTCCACAAAAATAAACATAACGAATCCAAAATAACATAACACCTAATCCAAAATGTACACCCCCAAAATAATTACAAATTAATTCCACTAAAAATAATGCTAAGCTTTCCAAATAATTACAATGCCAATCGAAACAAAATAAAATAAAATCCTCCAAATGTCGAGCACTAAAATCCTCCAAAATATGTACCGTCCATGACACACCCCAATCCAATTACTTATAATTATGTTTGAAAGTCAAAGTGAATCAAACCATAATTAACTTAACCCAGCTATAAACACGAGTCTTAATTATAGAGTCATCAGCATAAATTCATACGGCCAAAAACTTTTTACAACGTTAAAGTACTTATGCTTACACAAACTTGATTAAAGGATAAGTTAACTTAATTAAATCATTTACATTTAAACAAAATTATTATTTTACCCATTCTTGGCTAACCCAACCAGACCTCCTAGATTTGGCAGTGACATCACGTTACCTAAAAAACATAAACATAGGAACTGTGAGCAAAATAGCGCAGTGAATGCATCACTACTATACTACTTCATAAATTACATGCAATAAATCATATCCATAAATTGGTGTATTAACTTATCCGGTCCACTCATAATGAATGACCTAACTTTCCGAATCATGATTCACATATTCTATCCATAGTAGACTATTCTCCCCTATTCCTAGTCAAGGAGTAACCCCTTATCTTTAATAAATAATTCTCCCCCATTTCGGGTCGGGGAGTAACCTCCCATTTCGCTAAACCGAAATGAACAATTTCATATTCATAATATTATGATCATATCCATAAAAATATACAAATATCTATTTCCAGTGAGTACACTCACCTTGTATTGTTAACTATGTATTTACTTTTCCTTCGGGTAGAGCTGAACTGAGTTGATTAGACCATACACCTATCAATCCAACTTAATCAATACTGAATCTCAATCATAAGTAGCATATTAATATATTTATGTAACTTTCAATGACTATACAATAAGAATATAATTGTACTTAAGTCACATTCCATGAAATATGAGTAAGGACGAAACAATGGTATATACGTTGATAAACTTATGAACATTCAATCGTATCAAGTACCTCATAAGGAATTTATAACTAACACCAAGTAAACATAAAAGTATACTTCTCAATGTATATACACATGAAAGATGTACTCAAAATACCCTTTGAAAGGAGGAGATACAAACATTCATTCAAGGGGTATCCAGCATGGCCTCAATTTATTGTCTTCCATACTTAACCATCCTATATTAATAAATTGTACAAATACAAGTGCCCAACTTTATCAATATGGATACATATCTGAATATACTTTCCATTACATGTAATACTCGCACTTTTTATTATGTACTTATATTTCGACCTATTTATATGTCAACGTGCCATTAATAAAAAAAATCTCCTTTTGCATGTCTCACATGAAAATTTATTTGTGTTTATATGGTTTATTTAAGCACCTTGGTAAAGTTTTATGCAATTTGGACACACACACACACACACACACACACACACACACACACACACACACATATATATATATATATATATATATATATATATATATATATATATATATATATATATATATATATATATATAGATAGATAGATAGAGAGAGAGAGAGAGAGAGGCTCATGTGCCCACTAAGTTTGCACATCATTTTTTTTAAATAGTAAAAAAATATTTTTGAGTTGATTTTTTTTGTGTGATATTTTAACATTTGAACGGATCCATGTAAAAAAGTCAGCTCAAAAAAACTGTTTTTGCTATTTTTTAAAAATCGGTCAAACTTCCGTTCCTTGTAAGCACTTTAAAAGCTCTAAAAGTTTAACCGATTTTTTAAAAATAGCGAAAAATGTTTCTTAAGCTGATTTTTTTTACATGGGTCCGTTGAAATGTTTAAATATCACATAAAAAATTCAACTCAAAAATATTTTTTTTAATGCATTAAAAAAATTAGTGTGCGCTATCATTGTGCAAACTTAGTGTGCACAGGAGCCTGTCTTTATATATATATATATATATATATATATATATATATATATATGTGTGTGTGTGTGTGTGTGTGTGTGTGTGTGTGTATGTATAAATAAATAAATCTTTTTTTTGTCAAAAATTAAATTACTCAGAAAAATCTGAAATTTTTCACATAAATGTAAAATTTAATTTTGAACAACTTTTCCTTCTTCGTCATCCTAAAAAAAATGGTTTAGACCCCGTTTTAAACGGATTTACGTCGAAAAAATTATTTTAGGTGGTGTAGTTGGCTCATTTATTGGGTAGTTAGCTTTTGTATTTTCCAACATAGGAAAAACGTGTTTCACTTATATTTTCAAGCCTAGGAGACTTAAATGAGTCAAAATATTGGAAAGGAAAGCTTAAAATTGATAAAAATAAGGGTGGGGGATTCATGAACCTAGCAAACCAAAAAAAATATAAACTCCTCCATCTTCTTCCTCTCTCTTATATCCACAAGGAAAAAAATACTTCAAACTTTCGTAGCTCACCCTTATACCCATATTATCTCTCCTCAAACTCCATTAAAGAAGCTCAAAACTCCATTAAAACATCACACAAGGGGTGGGGCAACTTGATGGGGCTTAAAAGCTTGATTTTGGGAGCATAGGAGTGGAATTTAGAATCATTCTAGGATGACTTGAAGTTTTCTTCTCCAAAGTTATCTCCTCTTCATAAATAAAGTAGGGTTTTTCTCTTCCTAAATTTATATTTTCAAAATCTTAAAACACACATGTTGATAAAAGATGATTCTTGTAAAAAAATTGCTAGTTCTTGTATTTTCTATTATGCAAACCCATGCTTTTATGTGTTAAAATGAACTAATTTTGTTGATTAAATTTTATAACACCATGCTTGTATAAATGAATGATTATAACATGAAAGTTATTAAAAAAATATTATAATCATATACTACTTGAAAATGAATGTGTAGGATGCATATGCATGGATTTCTTAGTTAGAAATCCTCATTTCATGTGAATATACTTGAATAATTTTTTTTAACCATGATAAATGATATGTTTTGAAATTAAATAGATAGATTTTATCATGTTTTGAAAGAATGATAAATTTCGGCCTCTATTTTAATGATGTTAAAGAGTGATGATAATGACTTAAAATGGTGTAGAAAACTCATTTAAAACCTTATATTTGAACCCTACATTAAGATGGTAATTTTAATAATTAAGTTTATGATTGAATGAGTAAAATAATATAGAAAAACAGTAAGGTCTTATAAAGATATGTTTTTTTCCTTGAAAACCCATTTAAAGGATGCATTTTTTGTGTAAAAATGGCATATTGGCAATTTTTGTAATTATGTGAAAAACTAGTGGAAGATAATGTTTCTTTACTTTAAATGCTAGTAAAAATATTTTGAAGGTACTAAAAATGTGTTAATGCATTAATGAATAAATAGGGTAAATGATGATTGGATGTTAGTGAAGTACGTTGTTATTATTAGTTGGCCTCCTCGGCTATTTTAAAAGTAAGGTGAATAATGAGGTAAAGAAGTAACATCGAAAGATTAATGCGAGTACTTGGGATAATGAGAATAATTGTAAGAATGTGAATATTTGGAAGAATTTGAATGTATGAAAAGATAATGATATTCGAATGTTGCCGGAAAGAATAATTAAGGAGGGCATGATGTCCCTAGTGGTGAAAGACACCAAACAACCTGGCTAGTGTAACATATGTGTGCTCGATACCGACGGTGAAAGGCTGTGAAATCGTAGATGTTGGCAAAACCCAAAGTAATAAAAGTAATATTCATGAATGATTGGAAAAATGAATGGATTAATGAATTTCAATAAATGGATTGTAACAACCCGCCCTTTTGGAGACGATTAAATTTCATAATTAAAAATAAATTGGAATTTGGGGAATTATCCTGAAATAGTAATTTTTGAGATTTTCGAGGATTAAATGAGTTTCGAAGGATGTTGTGATTATTTTTGGGACTATATAGGTCGAAATATTTTAATTGTATGTCGCCGTGGAGAAAAGCGACACGAGGTAATATTTTTAATTAGAAACCCCGCATTTATTTATTTTGGGTTGGAATAGTGATTTGCGGTCAAGTACCTCGGATGGGAATTTCGACTGCGCCATGATTTTCGGAATGGTCGAGATAGTGGGAAAAGAGTGTCCGATAGTCGAAAATGAGTTTCAGGTAATTTTAGAGGTTAAAGTAACTCGTAATTGGGTAAACGAGTCGTTTTGGGGTTTTAAAGGGTTAAACCCTTTTCTTTCTATATAAAGAGAGGGAGAGGGAGAAAAAGAGAAAGAAAGAAGAGAAAAGAGAGATAAGAGAGAGAGGAAGAAGAAAAGAGGAAGAAAATGGGAGATTCCGGCCTACCTCCGCGGGATTCGGCTCGAGGTCGTCGGATTATATCCACGAGGCAAGTGTTTACTTGATTTATTTATCTTTTTGCATAAATATCTCATACCGTAGTTTGGTATAAACAAACCCTAATGTTTTTGGGGTGGGTTATCGTGGATAAAACGGGTTTTTGGGAGTTAAAACAATTAAACCCCAAATAATATTTCAATTTATGGAACTTAGGTTTTAACCTAAATTAATTGGTAGTTTTGGGTTCTAGGATGTTTCTTAATATATGTGTATTTGAAGTTGGTTGAGGTTGTAGGACGTTGGGTGAGGCAACAAAAGCTTGGGAGAAGCTTTAATGGCCGAAATCATCTCGGAGAAGATGATGAATAGTAAACCGTCACTTTAGGGGGCCTTTTTGGCCTGGAAAAGAATTGATTTAGCTTTCGTCCAAAACACGAAAGTTGTAGATCTTTTCCATACGGTCGTGTGGGCACTGATCGCATATTTTTCTGATTTGATATGATTTTTACAAGATGGCAGCTCCAGGTTGAAATCATCAACTCGGAAATCAAATCGGGAATTGGAAAAATTACGGCTAGAATTAATTGTGTAGATGTTTGGGATAATTTTTGGGGTAGTTTAGAAACCCCAAAAATGAATTTGGGTTGTTGGATAAGGGACTTGAGGATTTTAGTTTTGGAGACCTGGTGTGACCGGTCGACCGCGCCCCTAAGGCCGGTCGATCGCATCAAGGAGAAAGGGCTTACTGCTTTATTTCGTAGGCTTATTTGTAACCCGCGGTCGATCGGGAGTCTAGGACTGGTCGACCAGTGCCCCGTTTTCAGCCCAAGATTTTGGAGATTAAGATTATTTCTCCTTTTTGGTTTAATGTTTAAGGGTCTTCCAAATTAGAGATTATGGAGGGTTATGTCCTAAAGGACTTGAGGAATTGGGAGTGTATACATATGTGTAAATTCACTTAGAGTGAATTAGTATAATTGGAGATATCCAAATGAATCCGTAGATGGGATTTTGATATATATTACTTATTAAAGTAAGACTATACTTTGGGTTTAGTATTATGCATATATGAATGCATGATTATGATTCTTTGAGAGAATCTTTGGGATTATTGGTCATCGATAGATGGTTTGGAAAATATGGCCATTTTTATATATTCAGGTAGGAATATATGGTATATATATATACTATGTGATTAAAGTATATATATGAATTAAGGGAAATGACTTTTGAAAATGTAAAAATAAATGTTTTCAAAAAGGAAAGATAAATGATTTTCTTAATTAATAAAAATGAGGATACACACCTCTCTAAATCGCTATCATAAGGGAAGTTGCGTGCGTATGGTGAAGTCCCCTGACAAATTAACGCAGGGTGGATATAGTCCTATAGGCCATATGAGCGTTTGTTGAATTTTTTCTGCGCTGGTTAGGAGATTCCGCGTGTGGTCTTGACTATCCCGCAGGCATATGGCCGCTTCCCGACGTCTTGCGATGTAGGATCCTAGGTTGTCTTGATTATAGGCCCTGGAAGATGATAGCCATTTAGGGGCGCGCACAGTGGAGAAATCCGGACGGGCGGTCTTAGAACGCGTTATATATTAAAGCAATTCATGATAATGGATTGGCTTTAATTACATTTCTTGGATATAGGAAGGAAAATGGGATAAAGGTTTGGCTTCGGTAACACTCCCGGATGGAAGAAGGGTTGTGGAAGCATATGATATGATCAAAGAATTTTTATGATAATTAAAATGGCTTTGAATACATTTCCTGAGTATAAAAAGGGAAATGGGATGATATAAAACGGAAAAGCATTTTTTATGATAATAAAAATGGCTTTTAAAAGTATATGATTTGTTAAAGCAATTCATGATAATGAATTGGCTTTTATATTTACATTTCCTGAGTGTAAAAAGGGAAATGGAAAGTTTTGATAAAAATGAAAGTATTAATAAATACTTGATATATGAATCCTCAGTCCGGGAGATAGATCCGGATGATTATGGAAATATGTATCTATAAATGGATGAATCGAGTACCGAGGGTCTAATGGATCCCGATGATCGACCTTTCCGCATAGTAGTGTATCGGGGGGGTTCCTTGTTTGGACTTCGCTTTGCGAGACACCCCACGCACGAATATGGCAATGTGTTGAGACTGGGGAGAAGTTTAATCCTTAGTGCACTAATATTATAAATGCTTATGGTATATATTTATATATATCTTTCTGTACTGAGGGACTGGCGGATCTCGATGATCGACCGTGCCGCGTAGTAGTGTATCGGGGGGGTTCCTTGTTTGGATTTCGTTTTGCGAGATACCCCACGCACGAACATGGCATAACGTTGAGACTGGGGTGAAGTTTAGCCCTTAGTACATTTCTTGGACTATCTAGGATTGATAGTGGGTTTGTGATAGACTAGTTTAGCAGGATAGCTTGACTAGGATGTTTAGAGGGATGCGTTAGGAGTGCACTATTAGTGGAGAGGTGAGGAGTATCTCATGGGAGTGCGATACCAAATTTAAATATGAGATAAAACCTTTTTCTAAAAATAAGGCATTTATGCACTTGCAAAATATTTTCAAAACTCGGGCTCTGACCCGTTTATCTACTTTTCCTTTCTTTCTATATTATATATATACATAGGTGCCCAGACACAGGGACGCCTAGATGGCACTTCTTTCGAGTTAGACGTCAGCTGCAACAGCTGTGGATGCGTGCAGGTTTTTGATAGCCGCTTCCATTATTGTACTCTAGATAGGAGGTATTGTATAAACATTCGATCCAATGGTCCAATTGCATTTAGTTATTATTTCAATACAACATTCGATATGGTCGTATATTTTGACCGAGTGTTCGGTTACTTTATTTCATTTCAGTTTCATTTACGCATAAACTGTGTGGATGTTTTATTTATTGTTGTTATAAAGTGTAGTAAAGTTAAAATTTTGACACCGGCCTAATAGGTTATTAGTAATTAAATGGATTTTCGACAGTGATGCTAAGAATGATCCATATGAGACTCCTGTTTTAATTTAATATTGGAGTGATTGCCCGGTATCTTATTACGCGGGGTGTTACATGGATCTTATTAAATGACAACACAGTTGGATTAATAAGTTAAGTCTCTGGCACGAGACATGAAAAATACGTAACTGTCAGTTGGGCATATAGCCCGAGTGCATTGCATGTAGTTGTATTAACATTTAATGAATTGAAAATTATTTTACAAAATATCGAAAGACATTGTATATGTATAGTATTTTGATTATCGAATTATTACCTAGTATTTCCCACCTTACGGGGCATTCGCTCACCCCTTACTTTTCCCACCCCAGGTACTTTAGTATGTGACGCTGGAAAGGATCTTGGTAAGGATGCGGAGGGTGTGACTCGATGTTAGACGCTATGTTGACCGTTTCATAATATGTTTAAGATTTATATTTATAGCACTTTAATTAATATTTTGGAACTTTATTAAGGGATTTGGACTATTGTGTTGTCTTACTCAGTGAACTTTATTTCAAGTGTGGTATTACATGGTTTTTCATGGACAAATTCATAAATTGAATTTATCAGGTATGTCAAACGTTTATTCTTTTTAAATTAAAATTTGACAAATGAATATCATGTCCTTAAATCAATTAAATAAATATTTTTTCTTAAATAATAAAGTAAACTTTTTCCCCCTCCCCCTTCACACCCCAATTCGGATTTGGGTTATTCGAACGGTAATCTAAATCCGGGTCGGGGCGTTACAACTTGGTATCAGAGCATTAGGGTCCACGTGTGCGACAGAGTGATAACTTGTCTTCCTTTTTTATGTTTCCTTAAATAAACTAGTATATTAAATTACATGTTCTTATAGGATGACAGCTGGGCGTAACAATGCCGCTTCTGGGAATAACGAGATTTAACGCGTGGAAAGGGCCATGTGTCAATTAGCTGACACTCTCTTGCAACGAGAGAGGGGTAATCATAGAGGGATTGTGGAAAGTACTACTGCAGCTTCTATGCTGAAGGATTTTCAATGATTGAACCCTTCAACCTTCAGTCATACTAAAGTAGCATCTCATTGATTTATATCTAGTTCGTTAGCTTTTTGTTTGGGATTGGAGGTAGTTGAGTTTAGCCCGCCCATATTTGTGGGATTTCCCATAGGTGGCGGTGTCGTCCTTGGCAAAGTTTGTCGTAATTGTGTAATAATAGATGGAGACTATATTCTGGAGTAGGATCTTATATTAAAGGATATGGATGGCTTTGAAGTTATCCTCGGTATGGATTGGTTATCCAGATTCGATGCCACTATCGAGTGCCATCGGCACAGTGTGTCAGTATCTCTCCCAGATGGGTCTCGCTATCGCTTTGGAAGTGAGCAGAGAATAAATTAACCTTGTAAATTCTCTTCAACATGAGATCAAAAACATTTCTTTGGATGGTTAAGCAGTATTGTCGCGCAAAAAGAGCATGTACGTGTGATTGCGAATTATCCTATTGGGAGGGATTTTCCCAATGTATTTCCTGAGGAACTTCCCAGATTACCCCCGAGTCGAGAGATTGATTTTTCTATTGATATTCATTAGGGTGTTTCACCAATTTCCATCCCTCCTCATCGGATGGCCCCGACAGAGTTGCAAGAATTAAAACTTCATTTGGATGATCTCACTAACAAGGGTTTTATACGCCCTAGTGTGTCCCCTTGGGGAGCACCGATCCTTTTTACAAAAAAAAAAGGACAACACTCTCAGACGCTGCATTGATTATCGACAATTGAATAGGGTGACGGTGAAAAACAAATATCCTTTGCCTAGAATCGATGATTTATTTGATCAGTTATGGGGAGTGGGCAGGTTCTCCAAGATTGTTCTCCGATCTGGGTATCACCAATTGCGAGTAATGGAGGAGGATATCCCTAAGACAGCTTTTCGAATGAGGTACGGACATTATGAGTTTTTGGTCATGCCTTTCGGGTGGACAAATGCCCCTGGTGCATTCATGGGCCTTATGAATCGTATTTACTGACCATACTTGGACCGATTTGTGGTGGTCTTTGTTGATGATATTCTTATATATTAGGCTTTTAATGTTGATCACAATGAGCATTTTCATAGCTAGTACACTTCAGGTACTCAGGGAGAATCGAATATATGCAAAGTTTAGAAAATATGAATTCTGGGTGCATAAGGTCAAATTTCTTGGCCATGTAGTGTCCGGTGCAGGCATTTCTGTTGATTCATGCAAGGTTAAAGACATCCTAGGATGGGTAAGAACGAACACAGTCATAAAGATTTGAAGTTTTCTTGGCTTGGCTGGATACTACAGGATATTCGTTCAGGATTTCTCTCGAGTTGAATCACCCCTTGCTCGATTGATGCAAAAAAATGTTCATGTTGTGTGGTCAGATGAGTGTGAAGCTGCCTTCCAAGAGTTGAAGTTTAGGCTTACCTCAGCACCTATTCTTATTCTTCCCAAGCATGGAAAAGGGTATACAATGTACTGTGATGTCTCCAGGGTCTTGGTGCAGTTCTTATGCAGGTGGTTCGGGTGGTCTCTTATGCGTCTCAACAACTTAAGAAGAATGAGAGGAACTACCCCAGTCACTATCTTGAGTTAGTCGTAGTGGTGTTTTCTTTGAATAGTTGGCGGTATTACCTATATGGTGAGCGGTTTGAGGTATTCACGGATCATAAGAGTCTTCGGTACATTTTCACTCAGCGAGATCTTAAACTTCGACAACGAAGGTGGATCGAGCTTCTTGAAGACTATGACTTTAAGTTGGAGTACCATTTAGGAAAGTCCAATATTGTGGTTCATTCCCTTAGCAAGAAGTTCGGTCCTGCCTTTGCAGCGATGAAATTCTATCGTGGAAAGATGTATGCCGAACTTCAGCATTATGACTTGCATGTTTAGTGGAATAACGATAGGGCCTATTTACGAGGTCTGATGGTTAGGTGAGTCGTTCATCAGAAGGTCTTGGATGCTCAATTATGTGATGATGAGATCATGATTTTTCAAAACCTCATTCAGTGCGGTGAGGAATTTGATACTCTCACAATTGATCAGGATGGTGGTGTTCGACATAAGGGTAGGTTGATTATCCCAGCAATTGAGGAGCTTTAAGTTGACATTTGGGTAGAATTTCACCATTCTCGATTCAGTATACATCCGGGAGCTACTAAGATGTATAGGGACATTTGCAGAGATTTTTGGTGTTCAGGGATGAAATGAGATGTGTCTTTATTTGTGGCAAGGTGTTACACATGCTAGCAGGTGAAGGCCGAACACAAGAAGCTAGTTGGATTGTTGCGACCACTTCCAATTGCCGAGTGGAAGTGGGAGCATATCACTATGGATTTTGTTATGGCTTTCCCTCGGTTTGAATGAGGGCATCATGCGGTTTGGGTTGAAGTAGATCGTCTCAATAAGTCAGCACATTTTCTACCAATTAGAGTCACAAATAGCATAGCAAAATTGGCTAGACTTTATATTCCGGAGATTATTCGACTACATGGTGTTCCACTCACTATTGTTTCAAATAGGGATCCTCAGTTTGTCTCTCGGTTCTAGAGAAAGGTTTAGGAGGAATTGAGTACTAAGATGAATTCGAGTACGACTTATCACCCTAAGACTGATGGGCAGTCTGAGCGTACTATTCATATTTTGGAGGATTTACTGCGAGTGTGTTCTTTACACTTTCGGGGTAGTTGGGATGAGAACTTGCCTATTGCAGAATTCTCTTACAATAACAGTTATCAATCAAGCATAGATATGGGCCCCTTTGAGGCACTATGTGGGAGACCGTGTCGTTCCCCGGTATATTGGGTAGAGGTTATGGAGAAGCATCTCACGAGTTTCGATATGATTAGGGTGATGACTGAGAAGGTTGATTTGATTAGACATAGACTTTTTACGACCCAAATTAGGCAGAAGAATTATGTTGATAATCGTCGTATACCTCTAGAGTTTCGAGTAGGTGACCACGTGTTGCTGAAAGTAGGTGACCACGGTAGCAAGAGGTTTGGCCGGAAGGGCAAGCTTGCCCCTCGATATATTGGCCCTTTTGAGATCTTGGAGAGGATTAGGGAAGTCTCTTACCATTTGGCATTGCCTCCTCAATTGACTCATGTTCACAATGTGTTTCACGTTTCTATGTTGAAAAAGCATCTGCACGATCCTATTCTTGTGATCAAATGGAAAAATATTGAGTTGCAGGAAGACACCATGTTTCTGACGTGACCTTTATCTATTTTGGATCGTGAGGATAGGGCACTGCGCAACAAGGTTATCCCTTTGGTGAAACTCCTTTGGGAATCAAGGGTGTTGAAGGTGCTACATGGGATCGATAAGACGAGATGTGAGAGAAATATCCACAATTGTTAAGAGACATAGGATTTATTTCGAGGACGAAAATTTCTAAGTAGGGGACAATGTAATACCCACACTTTTTATTACATACTTGTATTTCGACCAATTTATATGTCAACCTGCCATTAACAAAAAAAAATTTACATTTGCATGTCTCACATGGGAATTTATTTGTTTATATGGTTTATTTAAGAACCTTGGTAACGTTTTACGCAATTTGAACAATATATATATATATATATCATTTTTTTGTAAAAAAAATAAAAGTGCTCAGAAAACTTTGAAACTTTGCAGACAATTGTAAAATTTAATTTTGAACAACTTTCCCTTCTTCGTCATCCTCAAAAATAATGGTTTAGACCCCATTTT